>JAHHFK020002944.1:0-74212 GCA_024533555.2 Aedes koreicus | reverse complement strand
CTGCCAATAGGTTATGGGCCTTAGCTAGCGGAGTTGGAACTGGTGAAGAAAATAGCTGGAGAAAGGCTCGTGTCATTCTCGAAGCTTAATGACTCCAACTACGATAATTGGAGCTTCAGAATGAAGCTGCTGCTGACCAGGGAAGGCAACTGGACGGCTGTAGCAGATGCGAAACCGGAACCAGTCACGAGCGTGTGGAAGACCAAGGTTGAGCAAGCGCTGGCATCGATCGGATTGGCCGTGGAGGACAACCAGTCAATCCACATAAGGAAGGCCAAATCGGCGGCGGAAGCGTGGAAAGCTCTGGAAACGTTCCATGTGAAGAAAACGCTGACGACGAAGGTTTCTGTGATGCGGAAAATCTGCAGCTTACGCCTGGAGAAACACGGAGATATGGAAGTGCACGTGTCGAAGATGGCGGAGTTGTTTGAGAAGCTCAACAATTTGCAACCGGAAAAAATCTTGTATGATCAGTAGCTGGTCGCCATTTTATTCAGCAGTCTGCCGGAGGAGTACGAGACGTTGGTCACCGCTCTCGAAGCCCGACCGGAGGATGATCTGACCCTGAACATGGTGAAGGGTAAGCTGATTGACGAGTGGCAGAAAAAGAAGCAGCGCAAAGGTGACGAGGAGGATTCTGAAACCGTTCTGTATGCAGATTCGAAGGCCGAAAAGAATCGGTGTTTCTTCTGCAAAAAGTTGGGCCACCAGAAGGTAGACTGTGAAAAATTTCGAGCATGGAAAGCTGCGAAAGGAAGCGGACCTGTAACCAAGCAACCAAAAGCGGTAGCCAAGAAACACAAAATCAACCACGTGGAGCAGCATGACGATGATGATCACTACGCGTTCCTCACTGGATGTGCGAATCAACCGGAGAACCAATGGATTTTGGATTCCGGTGCGACTTTCCGCATTGCAAATTATCGTGACTTCTTCGAAAATCTGGACGATGCAGCTACGGAGGATGTTTGGGTCGCCAACGGGACGAAAGCACGTTCGAAAGGTCGCGGTTCTGGAAAGATACCTGTTATCAATGGTGCTGGTCAACGACGTGAAGTGTCAATTGACTGCGCTTTGTACGTTCCAGGAATGAAGTCGAATTTGTTATCTGTGAAGCGGCTGGTGCAGAAGGGATTCGTCGTCACGTTCGATGCGAGTAGAGCGAGAATTATGAGAGGTGAAAAGGTCTACGCGACGGCAGAGTCCGTTGGAAATTTGTTCGTGCTGCGTCAATCTACCGAACGCGTATCCATGGTAACGACGAGCTGCACTGGTGCATGTGAAGTATGCATTGAAGGAAAGATGCAAAGAGCACCGTTTCCGAAGGCGTCCGAAAGTGTGTCATCTGCGGTGATGGATTTGGTTCACACCGATATTTGTGGACCGACTCTGGGCGGCAGGCGATACTTCTTTACGTTCATCGACGATTACAGCAAGTACACGGTCGTCTATTTGCTACGTGCGAAATCTGAAGCGTTCCAGAAACTGAAGGAGTATATCGAGCTTGTAAAGACGCAGTATGGAAGGAAGCCCAAAATTCTACGGTCGGACCGTGGTGCTGAGTACACCGGCAAGAAATTCAAAGCATTCTTGAAGCAAAACGGTATCATCGGGCAGCTTACGGCACCGTACACCCCACAGCAAAACGGGGTAGCTGAACGGAAGAATCGATACCTTGTGGAAATGGCCAGGTGCATTCTCATCGACGGGAATTTGGACAAGCGTTTCTGGGGAGAGGCAGTGGTGACGGCAAGCTATATGCAGAATAGGCTGCCGTCGCGTTCGATCAGTAACACACCATATGAACGGTGGTTCGGGAAGAAGCCCAAACTCGGACACATTCAACGGTTTGGCGTGGATGCATACTGTCATGTGCCAAATGCGAAACGAGGTAAGCTGGATAGCAAGGCAGTCAAGCTGAGGTTCGTAGGTTACAGCGAAATTTCAAAAGCATTCCGCGCATTAGTGGACGAGACGACAAGAAAAATAACAATTAGCCGTGATGTCAAATTTCTAACGTCTTGCGGGTCCGAGCCAGGGCCTGTGGAGGAAGATCTGGTTGTTCCATCCATCACGTTTCAACGGGAGGATCAAATAAATGAAACAGTGGCTATCGAGTCCAACGAAGACGACGACGACGACGATGTCTGGGATGATCCTGATGAACCAATGAATCAAGCAAGCGAAATCAAACTGCAGTCCGACGATGAACAGGAAGTGGAGAATGTGCCGCGGAGGTCAACAAGATCCAACCTTGGTGTTATTCCAAACCGATATGCATGTACTGCAGAAACGTCGGTTGAGGAGGAGCCGAAATCTTTGAAGCAAGCGTTATCCAGTCCTAGTAACACCGAGTGGCGCCAAGCGATGATGGAAGAGCTAGCATCCATTGAAGCAAACGACACTTGGGATTTGGTCGATCTGCCGGTTGGTTGCCACGCCATCGGATGCAAGTGGGTGTTTAAACGAAAGTGAGAAGAAAGCGGTTGTGTAGTTCGACACAAAGCCAGGCTGGTAGCTCAGGGCTTCAACCAACGTTTTGGTACGGGATACGATGAAGTTTTTGCGTCGGTCGTTCGTCATACCACGTTTCGCACCATGATGTCCGTTGCAGCAAAGAAGAAGATGCATGTTAAGCAGTTCGACGTCAAGACGGCGTTTCTCAACGGCAACCTTGAGGAGAAGATCTTTATGAAGCAGCCTCCCGGTTTTGTCGTAAGCGGCATGGAAGGCAAGGTATGCCGTTTGAAGAAAAGTTTGTACGGGCTCAAACAGGCAGCTCGTTCGTGGAACCAACGATTGCATGAGGTGTTGGAAGCATATGGTTTTGAGCGGTGTAAGAGATCCATGATTGTACAGGAAGAAAACGGGTAACAAATGGTGCTACGTTCTCGTGTACGTGGACGATCTCATCGTAGCCAGTGAGGATAAGGGCATCATCGGATCATTGGAGCGAACACTTGCAAAGAATTTCCAGATCAGCAGCCTCGGTGACGTCAAGTTTTACCTTGGAATCGAAGTCGAGCGAGATCACAATGGAGATTTTCTCATCAGCCAGCGCAAGTACATTGAAGACGTTGTTCGTTCTGCTGGTCTACACGATGCAAAAGTATCAACCGTGCCAATTGATCCCGGATACGGTAAGACAGAAGAGGACGATGACGTGCTTCCAAATAATCAAGAATACCAGAAGATAGTTGGGCAGTTGTTGTACATCGCAGTCAACAGCAGACCAGATATCGCAGCGTCAATTTCGATCCTGAGTCGTAAGGTGAGTTGCCCAGCCCAACGTGACTGGAACGAGTTGAAGCGAATGGTTCGCTACCTGAAGGGGACGGCTGATGTAAAGCTTCAACTGAGTAGCAGTGGCGATTCTTCTGGTCTGGTTGGTTACGCCGATGCCGATTGGGCAGAATGTCGTCACGATCGGAAATCCAACAGCGGATACATGTTCAAATACTGTGGAGGCACAATTTCCTGTGCATGCCGTAAGCAGAGCTGCGTTTCATTGTCCACTGCAGAGGCGGAGTTTGTAGCACTTTCCGAGGCATCCCAAGAAGCGGTTTGGCTGCAGAGACTGTTGGAGGACCTAGGTGAGAGAACAGAAGTAATGTTATTCGAGAACAACCAAAGCTGTTTGAAGATGCTGGACAATGAAAAGTTCAGTAATCGCACGAAACATATCTCTACGAAATTCCATCACGCCAAGGACCTGAAGACGAAAGGCGTTTTCAATTACGAATACTGTCCAACGGAAAGGATGGCAGCGGATCTCCTGACTAAACCATTATCACGGGTACGCTTGGAGGTTCATCGGCAGCAGTGTGGTTTACAGCAGCAGCTTTGAGAAGGAATGTTGAGACTATGCAACGCAGCATGCCATAACTAATCAAAGCAACATTTTGCTCAATGACATTTTCAATTTTCATTAGTCTTACTTCAACATCCGATTAATAAAGACGTTTCTGATTGTAGTCTAGTTCTTTGAAGTCCAGTCCGATTGTCTCTCTGCCAATAACTTTCGACCTTTTGACGATTTTGTCTAGGATTGTTGCAACGCGTTGGAGGCCTGGCAATGCAAAACTGTCGTCTCTTTCGTTCACTTGTTTTCGTTTGGAACTCGACGAAAGATAGAAAATATGATAGACCTGTTCTTCGTGGCAAGGGGGGCTGAAACAACCGTAGTTCCATTTGAGATTAAATTTCCGCCTGCAGTCGCCTTCTTCTGATGTGTGTTTGTATTCCTAGCAAGGCCACATCCTGAATGCATTTCGATATTAAATTTGCGATGCTTACCAATCGAAACGAGAAATCCCTCGAGGCAAGGAACATTTCGTAAAACTTTTACCACTCACCTGTTTTGTGGTCAATTATCATGATTGGTAGAATTCCCCAAAGGGCAGTGGCCGCTTTGTGTATAATAATGAATGTTGAAATACGAAGTACGTCCAGTCCATCAAAATCTGAGCATTCCGTTCACCAGACTTGGCCACTTTCCAAGTAGGCCCAAAAAATAAAATCCATTTTCCATTAGCCGCTCCCTCTGGCCTCCTTGCAACAACATAACCTAATATAATATTCATACAGTTGCATTCAGTAAACCAATTACAACAGAGAGCTTCCATACTCGCAAAATCCATCTTCGCTTACGGGGGTTAGGGAGTCGGGAGGAAATTAAAACGTATGGAATTGCTCAATTTCCATAAACAAACACCAACTCCATCTTGCACTGTTGTTATGCTGCAGCAACAATTTTACATCTCCGTGTGTAGAAAACATGCAAAACAAATTAGGATAACATCCGGTAGAATGCTGGAACGGTAGGAATGAAATCTAATCCGAAAGCCGGGACTTCTGGAGATAAGAGAAAATGAACAGCTGGATACTAGGGTCACATATGCCATGTTTGCAAACACAAGAAGAAAACGGCAAATGATTAAAACTGCGTAGGTATTCTAAACAAAATATTTCCCACCATTATACAACCAAATGGGTCATCATTAGCCTATGAACAGCTGGAGCTCCGATGAGGGAAATTAGTGTCAGTAATTAACCAACCAAAAGCAGCGCGGCATATAATGTGATAGTGACAAATTGATCCAATTTATCAAGATTCCGCATCGCAGCAGGCGTTGCTTTTTGTATGACACAGCACGTGGCTTGCTGCGATTAACGGAACAAACTGGACGGGAGTGGGAACGACGAGTTTTCGTTTGGGAATTACAGCATTAATCCCACTCGCATACGTCAAGGAGCGGGTGGATTTTACATGTTCGGACGGAAAATAAATAAATCAGAAACAAGTTGCTCCTTCGTCGCTGGCAAATATGGTGGATGATTTTTCGTGGATTTATTCTCCATTTAGGGGGTTTCCACTGGCTCGAACGAATGCACACTGTACTGTGGTTGGCCGAGAGTTTTGATGTTCAAGACTGGGGATTTACGTTTCAACTTTGAGGTAGTTTGTTTGAGTGGATTTATTTTTG
Organism: Aedes koreicus; assembly: GCA_024533555.2. Taxonomy (NCBI): domain Eukaryota; kingdom Metazoa; phylum Arthropoda; class Insecta; order Diptera; family Culicidae; genus Aedes; species Aedes koreicus. Next base: position 68,726 of record JAHHFK020002944.1, on the reverse strand, counting down.
TTACATTAAGGGGATTTGGAACGTTCCGAGCTGCTACTAGCTATGTGTATTTTAATGGGGAAAAAAGTTTCAACTGCTCTGTTGATGGTTGGTTTGGTTGCATCAAGCGGTTTTTTCTACTCCAGTTGATGGAAATATGAATGTTGATGTGTAAACTGCATGTTGTTTATTGTAGACGAACGATGAACCTCGTCAGTGTCAATGTAACAAATTTGAATTTTAACTGATATTTTTAGGGGAATTGAAAAATTCAAAATTCAAAATTCAAAATTCAAAATTCAAAATTCAAAATTCAAAATTCAAAATTCCAGCTTCCCATCCGAAATTTTATATTCCTTTTAATTTCGATTTATTTTAATCAAAATTGAAAATTCAAAATTCAAAAATTGAAAATTCAAAATTCAAAATTCAAAATTCAAAATTCAAAATTCAAAATTCAAAATTCAAAATTCAAAATTCCAAATTCCAAATTGAAAATTCAAAATTTAAAATTCAAAATTCAAAATTCAAAATTCAAAATTCAAAATTCAAAATTCAAAATTCAAAATTCAAAATTCAAAATTCAAAATTCAAAATTCAAAATTCAAAATTCAAAATTCAAAATTCAAAATTCAAAATTCAAAATTCAAAATTCAAAATTCAAAATTCAAAATTCAAAATTCAAAATTCAAAATTCAAAATTCAAAATTCAAAATTGAAAATTCAAAATTCAAAATTCAAAATTCAAAATTCAAAATTCAAAATTGAAAATTCAAAATTGAAAATTCAAAATTCAAAATTCAAAATTCAAAATTCAAAATTCAAAATTCAAAATTCAAAATTCAAAATTCAAAATTCAAAATTCAAAATTCAAAATTCAAAATTCAAAATTCAAAATTCAAAATTCAAAATTCAAAATTCAAAATTCAAAATTCAAAATTCAAAATTCAAAATTCAAAATTCAAAATTCAAAATTCAAAATTCAAAATTCAAAATTCAAAATTCAAAATTCAAAATTCAAAATTCAAAATTCAAAATTCAAAATTCAAAATTCAAAATTCAAAATTCAAAATTCAAAATTCAAAATTCAAAATTCAAAATTCAAAATTCAAAATTCAAAATTCAAAATTCAAAATTCAAAATTCAAAATTCAAAATTCAAAATTCAAAATTCAAAATTCAAAATTCAAAATTCAAAATTCAAAATTCAAAATTCAAAATTCAAAATTCAAAATTCAAAATTCAAAATTCAAAATTCAAAATTCAAAATTCAAAATTCAAAATTCAAAATTCAAAATTCAAAATTCAAAATTCAAAATTCAAAATTCAAAATTCAAAATTCAAAATTCAAAATTCAAAATTCAAAATTCAAAATTCAAAATTCAAAATTCAAAATTCAAAATTCAAAATTCAAAATTCAAAATTCAAAATTCAAAATTCAAAATTCAAAATTCAAAATTCAAAATTCAAAATTCAAAATTCAAAATTCAAAATTCAAAATTCAAAATTCAAAATTCAAAATTCAAAATTCAAAATTCAAAATTCAAAATTCAAAATTCAAAATTCAAAATTCAAAATTCAAAATTCAAAATTCAAAATTCAAAATTCAAAATTCAAAATTCAAAATTCAAAATTCAAAATTCAAAATTCAAAATTCAAAATTCAAAATTCAAAATTCAAAATTCAAAATTCAAAATTCAAAATTCAAAATTCAAAATTCAAAATTCAAAATTCAAAATTCAAAATTCAAAATTCAAAATTCAAAATTCAAAATTCAAAATTCAAAATTCAAAATTCAAAATTCAAAATTCAAAAATCAAAAATCAAAATTCAAAATTCAAAATTCAAAATTCAAAATTCAAAATTCAAAATTCAAAATTCAAAATTCAAAATTCAAAATTCAAAATTCAAAATTCAAAAATTCAAAATTCAAAATTCAAAATTCAAAATTCAAAATTCAAAATTCAAAATTCAAAATTCAAAATTCAAAATTCAAAATTCAAAATTCAAAATTCAAAATTCAAAATTCAAAATTCAAAATTCAAAATTCAAAATTCAAAATTCAAAATTCAAAATTCAAAATTCAAAATTCAAAATTCAAAATTCAAAATTCAAAATTCAAAATTCAAAATTCAAAATTCAAAATTCAAAATTCAAAATTCAAAATTCAAAATTCAAAATTCAAAATTCAAAATTCAAAATTCAAAATTCAAAATTCAAAATTCAAAATTCAAAATTCAAAATTCAAAATTCAAAATTCAAAATTCAAAATTCAAAATTCAAAATTCAAAATTCAAAATTCAAAATTCAAAATTCAAAATTCAAAATTCAAAATTCAAAATTCAAAATTGAAAATTGAAAATTGAAAATTCAAAATTGAAAATTGAAAATTGAAAATTCAAAATTGAAAATTCAAAATTCAAAAAAAATTGAAAATTCAAAATTCAAAATTCAAAATCAAAATTCAAAATTCAAAATTCAAAATTCAAAATTCAAAATTCAAAATTCAAAATTCAAAATTCAAAATTCAAAATTCAAAATTCAAAATTCAAAATTCAAAAAATTCAAAATTCAAAATTGAAAATTCAAAATTCAAAATTGAAAATTCAAAATTCAAAATTCAAAATTCAAAATTCAAAATTCAAAATTCAAAATTCAAAATTCAAAATTCAAAATTCAAAATTCAAAATTCAAAAGATTCAAAATTCAAAATTCAAAATTCAAAATTTCACAAATTCAAAATTCAAAATTCAAAATTCAAAATTCACAAGATTCAAAATTCACAAGATTCAAAATTCACAAGATTCAAAATTCAAAATTCACAAGATTCAAAATTCACAAAATTCACAAGATTCAAGATTACAAGATTCACAAGATTCACAAGATTCACAAGATTCAAAGATTCACAAGATTCACAAGATTCACAAGATTCACAAGATTCAAAATTCACAAATTCAATTCACAATTCAAATTCACAAGATTCACAAGATTCACAAGATTCACAAGATTCAAAATTCAAAATTCAAAATTCACAAGATTCACAAGATTCACAAGATTCACAAGATTCACAAGATTCACAAGATTCACAAGATTCAAAATTCACAAGATTCACAAAATTCACAAGATTCACAAGATTCACAAGATTCACAAGATTCAAAATATTCACAAGACTCACAAGATTCACAAGATTCACAATTTCACAAGATTCACAAGATTCACAAGATTCACAAGATTCACAAGATTCACAAGATTCACAAGATTCACAAGATTCACAAGATTCACAAGATTCACAAGATTCACAAGATTCACAAGATTCACAAGATTCACAAGATTCACAAGATTCACAAGATTCACAAGATTCACAAGATTCACAAGATTCACAAGATTCACAAGATTCACAAGATTCACAAGATTCACAAGATTCACAAGATTCACAAGATTCACAAGATTCACAAGATTCACAAGATTCACAAGATTCACAAGGTTTACAAGATTCACAAGATTCACAAGATTCACAACAAGATTCAAGATTCAAACAAGATTCACAAGATTCACAAGATTCACAAGATTCACAAGATTCACAAGATTCACAAGATTCACAAGATTCACAAGATTCACAAGATTCACAAGATTCACAAGATTCACAAGATTCACAAGATTCACAAGATTCACAAGATTCACAAGATTCACAAGATTCACAAGATTCACAAGATTCACAAGATTCACAAGATTCCCAAGATTCACAAGATTCAAAAGATTCACAAGATTCACAAGATTCACAAGAGTCACAAGAGTCACAAGATTGACAAGATTCACAAGATTCACAAAGATTCACAAGATTCAAGATTCAAAGATTCACAAGATTCACAAGATTCACAAGATTCACAAGATTCACAAGATTCACAAGATTCACAAGATTCACAAGATTCACAAGATTCACAAGATTACAAGATTCACAAGATTCACAAGATTCACAAGATTCACAAGATTCACAAGATTCACAAGATTCACAAGATTCACAAGATTCACAAGATTTACAAGATTCACAAGATTCACAAGATTCACAAGGTTTACAATTTTCATAATTTTCACAAGATTCACAATTTTCAAAAGATTCACAAGATTCACAAGATTCACAAGATTCACAAGATTCACAAGATTCACAAGATTCACAAGATTCACAATTTTCACAAGATTCACAAGATTCACAAGATTCACAAGATTCACAAGATTCACAAGATTCACAAGATTCACAAGATTCACAAGATTCACAAGATTCACAAGAACAAGATTCACAAGATTCACAAGATTCACAAGATTCACAAGATTCACAAGATTCACAAGATTCACAAGATTCACAAGATTCACAAGATTCACAAGATTCACAAGATTCACAAGATTCACAAGATTCACAAGATTCACAAGATTCACAAGATTCACAAGATTCACAAGATTCACAAGATTCACAAGATTCACAAGATTCACAAGATTCACAAGATTCACAAGATTCACAAGATTCACAAGATTCACAAGATTCACAAGATTCACAAGATTCACAAGATTCACAAGATTCACAAGATTCACAAGATTCACAAGATTCACAAGATTCACAAGATTCACAAGATTCACAAGATTCACAAGATTCACAAGATTCACAAGATTCACAAGATTCACAAGATTCACAAGAAATTCACAAGATTCACAAGATTCGCAAGATTCACAATTTTCAAAATTTTCAAAATATTCACAAAATTCTCAAAATTCCACAAGATTCACAAGATTCACGAGATTCACAAGATTCACAAGTCACAAGATTCACAAGATTCACAAGATTCACAAGATTCACAAGATTCGCAATATTCAAGATGAAAGATGCAAGATTCAAGGTTCAAGATTTCAGATCCAAGATTCCAATTTCCAGATTCCAGGATTCAGATTCCGGATTTCGGAATTCCTAAGAAAATTCCTTGATTCCAGAATCAAGATTCCAGATTCTAGATTTCAGATTCCAGATTCCAGATTCCAGATCCTAGGTTCAAGTTCCAGATTCCAGATTCCAGCCTGCAGATTCCAGATTCCGGATTCCAGATTCCGGATTTCATATTCCCAAATTCCAGATTCCATAATTTAGATTTCAGATTCCAGATTCTAGATTTCAAAGATTCAAGATGCAAGTTTCAAGATTCAAGATTCAAGATTCAAGATTCAAGATTCAAGATTCGAGATTCGAAACTCAAGATTCAAGATTCAATATTCAAGATTTCAAGATTAAAGATTCCAGATTCAAGATCCAGGATTCAAGATTCAAGATTCAAGATTCAAGATTCCAGATTCAAGATTCAAGATTCCAGATTCAAGATTCCAGATTCAAGATTCAAGATTCAAGATTCTAGATTCTAGATTCAAGATTCTTATTCAGATTCAAGATTCAAGATTAATTCAAGATTCAAGATTCAAAGCGAAAATTGTTTAACATAATAAACCAACAAAAAACCAACTCAGAGTTCAGATTGTATTTCCATCTATTATTGATTCTGATCTGATTCCAAATTCTGGGTTCAAAACTCCAGATTCCAGATTTAAGATTCAATATTTCAAATACCTCATTAAAGAACTAGTACCTAATTCCAAATTTAATATTCCAAATTTCTTATTCGGATTCCAGATACCAGATTCCAGATTCCACATGCCAAACATTTACAAATTCCAGTTTATCCAGAGTTGTATATTCCAGAATTTAGGTTCAAAACTCCAGATTCCAGATTGCAAATTCTAGTTTCTAAATTCTTAATTAAAATTCTAAATTCCCTACTCATAATTCCAAATTCCTAACTACAAATTAATGATTTCCAGATCCAAATTCCAGATTCCAGACTTCAAGTTTAAGATTTCAGATTCCGTGTTCCAAATGCTGAATCCCAACTTCTGATTTCCAAATTGCAGGATCCATATTCCTAATTCCAGATTCCTGATTCCAGATTCCATGTTCCAAATCTTAAATTCCATAAATCAAATTCCGAATTCCTAGTTCAGAATTCGAACTATCAATTGAATTCAAATTTAAAATTCCAGACTCCGTATATTCCAGATACTAGATTCTAGATTCCTGATTTCGGGTCCAAGACTCCAGATTCCAGATTCCAGATTCCAGATTCTATATTCCAAATACAAATTCCTATCTCCAAATTTAACATTCTAAATTCTTTATTCCATAATACAAATTTCAAGTTAAAATTTCAGATTCCAGATTTTTGATTTTAGATTCCATATTCCATATTCCAAATTTCAAATATCCAATTCTGAATTCCAAATTCCAAATTTCAGATTCAAATTTATGATTTTAAATTAATTTTGAATTCCAAATCTCAAATTCCAAATGGAAAATTTTATAATTCAAGTTAAGTGCATTCCAAAATTAGGAATTTTATTTTACCGCTTACCATATTGCATTGGTGCTCATCGCAAATTCACGGAATGAATTTCCATCGGCCGCGACCGGAACTGGTGGAACGCATTTAAAAAAATTTCACCTGAACTCAAGCCCACAGTGATCGTTAAAGCTTATTTTCACGGCGATTTTAATAACTCCTGGGTATTGCATTTATGTAGCGTTGTGTTTTCTAGAAATAGGTTTTTATGAAAGTGGTGGATCTTGTGGTTACAGTTAAGTAGTTCATAACTTGGAAACGGTGCTGTTGCTTAAAGTTTTAGAAAGCTATTAAAAAGAAGCAATGGTGTCCATATCATCAGATTTTGCGTGTCAAATGTTACAAAAAAATAGTTAGCAGATTAAGTGTTGAGAATTTTTTTCTTGCTTTTTCAAAAGTTAGCAACACCACCGCCGTATCAATAACGAAACTGTCACCAGGATTATTAATTTCACCGTGAAAAATGCTTCCCCGATCACTGTGCGTCGTACGAACGGACGTCCGGAAAGCCCGGAGTCACACTTAATCATTAATTCATCGCATTCAGTATGCTTTCTCCGTCTACTTCCGTGTATTGAATTGATTTTCCAATCAAAACCTTTTGCAGGTCATTTTCTACCTTTTGTGTGTGCGCTTACTGTGGTCCAGATGGGTAATCTGTGCACTTCAACAGCTCTTTTTGCAGCATAGTGCAGAGCATTTCTCATTTGAAACACATTCATACAATCAAATTTATAATTAATTTAAATTGAATTACAAATTAATGGACTTGTAATAAGTTTTTTGTTCGCCTAAAGAGGTGTATTTTAGTTTGCGAATCAAACGTGGCTATCACGCCAATGACGATGAGATTGAATATTCGGTACAACATAACCACCATCTAGGAAACCAAAACGAGGGCTCTCTGACAGACAGTAAATCTCCAAAGAAATCCACCGTTCCGAAGAACATCGGAACTGGCTTACCGAGCTTGACTTTGGCTTGAGTGGAAAATCCCTTTAACTAAAATGTGTTTCCCAATCAAAGTGAGCGTAGATTTATGTATATCAGCTTTGCCCGTTGTTGATATCCCGAACAAAGCTCTTCCACTTGCGTTGAACGGCGAGGAGGGGCCTTCAAGCACGAGAGTCAAATCATAGAATCCGTTAGCCATGCTTCTTCTGTTTCGGCTGCTCAAGCAAACCAACGTCGGAACAACAAAGCACCGGACGAGAACCGGCTCCGGTCCACACACAAATCAAACGATGGCAACGTGATCGACATACTGGGGAGCGAGAGAACGAAGCACGACCAAGACCAACCTTCGTTGTCATGCATAACGTATTTACATTTCTACATCGAGCTTCTGGAATACATGTGCAGAAACTGAATCGACTATCCACAACTTTCCTCACGATTTCGAAATCAATCAGAGCGGGATTTTTTTTCTTGAGGTGGGTGTAATGCAGTTTGAGAGTTTTGAATAATAAATTGAAGGTGCCGGTGATAGTTATTCGAAAGTTGCTCCCAGCATGACCACTCCTTGAAGGCTCAGAACTGTCTAAAATCATACAGAACGTAGATCTTTCAAAACTAATTTCAAGGATGCGATTGTGACTCGTGCAGTACTTTGATCAGTTGATTTCAGATTCATAATCTGTTAAACAAAACAATCACCCTCATTTCGATTGGAAACCGTTAATCCAATCGGAGTTTCCTTCAACAAGATTAGCTGAAAATCTCGAACAACTTAGATGAAACGTTCCCATCCCGTTAGAGTTTAGATTTCTGGACGCTTGCAGAGAAAAGTTTTCCCGGGAGAATTTGAATTTCATTTCCACTGCTACAACATTTTAAGTTGTGCACCGAAAGCTTTTTGTTTCTCGGTTGATTCCTGGTTGGAAGAAGTTTTCCCCAGAGAATTTTTTCTTGTCGTTCGTCCTGCTTTCAATTCAACCCGCTCGTGAACTACCGGGCCGAAGATAATCCAAGCAAGCGGGGCGAGGAAAACTTTTCGTTCGCATTCAATTTTTAATGGAATTTCTAATGCTTCCCGTTTAACTTTTTGCACCACCAACCTACCAACCATGATTTGCGAAGAGAAAGCCGTTTTGCTTCGCTAGGCAAATATTTCCACCGAAAACGAGAACCCCCAAATGCATTAATTTTCAATTAGCAATAAGACAATGTGAATCGGGCAATCATATGAATTATTTCCACTTTGTCACCTCTTTGCCTGGCTCTGTGCGGCAACTACCAACTTCATAATCAAGTGCTTTATAATTCAAAAATTTCCCCTCACCTCCCTTGGACTAGGAAATTATCTGTGCACACATTTTGGGTGATGACAAACTGCACTCCCGGACGGGGGGCAGGAGGTGGAAAACCAATACAGAGGTATAGGTATGCATTAGTAGAGTTGCAATCTACGTAAGAATAACAGTCACCCAGCCAGCACCCGGGGGTCGTTCTAAATCTTTCGACGCTGCAGATTTATAACGAAGCCCTGCCTGCCCCTCACCGTCGAAAGCGACTATTCTCCGAATAAATTTTTAGACTCAGACAAGTGCATCTAGTAGTCATCGCCGAAGCCATCGTCGTTCGTTCGTTGGTCGGTCGTACTTGAAGCAGTCCATGACTTTGGATTTTCCAACTCTGTGCGCTTTCGATGATAGACCTGTGTGCCGATGGAAATTTTGGTCGGCGGCTGCGTGGCGGTATGGTGAAGCTTTTTTTTGGTAATAAATCCTACAGCGTGGTCAGGAGTTCTCTTGTTCGGATTCTTTTTTCAAGTGACATGAAATTTGATTTTTTGATTCCAGGGGCTAGAACTGCAAATTTGCTACAATATTATAGAAAAGTTTAGGATAATCGTTCCAATAGTTGTGGTACGTTTACTACTCCTCATAAGAGATGATAATTTATGAACTAATTGCACACCATGCTTTTAGAGGTGCTGTTCATGAATACAAAACGCTAGTCATAAAATTTAACATGAGTCATTTATTAGAAAGCTTTTAAAATATTTACCATTGTTGAAAATAGGTTGCAGCGACTGTTGGACGACATATTTTGGTCGTAAACGGGTTGCGTAAACTTATTGTGACTGAAGTGTGCCATTTAATTGAGCACTTAATGTCATATAGCGGCAATGTTGACTATTCAAGGCAACACATTTTCAAACCTCTGACTTTCAACTCTTAAAAAACACCTGGTCAATTTAAGTCTGATTGGAAATTTGCGTCTGTTTTTGAATTTGCAAGACCATAAAATCTCAAAATGATAATTAATATGACATGACGTATAAATGAGTTGAGGAACACAAAATGCATTTGCTAATTGCTGCTAATGTAAATGCAAATTCAGATGCTTCTTGATGATGTAGAAGGAAGTGTTCGCTCATCACCATGAGGCCCCAAGAGTGGACGTGGACAGTGATGCTTGCTAATGACTGACTGGAACGCGCAAAAATTGGTCGACAAAAAAATCGTTTCTTTCAGACAAAATTCTTAACACAATAATCTTCTTAAGTTTCTTTTGGTAGTTCAATTCATATATTTAAAGGAAAAAATGTTCGTTTATTCTTTTTGTTTGCCAAATCCGAGCTGCCTTGCTTTCCGCTTGACCCCTTCCATTAAATTTGGCACAGTGGTCTCATCGACCTTATTCGCCGCCGAACGCCAGTTAGATTTAAACTGCTGCTCGGTTTCCATGGATTTATAAGTTTTTTTGAGATTCCGTTTGACCAAGGCCCAATACCATTTAATAGAGCGGAGTTCTGGGCGGTTGGGAGGGTTGTGGTCTTTGGGTAGCACAACCACGTTGTTCGCATCGTACCACTCGATTGTCTTTTTCCCATAGTGGCAGCTCGTCAAGTCCGGTCAGAACAGCACCGGTCTATTATGTTGCTTTAGGAATGGTAGTAGCCGCTTTTCCAGGCACTCCTGGGCGTAGAGTTCTTGATTGATGGTTCCCGTTGTGATGAAAATGTCGCTTTTTAGACCACACGTGCATATGGCCTGCCAGACGAAGTATTTTTTCGGGAACTTCGATAGTCTGATAGTTTTGAAAATTTCGGGCATCTTCCTTTTTCCTGATGCAGTATAAAAGTCCTGTCCCGGAATCTGATTGAAATCTGCCTTCACATAAGTTTCGTCGTCCATGACGACACAGTCGAACTTTGTGAGCATATTCACATACAGCTTTCGGGACCGCTGCTTTGCCGACGTGTTTTGTTTGTAATCTCGGTTCGCCACCTTATTCTTCTTAAACGTCGACAACCCAGCTCGTTTCTTGGCCCGCTGTTCAATAGTATGGAAGACATTGAGCTTGCCAGCAACCTACCGGATGGAGAGGTTTGGATTCCACTTATATTTCGCCGCCACTTTCTTCGCCACCGCTGCCACGCCCGGATTACGACGTGGCACTTTTAAAACGTTTGTCACCGTCGATTTGGTCACATCCAGTAATTTTGCCAACTTGGCGTGCGAGAACGTCGGATTCTCTTGCTGCGTGAGCAAAACTTTGACACGCTGCTCCTCTTGCTTGGACAACATTTCGAAAACTGGAAAGCAAACGGTGAAAACTCATCATAGCAACCACTGTATATACACTCAACTTCCAAATGCAGCATTTCAGATTTTTTTTAACATCTTTTTTAACAGAAATACACCAATTTGAAGTTGACCAATTTCTGCGCGTTCAGGTCTTTAGAATGAAAGATTTGAAGAGAAAGTGTTATTAGTTTCGGCAGTATACGGCAGGTTGTGAAAATTGAATAGAAGTATTGAAAATTGAGCCAAGGGCTTGGATATAGTACTTGGATGTTAGAGCTCAGGTTGATGCTGTATACACTGACATAAAAGCTGCTTTTGACATTATTAACCACGACATACTTCTTGCAACGCTACTCCGACTTGGCGTGTCAGACAGAATATGTAATTGGCTCCGTTCGTACCTAACCAACCGACGACTTAATGTGAAAATTGGATCAACAGTGTCTACTCCTTTCTCTCCGTGTTCCGGTGTACCACAAGGCAGCAACTTGGGTCCACTGCTATTTTTATTATTCTTCAACGACGTGACGATCCGTTTGGCAAACGGTGGAAAACTCATTTATGCGGACGATTTGAAAATATACCTCGTAGTGCGAAATGAAGCCGATTGCAGGCAACTACAAGAATTACTAGATCGATTCACTCATTGGTGCAGGTTGAACTTCCTCAAAGCCAGTGTATCGAAGTGTTGCGTAATCTCATACCGGCGGCTCAAAAAGCCTATCATGTACCACTACACGATTGAAGGACAAGAACTTGGGCGCGTTCATGAAGTCAATGATCTGGGAGTGCTCATGGACCATCAACTCACATTCAAGCTGCTTTATTCAGCCATTGTTGACAAAGCCAATCGTCAACTTGGATTTATTTTGAGAATCGCTATAGATTTTAATGATCCTACATGTCTTCGCGCTCTCTATTGCTCTCTAGTTAGATCAATTCTTGAATTTGCAGCAGTGGTTTGGTCAACGTACAAAACTGTGTGGATCTCTAGGATCGAATCTGTGCAACGTAAATTCATTCGCCGTGCACTGCGAAACCTACCTTGGCGTGATCCTATGAACCTTCCAGTTTACGAGAATCGCTGTACATGACTGGGCATTGAACCATCGGTGAATCGTCGTAAGATTAATCAAGCGGTATTTGGTGCCAAAATACTCCGTGCTGAAATAGATGGTCCTGCCTTGTTGGAGCGTATGAGGATCTATGCTCCAGAACGAGTATTGCGGTCACGACTGCTACTACAACCTACTCCGCGAAACACTCTGTATGGCTCCAATGACCCCGTGAATTCAATAAAGACTGTATTCGATGAAATTTGGACACACGCAATTGTTCGTTACTTTTTAGCGTGTGGGTAAAAATTATTGAAATTATAACTGAACGAATTTCATTGTGTTGTGTCAATTGTGTGATGAGTTTCGTGAAAATCGGTCGCGTGATTTTAGAGATGGCTTCGAATGAAGAAATAGTGCGCCAACAAATTTTGGGCACTCACTTCGAAAACCCAAACGCTTCTCATCGATGGATCGGAAAACAGCTCGGAATCGCACATTCAACCGTATCTCATGTGATCAAAACGTTCAAGGACCGTAAGACAACCAAGCGGAAAAATGGTAGTGGCAAAAAACGTGGCACATCAAATCCGGAGAAGGCCAGGATGGTATTGAACCAATATAAGCGTTATCCCAACATTTCGATCAGGGATGTTGCGAAAAAGGCGAAAGTTTCAGTTTGTTTTGTGCAGAAAACAATGAAACGTTCTGGATTACATGTGTACAAGGTCCAGAAGGCACCGAACCGGAGCGATAAACAGAACTCGGTGGCCAAAACTCGTGCAAGAAAACTGTACAGGGAGTGGCTCACAAAACCATTCTGCATTGTGATGGACGATGAGACCTACGTTAAAGCCGACACCAAACAAATGCCAGGACAGGAACACTACGTCGCCACCTCTAAGTTGGCCGTTTCGGAGAGTGTACGGAAGAAGAAACTGTCGAAATTCGCCAAAATATTCCTTGTCTGGCAAGCGATCTGCGAATGTGGCAAAATGAGTCAGCCCTTCATCACCTCTGGGACCGTCAACGGACAAATCTACAAGGACGAATGCCTCCAAAAACGACTTCTGCCCTTCTTGAGATCTCACGATGGCCCGACACTGTTTTGGCCGGATTTGGCATCTTGCCACTATAGGTGGCGAACCAGCCCAGGAGGCTGAAAGCCACTATAATAAAGAATTAAAAAAAAAAAAAAATAAAAAAATAAATCTTGCCACTATGCCCGGCCCGTCTTAGACTGGTACAAAGATAATAATGTAGTTTTTGTACCAAAAGACGTCAACCCTCCAAACACTCCGGAACTTCGCCCAATTGAAAAATTTTGGGCAATCATGAAGGCAAAGCTCGTTAAAACTCCAAAACTGATAGAAAATGAACTTGAACTAAAGAAAGTGTGGTTAAAAGTAAGTAAGCAAGTCGGTCCTATCATTGCCCAAAATTTGATGAAAGGGGTCAAGGCAATGGTGCGGGCATTTGGGTTGGGAGAAGAGGTTCAATAAACCAATGATGTCAAAACTTAACCATTTAGTAGTACTTTATTTCCAGAAAGTTTGAAAAGAATCGGGCTCAAGGAAAATTTTTGGTGACCTATTTTGTGTGTCCAAATTTCATCGAATACAGTCTTTAAGCCTACGATTTCAATCTGGATATGATGTTTTTGACTTTAATTTATCTATAAATGTTTTTAAAGAACGCTTAAGATCTCAGAATGTGTTTGGCTAAGTTAGAATAAAGTATATTTCATTAAGAACTTGTTGTGAGATGATTATTATTATAATTAAATAAATAAATAAATAAACTGTAGTTTGCGGTCGTTGATTTTTTTCACGAAATGTACAATTAACGCAAAAGTGTACGGGGAAGAATGGTTGAAGAAGAAAATACTGCCACTGTACAGAAAGCATGGTTCATTTTCACCCGTTTTGCAATTTGGTTGTACGTGCACCCTTTTCCGAGCACCAAATGTCCAGAATTTTCTTTCGCGTGTACAGATCAATTCGTCTTATTTTTGAAACGATCTAGTGTACCAATCCAATTGACTAACATGTAAACAAACATGTCACCGCAAAACACATTAGAAACATTTAAGCCATTTTAGAGTAATTACTTTTTGAATGATGTTTTTTTTTTGATTTTATTATAGACCTTTTAATAACTATTCGGGTCTACGAATAATTATTAAAAGGTCTATAATAAAATTATATAATTAAATACTTTTCGGTACATTGTTTATCACAGAGGAAAACGATTTTGAACTTGTAAATTGATATTGCGCGTGGAACGAACTGCGTTAAGAAAAGTTCGGATGTTGTTATAATACCACATGCAAACCATGCAAATTCAAGGCTTTCAAATCCTAGTTTTCAGTCTAGTGGCTTTAAGGACTTATTCACTCTGTTCGCTATTCCAGAAGCTGTTGTAAATGTAGCATCCGAAACATGACTTTGAGTGTTACAGTATTTATTATTTTGAGTTTCAAATTAGGGTTTAACTAGGCATCACATAGAACATACATTTGAGTTATATCTATGTTTGAGTCTTATCGTATTTACGCGCAACATGGATTACATCAATCGTAACATGCATTATTTTTAAGAGTGTATATATACTCTTCCATCAAATCACTTTTATCGATATAATCATGTGAGAACTTGGTTATTTAGCTTTAATTTGCTAACCTTTTTAAGAGTGGAAGATTCCATTAATCCATTGTTTTCTTCAAATAAACCACATGCAGTCGAAAAAACTGCCAACAATAGAACAACTTTCATTCAAACACAGTTCAAATGGAACCATAGCCGAATAAATAAGCAGCTGCCGACAAAAGTTGCACGCACTTGAGGATTTCAATGTTGGAGTTTGTTCCAGTTGGAAAATATTCTCCAGTTTACGGCCAGGTTCGAGCAAGTTTTACAGTGAAGGAACGTGAGTGCGTATTTCATTATCCACTATAAAGAGAGGTCGTGCAGTGCACCATGTGCAAATGAGGACGAGACGCCACTGGTTCTCACTTCTCCATGGCCCAATAAGTAGCTTTTTGTGAAAACCAAAAAGTGATAGAGAACCGCATTCATAAATCTTGATTCTCTATCAGAGTTAAATGATGATCATTTGAACACCGAACACGTTTGGTAAAAATCTTTTTTTTTTCAAACTGAATTCTTTATTGCATTTGTACAAGTCCATACATTGTGCTTTACGATAGCCGGGCAAATAGCGGAATATGTTGAAAGCCAAATGGTGACGCCAAGACTGCGGTACCAAGATCGACATAGGTGCAAGGATTAGGAAGGCTGCTTTTCCCAAGTAATATTGCCAAAACCATCTAGCTTTATTGAGTTTTATTATAGTTTTATGAAAGCCACTAAAAATCAATTTGGTTTTATTGTTGCATCAAGAATTCGTCGAAATCTTTGTCGTTCTTCAAATAAACTGGCTCAGGATATGGACGTCTCCAGGAAAACTATCAGATCAGTTCTCAAAGGGGATTTGAGATTGGTGCTGTAGAAGAAAAGAAAAATTCATGGATTTTCGGTAGCCAACAAGAAGAACAGAGTCATTCGTTGTCGTGAATTATTTCGTCGGCCCGGTGATTCCATGATTGTGTTTTCGGATGAGAAAAATTTCGTATTGCGGCAAATTTTCAACGCTAAAAATGACAGGGTCTATGCAGCGAGTATTCAAGATATCCCTTCTTCAATTCGCGCAGTTCAATGCTTCCAAAAGCATACTTCGGTCATGATTTGGGGAGTGATTTCTCCGGAAGGTCGTCTACCGCTGCTTTTTATTGATAAGGGTGTAAAAATCAACGCAGCAGACTACGTAAAAGAGGTCCTGGAAAAGCATTTGAAGAAGCATACTTCAACGATTTTCGGTAGCCGCATAAGGGTGTTTCAATAGGATTCTGCGCCGTCTCATGGAGCAAAGATTACCCAAGCATGGTGCACCAAGAATTTGCCAGACTTCATTCCTACGGAATTATGGTCAACTTCTTCGCCCGATGCAAATCCTCTGGATTTCTCTATTTGAGGAATCATGGAAGCTCACTTTCGAGACCTCAAACCAATGGGTATTGAGACATTTAAAGCTACCATACAGAAGATATGGTATGAAATCGCCGAAAATCAGGTGCGTGCCGCTTGTAATATCTTTCCGAAGAGACTAAGGGCAATAATTAAAGCTAAAGGCGATAGTATCGAAACGTAAATATGTTCACATAAACAATAAAATATAAGAAACAGAATAACAAAGAAATGATTTGCCTTTTCGTGGGAGATACAGTCTTTGTTTCATGCTTCACTTATTTGCGCCTACCCTGTACTCTTCCATCAAATCACTTTCATCATTATAATCATGTGAGAACTTGGTTATTTAGTTTCATTTTGCTAACCTTTCTAATAGTGAAAGAGTCCATTAATCCATAGTTTTCTTCAAATAAACCACATGCACTCGAAAAAGCTGCTAACAATAAAACAAATTTCATTCAAACACAGTTCAAATATAACGATAGCTGAATAAATAAGAAGCTGCCGACAAAAGTTGCATGGACTTGAGAAATTCAATGTTGGAGTTTGTTCTAGTTGGAAAACATCCACGAGGTTACGTTTGGTGAAAATATTTTTTTTCATATTCAATTTTTTATTGCATTTTTACAAGTCCATACATTGTGCTTTACGATAGCCGGGCAAATAGCGGAATATGTTGAAAGCTTTCAATATCTTGACAGCCAAATGGCGTCAGACTGCGGTACCAAGATCGACATAGGTGCAAGGATGAGGAAGGCAGGGACTGCTTTTCCCAAGTAACGTTGCCAAAACCATCCAGCTTTATTGAGTTTTATTAAAGTTTTATTAAAGCCACTAGAAATCGATTTGGTTTTATTGTGACACCAAGAGGTGCCAATTGGTTTCGTATTTTAGTAAATTCCTTTTACTCCGATTAAAGGTTCTTATTTCGACTTTATGAACTTGTAAAATGATGTTCTGTAGGGCCATTTTAGGACTCATTCATATTGTCTTATTATGGTCAATTGAAAAATCCATTTTAAAACCATTTTGTCTCCAGTTAATACAATAAACGGCAAATTTATAGTGGTCATTGCGAAGATGCATTGGCTTTTTGGCAAAACTGAGAGTTTTCCCAATCGCCATATTGAAATATAAGAAATAAATGAAGTGTGGAAAAATAAATGCACCAAATTTTAAATGCAACGCAAATGAACTCCAGATCCGAGACCCATTTCGGCTTTCTCTTAGATAACCTTATTGAATTCCATAGATTTCCATGAAATTCATGATTAATTTATCGAATATATTTGTTTTAGTTTTGTTTTTGTTGTTGTAAACTCGCATAATTTCCGAAGCGCATTCATTTTCGGCTCTTATCGGGCCAATATTCACCATACAAATAAATGCGCATATGATTTGGAGCATGATAAGCTGTAAAAAATTCAATTTGTTCTGAATATTTTGCTATCAAACATAATTTCCCGAATTACTAGAACTTTTTTCTTGGATATTATTTACTGGTAAATGAATCAGAAGAGCAGAGCATCGAACAAAGCAGAACAATAAAAACCAACCCCCTTCCCATTAATTCCACTATACAATCCTAAACAACCCACATTAAAAATTTATCATTTCCCCCCCCCCTCCCCCCCCCCCCCCCCTCCCCCCATCCCCCCTTCCCAAAATTTTTTTTTTCTTCCCCCACCACACACTTCCCCCACCCTCCTTTTGCCAACCCAAAAAACCCCTCCCCTTTTTTAATTATACAGAATATCGTTCGAAACACGACCGGGAATGTGCACAGAATTTGCCACAGCAGTGAGCAATACCCGGACAAAAGCTCTTTGGAACACTTTCATTATCAATTTCTGTCAAAAACACGATAATTTATCAATTTTGTTAAAATTTCAACTATGATGGATAAACCAAATGGCTTCTTCGCTCAAAAGTAGCACAGCACAGCCTACTACATCAGGATAATTCACACAAAGTAGGGGGGGCAAGGAAATTTTTAACAAAAGGCGGAATTTAAAACCCAAAAACCCCCCAAAAACACTTTCCCCTATGCCTTTAAAATATCAACCTAGTCTAGCTGTAGTGAAGATGTCATCGCTTTAAATCGCTTTTAATTATGTACGCTGTTATTAATTAAGAGCTTCTAAATTGGACACACTATGTAAAAGTAATTGTTATGATTATGTAATTCTAGTTGAAATTTGTTTAACGCGGTGTCATAAATTTGACCGGCGGCGGCGGTGTGGCGTGGCGGTGCACAGGTCTATTCTATGAGGTGATTGTGAGTGTGTGTGTGCCTGTGTTTATGTGCTGTTCATAGAAACTTACCATTCAACGCAGAAGTGCACGATTTGTGTATGCAAATATTATCGTTTCCAGTTGTTGAAAGCTTTTATTTCAATTTCTTTTCGTGAAAAGTTGTTTTGATTTCCGCCACAAAAAAAAAAACGGATTCGAACTTGCTTTCTTTGTGAACGGGAAAAGTCCGCCTTCAATTCTAATTAGTTTCAAGCTCGTCAAAAAGCGTCCGTAAATGGGTTATTCAATGACCCACGACATTAATTTGATATGACTGAACAAAAAATGCTCTTGGCCATTTTAACCACTCGACGAATGACTGTTTGTTGATGTTTTTATGGAGACTCGCTGAACCGAAAGAGTCCCAAAATTAATGCCGTGGAAAATTAGAAAGCCGCAATTGTGTTGGACGTTGCTTCACCGAGTTGCGATTGTGCCTACTTTGATGGACAGTTTTTCACTGCTGGTGTCGCGCGAGTTTGTGTATTTTTTTGTGTCATAAAAGTCGATTTTTCTCTACCAAATTAATGACATTCTGTGACTGAGTTGGTGATCTTTCCTGTTTCTTTAAAAATATTCCGCACGAAGCAAAATGATACAGCTACTTCACCCGACGTTTCCGACTGGAGAGCAAAGGAAAAGCGCAACGTGGAAAAATATTTAACTTCCTAAGTTTTCATTTCTTGGGGCAATTTTTGAACATTTCCCCGCCATCCGGGAGAGTGTACCTACATCTTTTTCCCTGCCATTTTCCATTTGCCAATAGTAGCGTTATGATCATCATTTTCCGACTTCCGGCTGTTGGAAGAACGGAGAAACGAGGATTTGTTTACTTTTGGCAATAAGTTTCGAAACGAGGCAACCGTTGGAATCTTAAAGCCAGTGGTTCTCAATGTTTCGTAGACCCTGAAGCAGGCTAGAAAAATTAAACTGAAAAAGAGGTAGTGGAGATTTGAACGATTGAAATGTCCACGTGGCCAGTCTTATTCACAAATCGGCTTTGTAAAATCAACATTTAGTACGTTGAAATGATGATAAATTGTGTGCGAGCTCTCATACAGATGAAACAAAATTTCTGCATAACTCGAGAACTAATCAAGCAAATGCAAATCAAATTTTGCATGTGGGAGTTTTTGGAAGCAGGATTTTGTTCTAGGGTTGTTCGAGGTCCCTCTCCCTCTGGAAGGGGGGTCTCTCATACAAATGAAACACAAATTTCTGCATAACTTCAGAGCTAAACAAGCGAATGTGACCAAATTTGGCATGTGGGGGTTTTTGGAGGAAGGATTTTTCTTATGGTAGTTCGGGACCCCTTCCCTCTCTGGAAAAGGGGGACTCCCACACAAATGAAACAGAAATTTCTGCATAACTCGAGAACTAATCAAGAAACTCGAGAACTAATAAAGAAAATGGAACTAAATTTGGCATGTGGAGGTCTATGAAGGCAAGATATGTTTCTATGGTGGTCCGAAACACCTCCTTCCTCTTAAAGGGGAGCTCTCATACAAAAGAAATACAAATTTCAACCAAACATGAGCATAAATCAGGCAACTAAATCACAAAATGTGTATTTCTCGGGTAAGAAGCATGTTCTGATAGAAGTTTGAATCCCTTCATAGTCAAGAAAGGGGGATGTTTGAGCTACTCTCAGTGCTACATTATTCACCAGAAGTTAATCTATAGTTATGCAAGAGAAAATTACGTTCAAACTGACAGGATACGGTGTAATTTGAAGATAAATGAAATGCTTCTACACAGAAAGAAAAACCATGGTAGAAGTTGCTGATCCGAGGATTAAATTAAAAACTACAAGGTACAGCCCAAACGGGTTGTTTGCAAAGGTGACGTAGGACTACGCAGCAATCAAATTCCCATACACTTTCCAGAGACGTCAGGGTCATCCGACAATTGATTTAAGTCAGTCGGGAAGCTACACTTTTAATCCGCTCGGAAATGTCATTGACGAAGCTGTTCATAATGCTTATCGCTTTGGAGGAAACGTCAGTATCGGGTTAAAATGCTTCAGCATCCGGTAGATGTGGTGCGATAGGTTTTCTTCTTCCAAACTATGCTGCTGGAACTGTTTGCCTTCCGAGATGGTGGAGCGAGAATGCACCATAAGAGCAAATCCTGTTGATATGATCGTCCACCTGAAGATCATTATCCTTATTTCGTTGTAGATGGTTGTGGTCTGTTTGGGAATTCAAAGTCTATTATTGCCGATAGTCGTCTAGGTCGAAAAAGTACTAATGGAACGTTGGACCAGAATTAGGAAGTAAATATGTAAGAAAATTCTATTACACACTCTTTGGAAAGCATTTGGTGGCTCTTAATTATGATACGGCCCCGGTTGTATTTTCTGCGACGGTTGAGAAGATAGTGATGGATCTGTTGGTTCATTAGTTGTTCAACGCGCTTTGCCATTTACTCCGGAACGCGGCGTTCAATAAAATGCCATGTTCAGCCGGGGCGCGTCAATGAAAATTTTAAACAGCACAAGAGAAAAATTCAACCAAACAAACTCTTTAGTTGGCAAACAGATTTGGTCGTCCTGAAAAGGACGAGTTAGGCCGTTTTCAGCGGTGTTCTATAATTTTAGTCTAGTTTTATAACTGTTCCAAAAATATAGACCACCAAAAATAGATCAACTTTTTTCCAGTTACACCGCCATTGTTCTAAATTTTATGTGATGCCGTTCGTTTGTTTTGTTTTGGAACTTCGCCTGCTTCGTTTGAATTTGGTTGGTGTTAAGCTCGTTCGACTTTTCAAAATGATTCTAAAAAGTTTCCGAGTTTTCCGAGTCAAAAGGTGCCAGTTTATCGCGATCTATTCCTCCCAATACTTGTTGGTGCTGGGCGAATATTAAGATGAGCGGCTGTTAAGTGCCGTTTTATGGTAAACGATGTGAAGGATTTCTTTCTTGCTGAAAAAAAAAATTAATTTACACGGAGGAAGCTTTCATATTCGTAACTATTATGTTTGACTGGATGAGAGTACGACACTAGCTGATCAACCATCGGTAATGTGCTGGGTAATCTGCGACCTCAGTTCAACTCTGTTTTGACAACGATTTCAGGCCTTAATAAAGCATTCCGACCGGTTGAAAACCCTGAGTTGAAACTCCATTGCCAGTACCTCTTCCGGGATCGCCGTTAGTTCCGACTTTGTGCCTAAATTTCGAACACCCAAAGATCTCCTACGACAGGACTTTTTACAAGCCCCTCTACAAAAGGTTCCCCTTCTTCAGTCAGTTGAGCATCGCGTCATCGAGCACTACATTTGTCCTGGAAGAAAGTATTAAACGGAAACGAACTTGTCCA
This sequence comes from Aedes koreicus, assembly GCA_024533555.2. Lineage (NCBI taxonomy): Eukaryota > Metazoa > Arthropoda > Insecta > Diptera > Culicidae > Aedes > Aedes koreicus. Next base: position 47,087 of record JAHHFK020002944.1, on the reverse strand, counting down.
CCGTTGTTTGGCATGGTCTTACCCACCCCGTTGATTGCCTTCGCCGCCTTCTCCTGGGCATAGCTCACATAGCTATTGAAGTTCAGTTCGTCATCAATCCTTTCGAAGCAATGACACTTTTCATTTGCCTACCAACAGTACCTCCGTTTTCCACTAGCCTGTTATCGACAATACGATGTCATCCGCAAAACTAACGATCACTACGCCAACATTAGCACTATTGAACATTCCGATCCAGAGGATGGAACCTTGCAAAACTTCCGTCTTGATCTTCAACGTTGTTTGACCCATAACTGCCTCGTGAATCAACACCCGGTTCTGGAAGTAATTTCTCAGCAGAGGAAGTGATACACGTTTTGCGGAGCTGAAAAATTCCAAATATCCTGCAACTAAGCTCGCTCAACCCCTTAAAGGTCGCATAAATTTCAAAAGCCTTTTTTAGGCTTATTAGCTGATTGCGCAAGGTGCGAGATGTTTGGGATTTTCAGCTTGGCAAAACTTGTGTCACTCTTCCTCTTGTGTACTTACTTCCAGGAGTGCAAACTTGTGTTGCTATTTGAAATGCTTCAAATACTTCGAAAAATCATATTTGTGACTGGAATTTTCTAAAGCATCTCTCTTACTAGCCTTCATATGCTTCCCTAGTGCACAGAACTCAATATATGGGAAATGCATCTTTTTAGGGAAGACTCAAGTAAAGTGTAAAAAATATTTGTTACAAAAATCATGCATGATAAAAATAAACAAAGCTGTATAAGCATTCTAGGCTTGTTTAAACAACCTTTTATATCGGTGTCAATATGTGCCAAATTATAGCTCTATAGACCCACATTAGAGCACTTTCCTCTACTGTTGATAACGGCACGTAAATTTCGGATTTAATTGATCGAGAAATTATTTAATCAAATTTATGGCTAATTGTCGCATTCACAACAATAGTTTAACACAACGTACACCGCTGAAAACAGCGTTACCGAAAAACGATCGACGCGTTTGTGCACCTTGCCCTTGTTGTTGTTTTACGCCGTTTTTCCAACTGTTTTAACACATTTAGTACGCGCTGGATTCCGTTCCAAATTCGGCACAAAATAAAACAAAGCGTATGACAGTTTTACTTTTTTTACACCAAAACTGTTCGAAAATAAAAATTAGAACGCACCGGTGAAAATGGAGAATTTGGTTTGGTCTATTTAAATGTCAAAATTTAGAATAGACCGCGACCGCTGAAAACGGCCTTAAGTTGGTTCGAAATTGAATTTGGGCTTTCTTCTTGGTATTCTTGGTTCAGTTCCTCGTTGGCAGGAAAAAGCTGCCCGTGAAAACGAGAAAAGAATTATCTCACGTCACCTGCAGACCGCAACATCTGCAGGTTGTAAGGCACATTGTGATCCCCTCTAAAAATAATAGTTTTGGTATAACAGTCTTAGTATAACAGTAATTCAAAATGAAAGCTCCAATCAATGTGCTTTGGCGCGCACTATCGGTAGGTGATGAAACAATTGAAAGCTTTTTTAAAACAATATTGTGAGAACCTCCACCCGGATTTCATTTAAGTCTGCAGGCATGGGGCAAAATAATCTACTTTCGGCTTCAAGGTCTCGGCAATACAAAAAACAAACAACCCATACAAAATAATTTTGAAAAGATATGTGGGCATCGGTATTGCGAGAAATAGATGCTAAAAGGGACCTAGCAATGACGAAAGGGAGGTGGTTGAGTGTAGCAAGAGCGTTCCATATAAAATAGGTTGTATTGTGCGGAGTTTGTTTTTTTTTTTGTTGCGGTGAGAACATGAGATTTGATATTCCGGATTTTCTGTGCAATTCTTTCAACCGAACGGATCAAAGTTGGCTTACCTTAAGGAAAACTTAATTTAGTGGAGACTATATATTACTATTTTGAAAGGTTATAAACTAGGGAACAACGTACTAGTTCGTCTAGCCAGGTCACGTGCCCCCTGTGACTAGTAGCGAAGGCGAATTGGCAATCCCGCCGATCAACGCGGGTGTCTCCCTAGGTTTGGAAAAGCGTCCGTCGAACCCCAAACTCCCCTTCGACACGCGAGCGTTCGGTAACACCACCCCAACCGCCTCTAGTGGGAGCTTTGGATCATCCCGTGAAAGTGGGTACGTAACGGCTCCGACGTGTCCGCTGGACGTTACTTCACGTGTTCAAAAACCGATCGAACGCCACCTTTCCTTTGGGTCCGAAACTACAGTCGCCATCTTGAGAGTCGATTCGTTGAGAGTGGGAATCTTCGTTTGTTGGAAAGGAATTAGTGCTGTTACATCGTGCGGCGGCTTCGATAACGCCGTGGCTTCTAAACACCGTTGTTAACGAAAACATCGCGTGCGCTTTTGTCACGTAGCGCAGAAAGGCTACGACAAAAAGATCGCACCACGTGGTCACGTGAAAATACCCCGCGTCTCCATGATCCTGCCCCCACCACATGCTGAAGAAGTTGATTAAAGTTTGAGAGTGTACATATGTGAATGTAGTTTTAAGAGAAAACCAAAAACAGTCCAGACTTGTTAAATGAGTGACGTCACCTTCAGTTAGGATGCGATAGGCCTATGTAAATAAAAAGTTAAAACCTAATAGAAAATGAATTTTGAACGCACCTAGTAGTTTTTCCTGAAGGTTGATGAGTTGAACGGTAATTGCTCGGACGTTTCTTCCTTTAATTTAATCTCCGTAGAGCTATCGAATTTCAACCGTCTACGAATTTGATTCATTTAGGTCCAAATTCGGTTACATTCAAGAATTTAAGATTTGGTTGTCCCACTGTTGGTTAGTCTGAGTGAATTCGGGTGTTTGAGAAACTAATTAACCTGCCCTATTGAAAGAGCCTCTGCCGGGTCTTCGAAAAAGCATCCGTAGCCTCTCCCTGCGGAGAGTGGCGCTTAAGCTGCTGATTGTTGAGCACTTCACATTCGTTACAAGGTGACGTGGGATAGTTCTAGACTCGTTATCACTGGCGGCTTTTTCCCGCCAACTCGCAGTCTTCAGCAGCCATGTTTTTCGCAGCGAGGTTGACGGGAGCATCGGCACCAACAGCCAACTGCACCAACGCCTCTCTGGGCAACGACTGCTCGCCAGTGCACCCTCAAAGGTGCTTGCTGCCGCAAATGCGTTCCTACAGCAGATCCTATCCTACACAGCTCCACGACTGCCAAAAACTAAATCAAAATGCGAAAGTTTACCCCTTTATATAACATTCATGGTTGCCTAGGAGATGTTCCTTTCTTAAATATGAAGTCTGTGCAAGTAAATCACCACGTATTTACGCTATTTTCAATAGCTTAATGTTAAAAATCAATCAATTAAAATTGATGCGCAGAAATATTCCTGATAGATTTTGAAAATCGGTCATGAAATGAATTAGTTACTAACGTTCAAAACCTAAGCATATTTGGTGACGCTTCAAATTCTCGTACTCGCAACGTGTACCCCTGTATTGAAAACAAAGACGTAGTCCTACGTCAAAGAAATAGAGGAGAATCCAGTTTATTTTCCATTATAGAAATGCAAGTCAGTAAGAATAATAATCGTATTCCCTGTCGTTCGGCTCTTTACAAATCTTCTGGACGTTTGGGCTTAACAAATAATTCAACTGAAAAAAAAACAAATAAATAAGGATACTAAACATTTGAAAATGGATAAAGCATCATCAACGACTTCTTATTCTTCCACCGACTAAGGTGGGTCTCAACCCAAAGATTGTGAAACGCTGCTTCAAGCAATATTGCCATAATATAAATGCGAAAAAAAAGAGAGAAACCATGGCCAACGGTGGGCCGTTTATCTTCAATTACCGTCATAATCTTCGCTAATATGTTTGCCATCGTTCCCATTTTCCGGTTGGTCGAGCTTCCGCGGTAAAATATCACACCGGTTGCCCATCCACGCGGAATACCATTCACGCAATTTCTTCTTCATCATTTCGATTCTTTATGATGGGACACGATTCGCTTCCTGCTCCTGCCAGATAACGAGGGAGGGAGAAGGCAAATAATTGCTTCCAGTGAATCCATTCGAATATCAACGTCCAAATCTTTATCCAGCAGTTCATTCTCTTCTGTTTACCTACTCCACTCCATTATTCAGTTTTATCGAAATTGCTCTCCAGCTTCGAGGGGAAGATTTTTAATATCGCTGATGGGTGGGATTCAAGGAGAACAGGGGCTTTTTCCTCCTGCTTTATCGTTCACCTGTGTCAATATTTCTGCAGTGCACTGAATTATTTGCGGTAAGGAACTTCGTTTTCCCTGTGTACAATGTGCGGGAAATGTTAAGTCGCATCAGGTTGCCATCAGGTGATTGGTTTTTTTGCGGGCAGTATTTCGGGGGAACATTTCAACGAAATTAAAGCCTTTTTCCAAATTTGACTTTCTACTGAGTCGCATGGGCCGGTGGGTTTCTCCACTCAAATTTAAGGTTAGCTTATTAAACTAATTGCTGTTATAGAAATTTGCTTACATAACAATCATATCTCATACCGGAGTGCATGTTGGTACAAAGACTGGTAACTTGAAGAATATATTAAAACTATTCATTGCTAAGTTTAACCTCATCGCAAAACATCTTACGTTCGAGACAACTAAAAACCCACTTCGCCCACCTTTCCATCGGACGAAGTCCACACGGAACGCAACAGTTGCCACCAGGCAAACTAGGATTAGATCGTGGCAACGGAGTGCCGACCACCGCATCATCAACGCCTACTTATGCATAGATTAAAATGAAAATTTATAGAACCTGATTATTACGCTTGAAGCGGCAAACAGTTTCGTTAATTACGGAATCTTACCAACGGGCTGCCAGCTGCAGATGCACCGACGTTGTTCCGACGAGAGCGGAGAAAATAGCCCAAGCAGCACTATAAATTTCCAACCGGAACACGGCGAACATTGTACGATATTTCATCTTGTTGATCCTGTTCGCCGTTCCCCGCCATTCTACCAATGGCTGTTTCGCATTCAGATGCCGCAATTTTCTGAAAAGATGCAGAAAAATGCAATTACTGGGTGGAAAATGGATTGCAAGTTTTCTTTTGTCAAATGGAAAATGCATTTGCAGAAGAGCATCAAAGGATCAGCAGGTTTCCTTCGTTCGTTCGGTTATGGGACAATTGAGTTTATGTTGTAATCGAGGACGATACTCCCAAGCCTCGAATCAACAAATGATAATGCTATTAGTATACATAATTACCGCTTCCACCAACGACCAACCGGAAACGTGCTGAAATGCGAATCCCAAGTGGCTCGTGAACAAAGTTTACTCTTGCTCTAATAACAATAATCTAAGAAGGCCACCACCGGCAGGCGCCACCGCTGCAAAACTTTTGGCCCGCTTTGTTTCCTGTTGCCAAAGTAACCCCGCCGTTTGATTGATACACTGAAATAAATTCATGGATTGATTTCTTGCATTCGTGATTCGGCAATGAATCTCCGTCGAAAATATGGCGTGAACTTTTGTTATGAGTGCTCGCCCACCTTAAACCGTCTGCGGGCGCCATCGTCACTAATTAAAGTTTCATTGACTGGTTCGGTGGTTTATTATTCCGGAACGTGGATCCACAAGTTTGGGGACTAGACGCGGAAACGTTCGGTCGATGTGATGGGAAAAAGTTTTCTTGTAACGAGTGAGTGGTGAAACGTGATGCTGACGATTGAATGGCTTGTTTTTCGGAAATGATTATTTCACAGCATTCATGTGATGCCACGATGCGATGGTGTTGTCCTAAAATAATAGATTTGAATTTACTTTTTTCGTTAATGTATTAAGTTTCCCTACTCAAAACTGGGTGTCATTTCAAAATTTTGATGTACGCGTTACGCTCAAGTGAAAGGTTTTTGAACACTTATAACTCTCGTTAGAATGATCAGAATGGCTTCATTCATACACCATTCAACGGGAAAAACTTCTGCAATACATAATTTTGATGAAGATAGTTCAATTATTCGCTTAGAATAACCTACTTTTTTCTTGCTACAGAGCAAGATATGAACAGGTAGAAAATCTGGTATTCACAATAAGAGTCCATGAAAACTTGGTAGCAAATGGTTCAACAGTATCTTCGTCTTTTTTTACCATTAAGTTTCATCCTATATTTATTACTGCGATAACCAAAGCCTTCATACAGTGAAGCTACCATATTCTGCGCAATTTAGTCATTTTTGACGCAAACATAGCTTAACAAAAATTGATTAATGTTTTAACTTGTTTTTTTTTGCAGATTGTAGTTCTAGTATGTAAATATGAATGGAAAATATAAACGTTGTTCAAAAATGAAATAACTCGCTTTGCGAGTCTTGCAATCCCAAAAATTGGATTTGTGGTTCCCACCACAATTCGCACATTTAAACTTTTTGGGATCCTTCACAGGACAGCTGTCCTTCGCGTGAGAGGAATCGCCACAATGCATGCATTTGGCATCCATGTGACAAATGTTTGTCCCGTGACCCCATCCCTGGCATTTACGGCACTGGGTGAGATGTTGGAAATTTCCTCCAGTCTTCCTAAAGTGTTCCCACTTCACTCGGACATGTTTCTTACATCTCTCACCAACCCCATAAACCTCTATACAATAAAATCTCTAAATTCAATAGAAAAAATTCGACCTATACGTCACACGTAACTATCGATTTACCGCCCCCACCCTCCGTCTCTTCCACTTTGGACACCTCGATTCCCTACCGCCTTGCCCACTCCCCTACCAACCTACCTACAATAACTCCGCCGACAACACCACCCACAAACTCGCCCCACCCTACACATGCGTTCCCCATAGTGGAATGGAATTGGTGTCACAAATTAGCACAACTTCCAGAAATTATCTCATTCCGAACACACCAGGAACATTAGGACGCTTAACCCATCATCGAGGCGCCGTTTCAGCCTAGCTGATGTTCATCATTCAGAAGTCGGGAACCATCGAATTTTAGGATAATCTGTTTGGCAATATCACATAACCAATGCAGCAGAAAGTTATTATTGCAACCCAGAAAAAAATTGAAGATTTCGGCCACCTCTTCCTACCTCCCCGTTCCAATATCCAGGGAATAAGACGCTGAATGATAAATTCATCAGAATTTGAAACATTGTTTAAGTATTAATTATTAAATTTTATTAAATTATTGATTTTCGGCTTTTTACTCTCCGGTTCATTTGGGTTGAGTCTTCTTGTTATAAGAAGTTCAGTAGGAATCTAAAATATTCAGTTGGTATTCTAGGCAGCCTCCTTAGCTTACTTGAGGATTGCTTAGCAAGAATTTCGATCGACATATGAGGAGGTTCTATCTGAACAAGCAACTCGTTTTTCTTGGTCACTGCACGCAAAAAAACCGCAGTAGAAACTACCATTTCGAGGGTTAAGTTAAGCGCAAACACCAACAATTTTCAGCTGACTATAAATGCGTTTAATTTAACCATGCATGCGATTAGATCTACCATGGTGCGGTTGATATCAATATGAGGTCTGTCAAATATAACACAAATGATGAAAGTTTTACCATAAACGGAGTAAATTTGACAAAAATTTCATGTTAGTTTTGAAGATAGGCATAGTCAGGTATAATGGTAGTTTCTACTACAAGATTTTTTCCTGTGTGGTGATAGAATAATCTGTTCAGCTAGATTTGACTGGACCAAGACGATCTTCAAACTTCATTGTGATCGGGACTTCTTTTATCGGAAGAGCATCGATCGTTATGCGTTTTTTGTCGTACAGGCAACGAATAATCCCGCTCCCGCAACCGTATCAAAAATGTACACATTTCCAGGCTTCTTTTCTTTGGGAATGGATTCTGCTGGCAGCACCATGGTATCGCCCGCAATAAAATCGATCGTCTTTAAATGAGAGAAATGTGTTTCAAACTAGGGAAGTGCTTAAATTCTCGCAAATCTTTCTACTTGACGGGCTGTGGTCGTACTGGTGACTAGAATTTGTCTTGCGTAGGAGAATCGATGAAAAGTCACTTCCTTTGGCGGGGGAATCGTGTTAACAAACATCCTCCTGGTGCCTCCAGTTCCGTTGCAGTATCCAGTATCCGACCGCGATCACCATCGCATTTTGATTGCACGCGCACTACGAATCGTTTTAAATCATTTCTGAAGAAGAATAACACTTGTTTTAGGAGCAATGTTTAAAGAATAAATATAATTGCTACCAGCTGAACCGTCTCATGAGAAACGTAATCTAATGTATATGTATGAAAACCAATAAAAAAGGTATGTTTTTATTTCAACACACTAAAATAAAACAGCTGCCTGCATCAAACTGTCATAAAAGATTTCAAATCTTTATTACATCATCTGATATTTTTGAAAGATCGGAATGCAAATTAAAGAGATCTGATCAAATGATCAGGATGTCTGGCCCCTTGATTACAGTAGTCTATTATACAAACCATCGGGTATACAACAAAAGAAATTATGATATTGGTCAATGAAAATATTCGTTAAATTAAAATCGTATCCGGTTACATTTTTTACGTGCTGTAAAAGTGTTCCGACAATATGATTGTTCTGTTGGATGTGGTTCCATGTTGTGGTCGTAAGTAAAATCAAATTACATTTTTTTTCCCCTTTGGCCGTGGTTAGCATCGTCTTAATTTGTTTTTTCCACTCATCAAATTCAACGGTAGCAAAACATTTGAAAATTTTTTTCACTGAATAATTCCCCAGTTGATAATGATGCACAATTCTATTTTACATTTTCATCTTCACGTTCTGAATAACAATCACTACTCACTGGATCTTCGACAAACAGAACACTTTCCGTTGATGAGTGTCGAATATCGCTCTAGCGATAAATATTCAACGCTCAACTGTTCCTGCGCAAAACTTTCCTTTTCTGCGGCATTACTACTCACCGGAATTGATTTCAATTATTTTTTTTCTCTTTGTGGTGTCCGTTTGGACGGCTAAGGCCGCTCACGGGCCATCTCGCCATGATTTCAATTATTGACAAAGTTACGCTCGGTCTATGCAAAGATTGTTTACAAATTGATAGGAGGAAACTGGGCGGAACGAAAATATCAGCTGACGAGCATAGTTGCCAACTCAGGGAAGAATATTATAAAAAAAATAATCTCCACTTCTGCATTCTTTATCTCCCATTTCTCTCTCTCTCTCTCTCTCTCTATCTCTTCTCTCTCTGTTTCACTTTCCCTCAGTCCCATTCTCAAGTAATGATGATTTATATTCGATACAATTGAAATCAAATTAATGGAAAGAGAACCACATCAACATTACGCCTAAATAAAAATTTGTTCTTGCACTGTTTTTATCATCCACACATAAGGAAACGAAAACATGTATTCCAAAGCTAAAAAGCGGTAGTATTGAGAATGGATGGCCCTTTTATTTATGCACGGTAGAGACATCTACAATTTGTAGATGGGTACGTGAAACTAAGCGGATCTGTCAAGATGGTTGGTAAAAATAAACCGTTTGCTCGTATGTTCTTATCTAGTAAGAAAATTCTTAAAATCCTAGTATTTCCACCTGCACCCTAAGGCGGAGAAATTGTCCATCGTGGGGCACATCGTGTTGGTGGAATGCAGGAGATACGGCATCTTCAAGATCATCTTCTTGCTGGACTCACACAGAAAAAAAAAAATTAACAGGCGCGTAAAATTTACAACAAATTTGTCTGCAATCTCTCATGCGCCATACAACAATGTTTGCAATCTTTCATACAACAGGCTAGATTCAGGCGTTATCTGGCATAAATTTACATGAAAGATCCCATTATTTTCTGCCAAATCTAGGATTCCCTTTATGTGCATTTGATAACGCAGAAAATTAAATGTTTCTTTCGATCTGTGTATCTGTGTACGTCATAAAGCACCTTAATTTTCATGATTTTTCTATGTGTGATGAGTTAATCGATCGTTGCTGCGATGAATTTAATTGACCGCCAATTGTTGTGCCATTTTCCGGCTTACTCAAAAATTAAGAACATTAAGATTAGCCCAGCTCCAAACCATCTCTTAAATTTCAACACCCAAATTCATAATAGAAGTTACTCCATAAAGCGGAATCCCTCGAATCCCCTCACTTCAACGGGCTACTACCTGTCGATAAGATTACAACCAACGATTTTTCCACCGGACCATAAATTATCTCAACCGTCTGAAGCTCCACCAACTGCGCCATTATTGTTGCGGGAGAACGAAGCAGCTCGCCGGAAAGGATTACCGAAGGATTTTGGTGGCGATTGGCGTTTTTGGCTTCCTGAATTCCATCCCACTCCCACCGACGGAGAATAACGACTACGACGACGACGACGACGATAAAAATGTGATAAATAACATCGGATCAAAAGGGATAAGATAGAACTTTAAAGGAACAGTCAGTAAATTGTACTTGGGACCGATCGGCAGCCGATTATGATGGGGATCAAGGTTTTATTGATTGAATTTCATTTCCAAGAGAAGGGTATAACCGAAATCCATTAGTGCAAAAAGCACCCGCATGTTTGAGGACATCTTTTGTCGAATCAACTATCAAATAGCCTATGTAGCAAAATCAATAAACATCTTTCCGATTTTTGTTTTGTTTGAAATGCAGAATCGTAGCAGCCCGTAGCTCCGTTGCCAGGATCAAACGTTGGCATGCCTCATTTGCTGGAAGAAATTCACTCGGTAGGATCTCAGCGGGCTATTGCTGTGGAAATGAAAAATCTCCATCAACCGGATGTGAGCCCGTAAATAACAAGGTACTTCCTGTTTCCGTTCGGCACAGCTTGAATTGATGATAATGTTTGCTGTAATTAGGTTCTGCCAATAAATTGCAAACCCTTTCCTCCATTGCTGGAACTTTTTTTTTCCTTTTCAGAGAAAAACACTTATCGCTTTTCGGAGGGCTTTATGGTTCACTTCCTTCCTGAGATTTGTTATTTTTCTCCACTGTAACTTTCTGGTTTTTCAACACGCTTGAAATACCTTCGTTAAAATTAATGGCTACAAGGAGTGATTCTTTTTAATAGCTAAACGTAACGATTGGAGCAATTATCGACTCCTGCTGCATTCACAACTCATTTAGTGTAAGTTGATGTGTTTTCGTCATTATTGCAGCTACATCTAATACGTGATGCGAGAAAGCACTTTAATATGCTCTCGTAATTAACGTTATAAGCAAGAAACAGGTTACGGAGCTTCTTCCATCCACTAATTACAGACCCCTGCGACAAGACAGTTTCATCATCATCTCATTAACCATCAACTCTAGCATTTCTTTCATCAATGCTTTCCTTGCTTGTTCAACGACACACCTCGTAAAAGGAAACTAGCTGCTCGGAAGCGCAACGTCATCATAGTTTCGCCATAAAACTGTCATCGTCAACGGCAGTAAAAAATGTAACACGACATGGCCCCAGTCTGCTGATGACGGCCGTATAGTAATCCTTTTGAACTCGCCCGTCAGTCCGCTATTTGTTCGCTGCGAGTGGCGAATGGATAAAAACACTATTTTATCATCCTTGAAATTGCGTTAAAAATGTCAAATCGTAAGGTTCTCTTGATTTAAGATAAGAGCTTGAAGGATGATCAAATTTAATTTCCACTGCTTGTATAAAACATGAATAAAAGCGTTGCATGAGTAGGCAAATGGACATACGTCAACCTCAATTAAAGTTATAGAATACGTTCGATTAAATTCTAAAAAAAATGGATTTGACCATTAATGTTCATAGTTGTCCCGTGAGATTTGGATAAAATTGGGAGATGCCCAGGAAAATTCAATTCATTAAAATTATTCAATTTGTATACTTTGGGAAAGATTCTTCCAATGTAACAATTTCGGTTTCATGATGGTTCTGAAGACCACGATGATAGATAAATTATAAGTATGATGTGGTAAACAATATAAAATACCTCGGAACACATCTATCAGATACATTAAACAGACCAGAAAGAACCAGGAATATATGTAGATTAGCAGTAAAGAGAAGCAAAGTAATGATAAAATTGATGAAGAGATATAAACCACCATGGAGCCTAACAAAATTAATGTATAGAACAGTCATTTCTCCTGCTATGACTTACGGCCTTAAAGCAGCAGCTTTATTAAAAAGTAATAGAAGCTCAATAACTAGATACTACATGAAATGCAAATCCTAAGAAAAAAATTTAAAATGTAAGGCCTGTACTCGAGATAAATGCACCATTTTTATCCATGTGTAACTTTTTTGTCCGTGAATAAAAATTTATTAAAATCTGGGTATAACTAGTTGGGAGTAAATTGTTTACATGTTCAAAATTTCATCGGTTCTGTGGTTATTGAGATGTCATCGAAACAAGAAGAAAATTGCCGGAGAATTTTGCGCGCCGGCATGGAAAATCCGACTGCGACCATGAGATGGATCGGAAGACAACTGGGAATCACCCATACAACTGTGTCTCAGGTGGTAAAATCGTTTGAGGAGTCCCAGACGACCGAGCGGCGGGCTGGAAGTGAAAAAAAAATCGAAGACAGCTGACCCTGTGAAGGTCCGGAAGATGTTGGATTATTTCAAGTATCGAGAGTGGTTAACGAAACCGATGTGTGTGGTTATGGATACCGAAACCTACATCAAGGCAGACGCAAAGCAGATACCGGGGCTGGAATTCTACGTTGCCAACTCTTGGTTTGATTTTTCGGAAGACATAAGGAAGAAGAAAGTGGACAAATTCGCCAAAAAATATTTGCTCTGGCAGGCCATATGCCAATGCGGTAAACTGAGTAAACCGTACATCACAACGGGTACCATCAACAGCGAAATTTACCGCACCGAGTGCCTCCAGAAGCGTCTGTTGCCCTTCCTGCGGTCCCATGGAGGCGAGACATTATTTTGGCCGGTTATGACATCATGCCATTACGCGCGATCGACGTTGGATTGGTACAGAGACAATAACGTTGTTTTTGCACCAAAAACCGCCAACCCCCCAAATTCACCAGAGATTCGTCCGGTGGAAAGATTTTGGGCCATAATGAAGACCAAAGTTCGAAAATCGTCCAAGGTGTTTAAGAGCGAGCTGGAGTTGAAGAAAGAATGGATGAAAGTGACCAAAAAGGTCGGCTCCACCATTGCACAATATGTAATGAGGGATCTTAAGGGAAAGGTGCGGGCTTTCAGCGATGGAAAGGAAATTGAATAATGTAATTATGCTAAAACATAACTCACATGTATTAGTTCATTCCCTGAAAGTTTCAAGAAAATCCGACTTGACATAATTTTTTGGCGAACACATTTGTCTGGTGCATTTTTTTTCGAGTACAGGCCTTATTATGGAGCGACCGAAAGGAAGATTAACAGTATCAAAGTTATTAGATGGTAAGACTGCTGTTAAAAATGTTCGAGTAATGAGAATAGGCTATTGGGACACATACAGAGAACCCGATGGCCACCCACTAAAATAGCTGAAATGACTAGGTGTAATAATAAGAAAAAAGGTAGACCTGCAAAAACATGGAACGATTCAATTAACGAAGACAAAAAAGCATCTAAATATAAACGAAGGGGAATGGAGTAGAGTTGTGAAAGATAAAGATAAATTAAAATAACAGGCGGAGGAAATTTATAAAACAATTGGTAGTGAAGAAAAATCAGAATCAGGATTAGAAGACCAAAAGGCAAAGACTAAAAGATGAAAACTTAGGAAACAAGTTGATTGCCAAAAAAAGAAAGAATATTAACGTTGACACGATTAATAATAAATAGAGCATGGAAAGGAAAGAAAAAAGAAAAAAAAATCTGGCCATTTCTCCATGTACCATAACATGAAGCAACGCCATTGGACACATGAAACATCCCCACAATTCTATTTCTGGGGCTCAAACAGCACCAATAGAAAAACTTATTCATGGTGTGACTACTCATATAATTTTGTTTTGATAATTTTAGGTAATTTTACGAAAGCGAGAAGAAACAAAAGAGAACACCCAAATAAAATACTTCTAATAAGGGGGAAAAATTCAACAACCAAAGATGCGGAGTCTATTGCAAAGGGAACAACGCAATTCCAGAAGACTGAGGCTAATAGCGCACCAGCGAAATATGGTGAGATCTAACCAGTTATAACATTTCTATACAATATATACGCGCCAGGTTTGATTATTTTTGAACCTGGAAGTGTGTTTACTTAACCGTTATCCACATGAAAACGGTCACGTTTACATGCGGGGCTTATTGTGTGTGAAAGTAACCTCGGAATCCACGTGACTCTCCAGGCATTCTGAAATGGGCTACTGGATCTGCAATAGAGTTAGCACTTCACACACACATACACACACACACACACACACACACACACACACACACACACACACACACACACACACACACACACACACACACACACACACACACACACACACACACACACACACACACACACACACACACACACACATGATGGTTCTGAAGACAACGATTTCGACTTCTACAATATTGTGCCTTTGTTCAGTCTACCATAGCATTACACTTGATGCTTGAAGTTACTTTTTGTCACAAATTTGGGTCTCAATCAAGTTTTCAAAAACCCTTTTTTGACGATTATCTCTTACAAGAGAATGAGAAGAAAGGTTGGTAATTTCCATTTTATTCCAATTATCATTATTGCTTGTCCTGGCTGATACCCGTATTTCGTCTACAAGGTGGTGGCTTCTTCGGTGTCGTGTACTAGTCGAGTATGTAAGTCGAGTATTGGTTTGGTACACGGCACTGAAGAAGTCCCGACAATGTCTACGTCATCAGCAAAGGCTGGTAACTTTACTGGATTTGTTGAGAATCTTGCCCCGCATGTTGAATACCGCTTGTCTCATAACTCCTTCAAGAGCAATGTTGAACAGCAGGCCACCACCTTGATGAAGCTCCCTGCGAGCACTGTGTTCCATCCATCTTGATTAGTTTCTTTCCATCAACTTGTATAGTTTATAACTCGATTGGAATTATTCTGGCAGCACTGGCTTGAATGTGACGGTGGCGACGGTGGCAACCATAGCAACCAATAACAACAGTATGTTTAGGCCGATCCCAACGCTGAGCTTCAGGTTTGTTGCAAACCGCTTGCCAGTTTTAAAATTTGGAACTGTCAAAAATAAAACTAGAACACGTTAATCGCAATGCGAGGTTTAAAAAAAAGGTTGCTCAGGAATTCGCGTTTTCAAAAATTTCGGTTGCAGTGAATTCGCGTTTTCAATAATCACTTGCAAAACAAACCAAAAAACGATAATTTAACAACTCATAAATTGAGTTGTGCCATTTTTTACGAAAATTGAGTAACTTTTCCGTGAGAAAAAAAAGCACAGTGATACAAATGAAACAGAGGCAGTTTTGAGCGTGTATAAAGTTGATTTGGAAGTGAGTAGTTTGAGCCAAAGCATTTTAGTTCGTCAGTGATGAACGTGACAGTGAATTGGGTTTGATTGACAGGACGGACAGATTGGCGCACACTCACACGAAACGAATAGTTGCCCGGGTAGACGATAAGGCTGTAAGTATCAACTACCTACTTCGTAGAGCACTTGTAAGATTCCCTGGATGAAAATCCTCAAGGTCGGCACGCTTACCGAATGCAAGTCCCGGGGCAGGGAATGATCGCACGGGATATACAAAATACTTTACAAGCACTGCACTTTATCAAATTATCGGTTTATTTAATTTTTCCTGCTCTATTCTCCCTTCTTACTTTTCCCTATACTTCTTAATTTTCCCACTTTCTTATATCTACCTTTTGTTCTTCTTCGGGGCCCCTGCGCCCCCACCCGCCCCCGTCCTCCCCCCCCCCCCCACCCTTCTCCCACCGTCCCCCCGAGCCGGAGCCCCCCCCTTTACTTTTTACCGGGGGCGGGCCCCCTCCCCCCCGCCACCCCCCAAGCCCCTTGGGTCCGGTGGCCGCCTAATTTTGGGACCGCCCCCCGGCCCCCCCCCCATTCCCCCCCAAAACAACGGGGTCCTTTGGGCAAATGTTTTTTTTTTAGGACCTTTTTGTTACACGGGAAAAAAATCCGGTGCTCGAAACTAGCAAAATGGTTCATGATATCATAAAAAACGTGTATTTTCATGTTATGAATATACACCATGAATAAAAGTCATGAAATCATGAATCAGCTTGTTATGATCCAACGTAACGCCACTTTGGCGTTAGGTTTTTGATTTATGATGACGAAAAGTGGCATCTTGATTCATGAAATCATGAAGCATCTGATTAGAAACCATAAACTAAATTCATGAAAACATGCACTACTATTCATGATTATTGGCACCTGTAATTTATTCCAATTCTAATTTCAATTTTAGTGACGAAAACGGGCAGATTGATTCATGAAATCATGAAGCAATTCGTTTGGAATAACGAAAAAATCATGAAAAAATGAACATTATGCATGGTTTCACATAGGTACCATGAAGCGAGTTCATGGTAGCATGAAACATATTTATGAATATGAGAAAAAACGGATTCTTTCAGGTATTTGATAAGTAAATTCATTCAATAGTTTTTGGTTTTGTTTTGTTTTATGTATGTTACGGAAATGGCATTGTCCGAAGAATCTCCAATCGCTGATTGATCTTGAGTTCGATGTCACCCGCAGTCTATATGAAAAAAAGAAAGTAACCATACAAATATGAACTCAACAACAAAATAGCACCAGATTGTTGAATTTTGAAGAAAATTTGTTTGTGACTATCGTAATCACAGTTTTAACACTGTTTTGTTTACGAGAAGCCTCGTTAATATAGCAATAAAAAAAACTGTTTTATTTCTTGGGTAACTTAAAAAAATAGTACATGAAAAATAATCTGCACATAATTTTAATTATAATCTACAAGTAATTCTAATAGATTTGATTTGCCACACATAAAAATAATCCCCATTAGAAGGTCAAATTAAAATTATGTGTCAAATAAATAATATGTGCGGCCACACATGGATTTTAGATGGAACCAAAAGAACTATGTGTCCTGCACATAGATTTCATTGTACAAAGCAGATTGCAAAAATCTATGTGTGGACACATAGAATCTATCAGTAAAATATTCTCAGTGTAGAGATTGATAGAGGAGGTTCTGATTCTATCGTCCACATCGGTAAATACAGCTTCTAGGCCCCATTGACATTGACTCCACCTCCAGGAAATTTGGTAGAGTTGGAGTAAAGTCGGAGCGTCTGTGGGCAAGTTGTTCGACAGGTTTGTCAAACGGTTTGCCAAATCTGTCGTACAGCTTCCCCATAGACACTCCGACTTTACTCCAACACGATCAAATTTCCTGGGGGTGGAGTCAATGTTGTACAACATGTCGGAGCGTGTGTGGCCCCCCTAAAGGGTAGGGAACGGATCTATCACCCTATTCCAATCATTTATTATATATATATTTTTTTTGATCTGTAACGGGGCCGAGGGGGATGACTCTTAAAGATAATCCCAGATTTTAAGCAAAATCATACAATTAATAGCTTTTGACTGAAACCAATCTAAAGGTCAGTATCGTGTTCGAAAGAAATTTCTTTTTCTACTCCAAACCCATGTTAAATTCTGTTTACTGAAACGGAAAAGTAAAGAATCGTAAAGAAATTTCTGCAGCAGTATCCACCTGCAAAGAACGAAAAATAGAATTTGAATTTGTAAGGTTTCCACGCAAACTAATGGGAGCTGTCAATTTTATTTTCGGAAAAATATTCCGCTGGATTATTCCGAGAGTGAAGGTGACATTTCGTTCCATGCAGATCAATAGTCGAAATTCCGCTTGGTAATATTGAACAAAATTCAGTTACCTCTCTACTTTTTAAATCGATACTGGCCTTAAATTCAATTGATCGAATCAAATCCGGTTTAGCAACTCATACCCTCCCTGTCTGTTATTTTTAAATTCATGAAATCTCTCGGCACATCCCTATGGTCCTCTCTTTGCGCACGAATGTGAGGAAAACAATAACGAACCAAAGCCTGTTTTCCAATTCACGAATTTTTACTTAAATTTGACAGAATAGTAGGGAAAATGTTCGAATTTCAAATAAAATCAAAGTTGACGTTCTACTGACCTCCAGAAAAAAATCGGCGAACTTCAATGAAAAAAGTGCAAGATTGTCCAGTACTGGGTGGTCTTGGTACGCTGATTTCTCACTTTATTCGTGGTGGTTATTTAATTTTTTTCTGACATTTGAACTGTTTTTACTATTAGAACAGTTGAACATCATCAAATCATTAAATCAAAATTCTTACCAAGTTCGCAAGTAGTTTGCGGAATAGAATCCTGTCGCGAGCTACACGACAGAACAGCTTAATATCGGTGTCGTGTAGCATGCTGAACTCCCTTGCCGATTCAATTCCATGGCCGCTTACGATCATTGTAGCGTAATTCTCCAACCCAGCTCTTGAGATGACCTCCAACTCCAGTTCCAGAGCCTCATGGCTGCTGCTGCTGTGTACTGTTGCTGCTGCGACAACGCGGTTAGCTGTGCTGTTTGCACACTATGAATAAGTACAAATTATTATTTTTTTTCAAACATTTTTCGGGTTTTTCAAACCTTACCTGAAAATCACCGCCGACCGATAGGCACGCTTTGATTGAATTGATGAAATTTTTTGACAGCTTTGTGTTACGCTTGTAGAGCGACCATGAATCGAGTTCATAGATGCGTTTGTTTCGGTTCATGATTTTTGGTATTTCAGTTATGAAGCATGAATGAGGGTCATGATTCCATGACTCAGCGATATGATATTTTATTCCGAGTTGGATTCATCTAAACGAGAATTGATTTATAATAACGTTTGTGGTGATCATGACTCATGTTCATGCGAGCAGATGTTATTATTCATGATAATTGTGGTTTCCGTCATGATTTCATGAAGCATAGTCATAATGTCATGAAGTAACACATTTTATGATTTCATGAATTTTTATTCATGAATCCGGCAATGGATTTTTTTCCGTGTACCCCCCAACTGTTTTGGGGTTTTTTTTCTGTTTCCCCTTTTTTTCTTTTTTTTCGTCCCCGTCCTTTTTTCCCCCCCCTTCTTTTTTTTTTTTTTTTACCTTTGAACTCCCAACCAGGAACATTTTGTTGGGCTAGCAATTTAACACCGTTTAGCTTGATGATCTTTCGATAAGTGATCAAATGTTTCAACGTCCAGTGGAACATTGGGTCACTGCCCTTGACTGCTGGCCAATGACCCGAACCATTCGCAAATTTTCGTCATCTTTCGTGGCCGTTAGCTTCCATTTAAGATGGCCATGTCTATCGTCACCCCTAATGGACTCCCAATAGGCGGTTGTTCGTCCATCTGGTGGCGGGTTTTGCAAGCTTTTGTGGGGTGGATGGTTGCGTTCTACAGTAAGCACTTCTAATTTTGCCAACCCGGGAGTTTGCTTATATGAGTGAATTGTGCAACCGTCACAACCTTTACCTGCCGTTGTTATTCTAACGGACGGAATTAACACGAGAACATTAAAAATACTCGCGGACACTTACAAGGCTTTTTGACGTTTAATCACCTTTCTTTTTCTAGCACATGCAGAGGAATGATGGTTTGTTTTCCTCCAAAAGATGTTCCTTCTTACTTGCACTCTTTTGATCTAAATGGCGCTGCAGTGTGCGTGCGTTCAAGGTCACTAAGCCTAATAGGCAGAAGCTAGAACGAGTTGCGGAAAATTTATAAGCAGAATGTATAAAAGCCTGTCCACGTTAAATTTCGGACACTAAACTAATAGCAGACAAAAAATTTTAACGTAGGACTACGTTTCTCTTTTCTATACCGGGTGTCATTTCAAAATTTAAAAAAAAAACGAGAGCGTTACGCAAATGTTCCATTAGTATAATTAGTTCAATTACTCAATTAAAAATGAACTCCTTTTGCTGCCATACAAATTTGCATATCAACAGGTTGAAAAATTTCTTTTCCCTAACACGGTCCTAGATAAAGGGTAACCAATGTCTTCTTCTTCTTCTTCTTCAAAATAACTTTGCAATGTCGCTGGTGTCTGATTTTTCAATTGTGGCCCGTCCCCTATTATTGAATTTGCTTAGTTCTGCGTCTTCGTGACTCACTTCTTTCTTGGCTATGCTATTAACGCTACACTAAAAAAAACGGCAGTAGAAACTACCATTTCGAGGGTTAAATTAAGCGCAAACACCAACAATTTTCAGCTGACTATAAATGCGTTTGATTTTACCATGCCTGCGATTAAATCGACCATGGTGCGGTTGATATCATTATGAAGTCTATCAAATATACCACAAATGTTGAAGGTTTTACCATTAACGTAGTAAATTTGACTGAAATTTCATGGTAGTTTTAAAGATAGGCATAGTCGGGTAAAATGGTAGTTTTTACTATAAGATTATTTTTGGGTAGTATAGTCGCGCCATACGGACCAAATTGATTCAGTGTTTGACAGCATCTCAAAACTACTTGTTGGTACGAGGCTTTGTCGGCCTTCCATAGTCCGCCCAGTTGTGGTATGGGAGATAGAGCAATGTCAAATTACCACTGCAATAGGCCAGTATCGACTTAAAAAGTAGTGCGGTTACGGAATTTTGTTCAATATTACCAAGCGAAATTTTGACGATTGCTCTGCATGGAACGAAATATCACCTTCACTTACGGAACAATCGAGCGGAATATTTTTCCGAAAGTAAAAGTGACAGCTCCCATTAGTTTGCGTGGAAACCTTACAAATTCCAATTTTAATTTCCGTTCTTTTCAGATGGATACTGCTGCAGAAATTTCTTATCGATTCTTTACTTTTCCGTTTCCGTAAACGGAATTTTACATGGGATTGAGATAGAAAAAGAAATTCCTTTCGAACTCGATACCGACCTAATGATGGTAATCTCGGGCCACGACAAACCGCAAGGGTAGGACACGATGCTTCTGATAACAAGACATTCAGAGTCATCTCAAGTTTCTTGCCGTCGAAAACGACGAGTGTAAAAATTATTATCCGGAGTGAATATATCACTTTCTGGCGTCCCAAGTAAACCTGAAAAAAGAATTAATTTCTAATCGTATACTTCGTGTCACGAGATATTTACGAAGAAGACGAAATGAGAGCATCAGCGCCAGTGCTGATGCTGGCTCGGGTATATGTTCATTACTATTAGTAATAAATTAAAAATAACAACACGCTGTTATTCGAAGAGTTGGATTTTAAGAGTTTTTCGATTATACAACCACATGTAAACTCACAAACTGAAATTAAAACATTTCAATACTAACCAACCATATGTGTAAATTAAATGATACCGTTATTACTATACACCTACGCGGTCCTACGTGAACCTCGCGATTATATCCTTGATATAACCTACCTCTAATTTGTTTACACATAATTCAACAAGACTGATTGTTTGTTTCACAATAATAAAGTTATATCGACATTAGAAACATTTGATTAAGATGTTAATCCTTCTTTCCGTAAAATTCTTGAGCTTTCTGTGGTACACCCGCCATCAGGCTCCGTACGGTATCCTCAGATACGCCCGCCATGACGATGCTCCATCTTCTCTTGACATCATCGGTACCATTTCCTTTCTTCTAAGTTTCGAAGAATTTCCACATAACTAGAGCCCAGTACTTCTGTACTGAGCGAAGCTCTGGGCGGTTTGGGGGATTGCCTTTTTTTGACACGTATTTTACCTCTTGTACCTTATTCCAGGACGGTATTTCGCATAGTGACAAGAGGCCAAATCATGCCAAAACATAGCTGGAGAGTCGTGGCTTCGGATGAACGGTAGCAACCGCTTTTGCAGACATAAAAATATTTTTATATATTAAATATTTCTAGTGGTATAAATATTTTTACGATCCATTATGATTTGAGGAAAAAGTCTTGACAGATCCTTAGTAGCACACATGTTGCGATTCGGTTTAAGTTACTCCAATACGACGTAATTAAGTTACAAAACCTGCAAACCCACGAAACAATTCCAAAGCGTTAACGTTCAGTTCACTTTCTTTTTGTTTTACACTTATAGTGTTTTTTCTGGTAACTTTACCGTTCCATTGAAGTTAGAAACACTACACACTGTTGCTAAAGCGAAACAGAATGCCGACGGTCGAATGAACCGTGAGTACCCAAATATGTTCCATAACACTCGTTGATAGAACGGTCTCGCATCATCACCACAGTCTATTTCGTTTTGTGTTCGCAAATGTGATCGTTAAGGCCTTTCTCCCGATTGTTTCTCGATCGGTCATACTAGCCGCTGAAGGAGACCGTAGCAATTAGAATTAGGCTTAGTGACGTTTAACGCACGCACACTACAGCGCCAATTAGAGCAAGGGAGTGCAAATAAGAAGAAAAATCATTTGGAGGAAAACAAATCATCATTTCTCAGCATGTGCCAGAAAAGGAAAGGTGATTGAACGTCCAAAGCCTAATGAACATAACCGTCACGACGTTTACTTCGTCGTATTCGTTCTGTTTAAAAATATCTGTTTCTGTTCGCGTTGAATAAAGTGTAATCTTTTCCGCAAAATAAATGCTGTGATTTGTGAAGCCACGAGTTTTTTCTGCAAATACGTGTGCGAGCATCTGTTTTTCGATAAAATACCCAACTGTTGGAGCATTTACTCCGTAATTCCATCCAATCAGAATAACTCTCATTTTGGTGGCCATCAAGACGGTAAGATCAAAGTAAGCTCTTACTTTACCACTGACACGTCGTAATTGGTTGAAACTAATCGATACTCAATTGATCATAGCAAATCGCTCTCAAGAACTTTTTCATTTTACTGGAAGCACTTCACACAATATTACATCCCCATTCCGACGATGAGCAGGTAAAATCGAAATCCCTATAAAACTTTTTTTTCGCCATTACACGGCAGTCAATTGGCATTCGTTCGTTAGGATTTCTGTTTGCTTGAATGTTCCGGTGAATGCCAAAGGCATAAATGCTTCCAATTCTGCAGCAAAGACGAAGAAGACGAATACGGCGACGACGACGACGATGATGATGATGATGATGATGACATATCTACTACACATTCGCGTGTCTTTTCCTCATGCATCATAAAAAAATACCGCATGGTGAAAGATCTATCGAGCGGTGACGGTGGTGGAGGCAATCCCTTTTCTCGGACGAGCGCAGGATGCTGGATAGCGAGAAGATCGCAAATCGCAATCATCCTTCAAGGCGTTCACTGCCGATAACAGCAAGTCAGTCCCATCTGTGTTGTATTAGTCAGTAGCAGATTTTGATCTGTTTTATTGTGGTCTTCAAGCTTAACCTGTTAGCAATAAGATTCATTCTGTGTGATTTGGAGAAATACTGTGAAAAATTTCAGACCCTGAAACTTAGAGCATCTTCATCGGTGGTCTATTTTTGGAAAAACTTTATACTTGGAACTTGCATCAGCAAAACTTGAATTGAACCAGCTAAATTAGACCAACTTTGCATTAAACGCCGCCTCCCCCCCCCCCGGTGTTGTATTTTTTTTGTTTAACCCGCCAACACCTGTCATTCTGTCAATTATTCAACATCAGAGATCAGAAGTTTTTTTTTACAGAGATCGCAGATTTTTGGAAACTTTTTGTCGCACATTGTTTTGACCAAATCATTTTTACTGGCAGTAGTGCGTCGTTAGCAGTAGCAAAATACTTGTTCTTTTGTTTGGCTTAAAGTGAGTGTGTAAATGCTTGCATTTCCTTTAAACGATATTAGATAAAGCTGATTCGTAATTTCTCAGTGGAAAAACAAGAGTCAAAACGGAGAGGGCCATGTCCTGGAAGACGCCCCAACGTAGAACGGTTCCTCAGCTAGATCTCTCGACAAAAATGTAAGGATTGGGGTCTCAACCAGCCTGCTTGCTCTGAGGAGTTTTCGCAAAGTTATCCTGAAGAGTTACGGCCCGTAGTATTTGCGTCCCCCAGAAGAGGAGAAGAAACTGACGAACGAAAAGTTCGAAAAAACTTGCATAAACTTCGTGAGCTTCTCAGCAACTCCGGGAACGTATCAGAAGTTCAGAATGTTTCTTAGAAATTCAAGAAACTTTCCAGAAGTTTTGCGGTTCTCCCTGATGTTTAGGGAACAGAAATTCAGGGAATTTTCCATACATACAGGGAGTTCAACATGAGTTCAGGGAACTTTCCAAAAGTTAAGGGTTCTTCACAGAAGTCTAGGCAACTATTCAGAAATTTAGGGAGCTTCCCAGTAGTTCAGAAAACTTTTCAGAATTGTTTGGGTATTTCTCAGAAGAGCATAGAACTACCCAAGATGCTTAGGGAACTTTCCAGAACTGCAGGGAACTTTACAAAATATCAGGAAACTTTCCCGAAAATTAGAAAACACCTCATAAATTCAGAAAACTTTCAAAAAAATCATGAAGCTTTTCAAAAGTTTGTGAATCTTCTTAGTGGTTCAGAGAACTTTTCAGAAGTTCATAAAATTTCCCAGAAGTATAGGGAACTTTCCAGAATTTCATTAAAAATCCACGAAGATCAGAGAACTTTCTCAAAGATCAGAAAGCTTTCCAGAAGCTCACTGAGCATGTCAGACGTTCAGAGAACGTCCTAGAAATTCTATGAATTTCCCAGATGTTCAGGGAACCTCCCAAAAGCTCAAAGAACTTCCAGAGGCTCAGGATACTTCCCAAAAACTCAGGAAATTTCTCAGAAGTCCTGAAATCTTCCATGAATTTTTAAGAACTTCCCCAAAGATCGAGGAACTTTCCAGAATTTCAGAAAATGTCGCAGAAATTCAGCAAACTTCTAAGGATTTATTGAGCAATCTCAAAAGTTTAGGAAACATTCCAAGGATTATTCCATAAGTTTAGAGAGCTTCCTGGAAGTTCAAGGATCTTCTGAGATGCTCAAAAACTTTCTAAAAATTCAAGGAACATCTCAGAAGCTTAGGGTAGTTAAGTTTTAAGAAGAACTTAAACTTCTTACTACTCGATAATTTTTCGTACCAAAGCAAAATGAGAATCTACCACTTCTACTACTACTACTTTTTTAATGTTTAATCAATTTTGCGGAATTCCCGCCGTTTCACAATCTTGAAGATTCTTAAAAGTTCTTGTAAGGTTTAACAGCACCTCGGAAATGCTATTTATTTCACAGAAATTCCACCAAATCGACCAATTTTCCAGATTTTTTTTTCAAATTTCTCGTAAATTTTTAAAATATTTGTGATATGCTGCTTTTGATCATGAATGATGTACCAACTGAAAGTCTTAATAACTTCTGAAAAACTGAATATGCTTTTCAAAGTTCCGGTTATTTCCAAAAAGTTGTTTCTATTCCATGGATGATTAGCAATCTTTCTGGAAGTTTAACTAAGGTTCCAAAAACGTTGAGAATTTTTCGGAAATTCAATGGACTTCTCTGAACTCTACACCCACCTGTTGACTAAGCCGCACTTTCGGCAACTTTGGGGGTTCCTGTACTTTACTGCACATCATGAGTTCGATGTTACTGAGGACGTTAGGAAGCAGAAGATGTCAAAGTTTGCCAAAAAATACATGATTTGGCAAGCAATTTGCTCGTGTGGAATCGGAGCACCCCATTCGTGACAACCGAGACGCTTCTGAGGTCATACGATGGTCCTGCGCTTTTCTGGCCAGATTTAGCCTCATGTCATTGTCTAAGGTTCGTAGTGGATGCACGGGTCCTTCTACAATTGCAGCAGGAGCACTTTCTGTGGACATGTAAATACATTTAAAAATTTTATGATCATTTCTCTGCTATTTTATGCATCATTTTCAGCTTCGCATAAATGCATCCATGTCAATTATAGCCCACCTTACCTACGTTATGTATTTGAAACGATAGGAAGTATTTTTGAGAACGTATCATGTTTTTCCTTCTTCATCAAAAATATGCAAGCACCGAACCACAGAACTCTACACTTGAACACTTTACAACAGTTCTTGCATTTCAGGATCAACCGAATGAAGATCATATATAATAGATCCGAACGCTTGTAGTATTTTTCATTCAAATAAATATATATACACTATTACATAAATATTTCATGGGAATGAGAGGGACCATCAGGGCACCCGATTGAAGCACTCTTGATGGGAAGATTGGAAATGCCAACTTCCCATTGCTAACAGTTTGTGAATAGAGGGCGGGTTCTTCTCCCCACATGTTAGATAGCTCGCTCTTATGACCAATTGTTCAGTCTTGTTGTTGGAAGGTGATTCTTTTATCCCGGCGGAAACGAATAAGTGATGTTGCCTATCCATCCACCCAACCCGTTTTTGGCCCTTCATACAATAGCATGATTAGGATAATCAGTGGTTGATCAAGTCTATCAGAGAGGAGAGCCCATTGCTGTCGGACTTAGTTTCCGTGCTACAATGGGTGGTAGTACATACATCATACAACTCAATGGACTTCTCTGAAGTTCCACCAGATCTCAGTGGCTGTTGAAAACTAAGAAAACCATTCGACATCCAGGAATGAAACGAAAAGGCACTTCACTAGCAGCGGCAGTAATTTGAGGTAATTATCAACATTCGAGGTGAGCAACGCACGTTTCTGCCCGGCGCCAGCATCACTCGCACCAAACACGGCCACTTTCGGCTCAAAAGCTGAAATTTTACTTATTATTGGAATGTAGCTTGCAGTGTTTTGGAACGGTATTTTTCTTGTACCAAATTTCTGCAAGGATCAAAACATATACCAATTTTAAAATGATGCAAAATAGATCCGGTTGAAAGAAAAGTTTACAACACCGGTGCAGCAATGTTTTTGCGTTTGGTCTAAAAAAATAAATGCAAACCTCGATTTGCACCACCGTTGAAGATGCCCTTAGGAACTGACACTTTCCTTTTCTAACTAAGCTGTTTAAGAGCTTACGCTGAAGCATTCTCGATGGCAGCCATTACCTCAAAATTTAGAAGTGATATAGCTCAGAATCTGTACTAGATGTTGGATATTTAATCACATCAGTTTGTATGCTTACTAGCTGTGAGCAATCTGATGTAGTTCGATTCGATGTTCATTCACTAACAATCGAGATTTATCAATTTGAAATAGCGAGGTTAATTTGCGAGAGAGAGAGAGAGAGAGAGAGAGAGAGAGAGATATAAGATAGGAAAAAATACACGGAGCAGCAATTCACCTTAACATGATGATGTCTGATCATTTGTGAGGTGGTTTGACTAGATTGCTCAATGAAGTGGGATTTTTTCAAACCATGTATAAAAATCCACTTCCAATGTTCATTTTCCCAACTTTGTGAAGATGGGACTAACTTGCTATTACCGGCAGTACATCCGTCATGGCATGCTTTGGTTCAAAACGAAACTGGCATGTTTGCAATTATCGATGCCTTCTATTGGGAACCTCTTGTTGCTTTCACGGGTTGTTAAATACTTCTCGGTTCGTTTGCTGTTCCTTTTTTAAATTATTTTCTTTTTGACCAGTTCAATTTTATTGCTTATCACAGATTAGCTGATTACCGGCCCTTTATCTGATTGTTCAAAACGTACCTCTATTCCATAAAACAGTAAATGACGCAGAGCTACTGTGTCTGTTCTGGAGCTGCATTCTCTGCAGCAGCCATAATTTGAGTGTACCGCAAGTTAGTTTGAAACTGAGATGGGCCACCTTAAAGCTATTGACAACACAGAGCTATAATATATCAGACTTCAGGTTTGCAACGTGCTATACAAGCTTACATTTGCTGCCTTTTTGAAGTTAGAGAAACAACAGACAACTCGAATTACGACATCTTGAATTGAGAATTATTTGAATGCTTTGGAAACTATTTGGGACATCATGTGATGTGCACCATCAATCATTGATGTGCAACATCACAATTCCACAGAACGGAATAAATATCAGCAACATTGCTACCATGCAGCTTTCAAATAAGGCTCATAAGCTGAAAAGACAATTCTACAAGGAACTGGGTTTGAATTACAAGGCTTCTGATACTAACCATAAACACTCAAGTTTCCAGAATTTCCAAAATAAATCACTCAAATATGAATCGTATCAATGGTCTCGATATGCTCATTCACGTCTTG
This sequence comes from Aedes koreicus, assembly GCA_024533555.2. Classification (NCBI taxonomy): domain Eukaryota; kingdom Metazoa; phylum Arthropoda; class Insecta; order Diptera; family Culicidae; genus Aedes; species Aedes koreicus. The sequence continues at coordinate 19,112 of JAHHFK020002944.1, read as the reverse complement.
TTAAGAACTTTTGATCCATCGGCTTAAACTTTGGTTTTAAGCACCGGCCTCGTCGCCACGCTTTTACCCACATCAATCATTTACATCTGGCATTTGTTTCTTTGCCGATTGGTCCTTTCCAGGAAAGCTGCAATCAAAACGGAAGCTAATCATCCAGCTAATCGAAAATTAGGTGCCAATCCCTGTCCCGATGCTTCCTCCAGATTGAATCATGCAATCATTGCCATCATCATAACCATCACCGTCATTGGCTTCGCTCACATTTGACCATTCACCCTCATCAACAAATTCTTCAATTTTCTGCAATTTTCCGGTCCACTTTCAAACCAATTTCCTAAATGAGGTCACATGCGATTTTTCAATTCGCTTCAATACGGTTGTTTTTTTTTTGTGTTGCGTTTCCGTTTTGACAGCCCGGCTGCATCCATGTGGCACTGTGTGGAGACGCATGGTCGCCTACTACTAGCTGGCTGTGTTGCGATAGCAACTTTTTGTCAAACACAACAAACATTTCCACTCGAGTGGAACTGATAGAAGGATACACACACAGACCCACACACGACGACACGGGAAAGGGTTCTTCTGCTCGTCAATAAATCACGAAAAGCTGCTTCTGCAATAGTTGAACGACGATGCGATGGAGAGGAAGAAGAAACATCCATCCATTCCGATGAAGGAACGTCATAAAAGCTTCCCATTCCCTTCTGCAGCTTATAACTCGCCAAGATGTGCTATCGTTCTGCTGTCGCAGACAGAAAAGCACATTGATGATATGTGTTTGTCAATATAATTCCCATTTATTTTCTCTGTGCAAGCTTTTCATGGTTCATATTTGTTTCTCCGTCTTGCCATGTCATCGAAGTAAATCCTTTTATACGAGCAGGCCCCCCCGCAAGTGAAGACCTACGATTGCCCCAGCTCCCGTTGATGCTAGTGTCAGAGGGTCTCAGAGGAAACATTTATCGCATTCGTCTAAAGGAGGGTAAAACGAATTGAAATGCTATGTATTGAATTTGAGAGCTCCTTAGCAGAGGACGGGTGGGCGGAATTATTTTTACTCCTTCCCAGGGATGTTGAAGGTTCCTTTCGGATAGAAAGTAATGCTGTGGTTGATTGTATGTTGACAACGCAAACAAGGTAGACCGATGACTGTACGGTATGCAATCGCCAGTTTCCAAGCAATTGTTTTCCATACGTTTGATTTCGAGAGACTCCATTATCGTTCATCATGCTTGTCAGTCTAAAGCTATTCTTCGAAATAAGTAGGCACTGCCAGAAAGGAAAAAAATGTCAAACCATCTGAGTTTGATGCTGATCGAAGTATTTATTTTCCAGCAAAAAAAAAATCCTCTTAAAATATGTGTCATTTCTCGACAACTTATTCAAAACGACGCATCTGGTTTTGTAAACAACGAAGGGAACACAGATTCAAACGAAAATTTCTCCAAACTCTCTGCACCCTCACGGAAACTTGCATCACCATCATGTTAAGGAAATGTTATTCTTTGTGTTGGTGTTCCTAGTTTGGATGAAAGTGCTAAGGGTTTTCAAGAATTTAACGTTTGAATCTTTCGTTTTGAGTAAGTTGTCGGGATTTGTTGAGTGACATGTACGTACTAAATTAATCTCGTTACCTCGCAATTCATCCTACTTGAAACCGGAGGATTGACGCGTGAATGGATTGGTTTATGAAGTCATTATTTTTCCTCTCCAATCTTCGATAGTTCAACGTTAATAACTTTTCACCTAGACTAGATGTGGGTGAACTAACGGTTGCATTAAAAAATGGACTTTTTTCGGATGGAGATAAAAAAAAGCTAAGACAGAGAATTGCTTTTGATAAATTTCCCATGGAAGGTAATTATTTAAGCTTACTTGCAAAAACATTCTACGCCCTTGCGAGCGGCCTTCCGGCAGTTAACCGGAACATTCGCCATGGCGGACGAAAACATTCGTGTAGGCATGTTTTTGAGTTCTTTCTTCGTTTTATTTATCACTTCCTCCTCAGTTTTCGCGATAAAATTGTTGGAGTAGATCTTACGCTTCTGGTTGGCCCAGAAATTCTCGATGGGACGCAGCTGGGGGACGTTGGGCGGGTTTGCCGACTTGGGTACCACATCGATATTCAGCCGCTCCATCTCCTCCAACGATCGTTTCGAGTAGTGGGCCGCCGCCAGATCCGGCCAGAACACCGCGTCTTCACCCTTATGGTATTTCTTGATGAACGACGCAACTTCCGGCAGGCTTTTCGTACTTTAAATTTCCCCGTTCACGGCCAGTCCGGAGCGAAAGAAGAACGGTTTTGACATCCCCTTCGCGCTGATTATCAGCCACAGCAGCACCTTCTTGGGGAACTTGGTGTGTGAAATGAACTTCAACTCGGATCAACTCACTTCCTTCGTGGCGGAAGTAAAATACGAAGTGCCCTGCCAGTCGTTGCCATCCAGGGTGAGATAGGTCTCGTCGTCCATCACCACCACCACATCGCGATTCGCCAGGAAAATCGAGTTGACCATCTTATTCAGCCGCGGCCGCTGCGTCATTGCCTGCAGCTCCGAAACCAGTGGACGCGACTTCCGCTTCCTGGCATGTTTGTTCATGTTCGCCAGTACTTTTTCACTGTTTGGCCGGTTGAACCGACCTCCCGGCCAAGCGCACGCAGCGATGCAGCCACTTTTCCCTCGGTCTTCCTCTTCAGCATCCTTTGGATCTTCTTGTCGCTCAGGGTCGTCGGCCGTCCGGAACCTGGCTTTCTTTCGATGCTCTGATTGTTGTCTAATAGTGTCAAGATGTTGTAGATGCCGGAACGGGCGTATTCGGCGTCCACAAAGTGCCGCACGATGTCCGTTTTCGACGCGGCCGAGTGCCGTTTTGAACGGAGTTGCTTCACTGTTTTTGCCATCACGGTTAGAGCTCGACTGATAGAGCTGTCAAATTTTGTCTGCTGACTCATGGGTTACTATGATTGATGCTGCATGGGTAGTTTTGTCAGTGCGGGTGAAGGTAATCCCATGAAAAATCGGCAATTTTTGTCCATTTTTTCAAATGCAAACGTTATATTTAAAGCTCTAAAAAAAAAAAATCTCTCTCACACAAACATTTTCCAAAACACCCCCGAATATATAAAAAAAAAAAGTTTACGAATTACTCGTGCAATACAGGACGTTTTCAGAAACTGTCCTTAAATTGTCCTAAAACCTCATTTTGGCTCTTCTAGAAACTACTTTTGAGCTCCCATAAGTAGTTTTTTACTGTTTCAGAAGCTGCCCTTAGCTTCTCCAAAATCCATAATCTGTACCCCCAGCATTTGGATTCTATTTAATTGAAGGTTTCTTCAGAAACTTTGTTCGGGTTTTCTTGAAGCCACGCTTCCGCACAAGTCGTTTTAACAAAATGTTCCAACCGATTAAAGATATACACGGAAGCAAATTAAAAAAATAAATAAATCAATTGTAGCATATTTCAGCAAGCAGAGTAATCCAAAAGCCACTTTGAAGCTATCCAGAAGTCAAATCTAACTTCTCCAGAAGCAAATTTGGGCTTCTCCAGAAGCCATTTCGGCCTTCTCCGGAAACGACGTACAGCTTCTCCAGAGACAACTTTGAGCTTCTCCAGAAACCACTTTGGGTTTCATAAGAAGCAACTTTGAGCTTCTCCAAAATTTCTTTGGCCATGTACATGGGGTACTTTGGGTTTTTCCGGATGCCAGTTTTTGTTTCCCCAGGAGTAACTTTTGACTTCTCTAGAAGCCGTATTGCGCTTCGCCAATAAAATACTTTGGGCTTCTTCACAAACACCCTTGGGCGTCTCCCAAAGACAATTCAAGCTTCTCCAGAAGTCACATTTGATTTATTTAGAAGCCAGTTTGGTCTTTTTCGGACACTACTTTGTGTTTCTCCAGAGACTAGTTTGAGATTTTCCAGAAACCACATTGGGTTTCATTAGGAGCAACTTTAGGCTTTTGCAGAAGCAACTTTGAGCTTCTCCAGAAATACTTGTGGCCTTGTACATGGGCTACTTTGGAGTTTAGTGGAAGCCACTTTTGATTTCTTCAGAAGCAACTTTTGATTTCTCCAGATGCCATTTTGTGCTTCTCTAGAAAATACTTCGCACTTCTTCAGAATCACCTTTTGGCTTCTCCCGAAAACACAAAAGCTTCTCCACAAGTAACTTTTGTTTTCTCCAGAAGCCAATTTGGGCTTCCCTGGACACTTCTCTGAGCTTCTCCAGAGACAACTCTGCGCTCTACAGGAAACCATTTTTGGTTCCTCCAGAAGCCATTTTGGTCTTCTCCGGAAAAAACTTTGAGCTTCTATAGAGACAACTTTGGACTGTCCTAAAAGTCCACTTTGGGCTACTCCAAAACCTTTTCAAGGTTTCGTTAGAAGTCATGATGAGCTTCGCCAGAAATAACTTTAGTCTTCATTAGAAGCCACCTGTGGCATCTGCAGATTTGGAAGAAATAAGTAGTTTTGGGATTCTCCAGAAGCAACTTTAGGGTTCCCCAGAGACAACTTTGGGTTTCTTCAGAAGGAATTTTGCTCTTCAACAGAGGCACTTTAAGCTAAATTAGAAGTCACTTTGGGCTTCACCAAGAACAACCTCGGGATTTTTCCAGGATATACTTTGGGATTCTTTTGAGGCAACTTTGGGTTTCTCTAGCAGCCACTTTGGACTTCTACAGAGGCAACGCAGAAGCAATTGAGGGCTTCTCCAGAAGCATCTTCGGGCCTCTCCCAAAACCATTTAAGGCTTTCCGGGATGCCACCTTTGGTTTTTTTTTTCTAGAAGTAACCATTTGGCTTCTCTTGAATTTTTCAGAATAACCGTTGGGCTGTTAACGAAGATTAACAGTTTTTTTCTCTCGAAGCCACTGTAGGCTTCGTTGAAAGCTACTTTGGGCTACGTTAAGAGCAACTTTGAGCTTCTCCAGAAGCAAATTTGGGCTTCACTGAAGCTGTTTTACCCTTCTCCAGAGACAATTAATGCTTCTTTAGAAGTCACTTTGGGCTTCGCCAAAAGCAATTTTGTGCTTCTTCATAATAAACAATGAGATTCTTTAGAAGCAACTTTGGGTTTCACTAGAACCAACCTTAGGCTTCTTCAGAAGCAACCTTGGACTTCTCCTGAAGCAAATTGAGGCTTTTCCTGAAGCCACCTTGCGCATCTTCAGGATCATCTTTGGGCTTCTCTTAAAGATGTTTATAGCCAATTTGGTTTTCTTCGGAAGCCACTTTAAGCTTCTGAAGAGAAAACTTTAGGCTTTTCCAGAAGCCACTTTGGACTTTTCCTGAAGCTTATAATTCTTAATTCGTTCAGTTCAATTCAGACTTTAATTTTGAAACTTATTGCTTGCTTCAATTATGTGCATTAAAATCAATTTAAAATTACATAATTTTATTAACTGTGTAGAAGTCAGTTTTGATTTTTTAAGAAGTCAATTTTGTTTTCTCCGGAAGCCATTTTAAGCTTCGCAAGAGACAGCGTTGGGTTTTTTTAGAAGTAATTTTGGGCTTCTGAAGAAGAAAATTTAGTACTCTCCAGATGCAACTTTGGGCTTCTCCAAAAGTAGCTTTAGGCTACTCCAACAACAACTTTGCACTTATCCAGAAGATGTTTTTGGCTTCTTCACTTTTGAATTCTTTGTCGGGCTTCTCTAGATGCAATTTTAGGAGTCACCAGAAGACACTTTGGGCCTCTCTAGATGCCACTTTGGGCTCCGGAAGCAACTTTTGCTGTCTCCAAAGGCAACATTTTTTAATCTTGCAACTTTTGCAAAACGACGTATCTGTTTTTGTAAACAAAGGGATGAACAATGATTCAAACGTGAATTTCTGGAAAATTTTAGTACTTTCTTGCAAATTAGTGCCACCATCACAAAGGATGGGAAAGGATTTGTCTATCATGATGATGGTGTTAGATTGCGTTGAAGTGCAACGTGTTTCAAGAAATTGACGTTTTAATTTTTGTTTACCTCTTAGTTTACAAAATCAGATACGTTATTGTGGATAAGTTTTCGAGATTCAATTTATCCAGAAACTATTTTGCCCTTCCTCAGAATCACTTTTGGGCTTCTCTGAATTCACATTTGATTTCTTAAGAAGACAATTTGGTTTTCTCTGGAAGCCACTTTGAGCATCTCAAGAAGTAACTTTAGGTTTTTCCAAAAGCCACTTCTCACTTCGAACGGAGACTTTGGGCTTAAATAGAAATCACTTTGGGCTTTTACAGGTGCAACTTTGGGCTTCTCCAGAAGGAAATTTGGGATACTCTTGAAACAACATTGGACTTCTCCAAGAGCAACATTGTGCTTCTCCAGAAGCCATTTTGCCTTGCTCAAGAAGCCCTGTTCAGCTTTATTAGAAGTCACTTTGAGCCTACCAGGAGCAACTTTGGATCTCTCAAGAATTTAATTTAGAGTTTGGGTTTCTTGGGCAAGTTTGGGTTTCTTCAGTAGCCACTTGAGCGTCTCCATAAGTCATTGAGGGCTTCTCCATAAGCCTTTTTGAACCTCTCCAGAGGTAATTTTTTAGTCAGAATCACTTTTGGCTTTCTCCAGACACATATTTGTCTTCTCCAGAAGCCATTTGTGCTTCTTCAGAATCACCTTTGGGCTTCTCCCAAAGCAAAATTTTGCCTTCTCCATACATACGTCACTTTTGATTAGAAGCCAATTTTTTTTTTTCGGAAGCAAGAGACAACTATGGGCTTTGCAAGAATCCACTTTGGATTGCTCCAAAAGCCACTATAGTCTTCATTAGAAGCCACCTTGGGATTCTCCAGAAGTAAGAGCTTCTCCAAAAGCAACTTTGAGCTTCTCCAGAAGCCGTTTTTCCCTTCTACAGAGACACTGTAAGCTTCATTAGAAGCCACTTTGAGCATCACCAAGAGAATCTCTGAGCTTCCCAAGAATATACTTTGAGATTTTTTAGAAAAAACTTTGGGTTTATCCAGCTTACTTTTGACTTTAGCCACCTTGGGCTTCCCCAGAAGTAACTTTGGGTTTCTCCAGAAGCAATATTCGGCTTCCTAGGGGCGAGTTTTTGCTTCTTTGGGCTCCTTCCGGAGAAGGTTCCTCCTGAAGTTCTCCAAAAACATGTTTGAAATTCAACCGAAGCAACTTTGGGCTTTTCATGAAGCAATTTTAGGCTTCACCTGATGCCATTTCAGGCCTTTTCAGAAGCTATTTTGGTCTTTTTCGTAAGCAACTTATGTTTTCACCGAAAACAACATTTGACTTCTGCGGAAACTTCTTGAGCTTCTCCAGAGTCAACTTTGAGATGTTTGAGAAGCAACTTTGGGCTTCTTCGGAAGGCAGTTTTGGATTCTCCTGAATACACATTGCTCTTTACCAGAAGCCATTTTCGCTTTCTTCAAGAGCATCTGTTGCTTTTCACGGTCTACTCGTGATTGGCGTTAAATAAATAAACTCCTCCAGAAGCCATTTTGGGCTTCATTAGAAAACACTTTGAGCTTCTTCAGAATGGGCTTCATTTGGGCTTCTCCCAAAGGCAATTCAAGCCTTTCTAAAAGTCACTTTTGGTTCTCCCTGAAGACATTTTGGTCTTCTCCAGAATACACTTTGAGTTTCTACATTGAGACAACATTGGACTTCAATAGCCCACTGTCGGCTGCTCCTGAAGCAAGTTTGAGTTTCTCCAGAATAAATTTTAGCCTTTACCAGAAGTCATTTGTGATTTCTGAAGGAGCCAATTTGGTTTTCTCCAAAAGCCACTTTAAACTTCTCATGGGGCAACTTTGAGATTTTCCTGAAGCCATTTTGGGCTTCTCCACAAGCCACTCTGAGCTTCTCTAGAAACAAATTTGGGAATCTCCAGAGGCAACTTTACTCTTCTCCAGAATAAACTTTGGGATTCTCCACAAGCAACTTTGCGCATCTCGAGAGTCCACTTTGAGCCTTATTAGAAATCTCTTTGGCCTCACCAGAAGTAACTTTAGGCTTCTCCAGAAGAAACTTTGGGATTCATTAAATGCAAAGTTGGGCTTCTTCAAAATCAATATTTGATTTTTCCAGAAGCCAATCCGGCCTCACTTTTAGGCTTCTCTTGAAGACAATTTAAGCTTCTCCAGAAGTCTCTTTTCAAGAAACAACTTCACCATCGTTTTCTCCGTTATCCACTTTGAGCTTATAAAAATGCAACTCTTAGCTATTCCTAAGCTACTTTGGATGTCTATAGGAGCTACTCTGACCACTCTAGCAGCCATTTTGTGCTTCTTCAGAATAACGTTTTGGCTTCTGCAGAAGCCACTTTAGCTTCTCGTAAATTCACATTTGATTTCTGAAGCTAATTTCGTTTTCTCCGGAAACCACTTTGAGCTTCTCAAGGGATATCTTTGGGTTTACCCAGAAGCCACTTTTGACTTTTCCAGAAGCTACTTTGGGCTGAATAAGAAACCACTTCGGGCTTTTCCAGTCGCAACCTCGGGCTTCTCCAGAAGCAACTTTAGATTTCTCCCGAAGACATTATAACTTCTCTGGAAGTTACGTTCTAAGAAGTCAATTTGGTTTTCTCCGGATGTCACATTGAGTTTCTTAATAAACAATGTTGGGCTGTTTCAGAAGCCACTTTGGGCTTCTTACAAGTAACTTTGGACTTCCTTAGGAGCCACTTTGGGTTTCTCCAGAAGCCATTTTGGGCTTTTCTGGAAAACACTTTTGGTTTCTGGATTTTTCGCTTTTTAAGAATCACTTCTGACCTTTGGCTTCTCCAAAAATCATCTTCGATTTAACAAGAAGCTTGTTTGGTTTTCTTCAGAAGCCATTTGGGACTTCTCAAGAAACAAGTTTTTACTTTTCCAGTAGTCACTTTGGACTTCTCCGGAAGCAACTTTTGGCTTCTTCAGAAACTAGGGCTTTTCTAGAAGCCATTTTGGTTTTCTCCAGGAGCAGTTCAAGGCTTCTGTAAAAGCCACTTTGGGCATTTTCAGAAGATATTTTGAGCATCTACGGAAGCCATCTTTGATTGCTGCAGAAGAAACATTTGACGTCTCCAGAAGCCATCTTGCGCTTCTTCAGATTCACCTTTGGGCTTCTCCCGAAGACGCATTAAGCTTCGCCAGAAGTCAGTTACTTTTGAAACCTGTTTGGTTTTCTCCGGAAGCCACTTTGAGTTTCTCAAGAGACAATTTAGGGCTTTTCCAGAAGCCATTAGGATTCATTGGAAGTCATTGAGGGCTTCTTCAGAAGCCATATTGGGTTACTTCAGAATCACCTTTGGAATACTCTAGAATAAACTTAAGGCTTCTCGAAAAGCCACTTTGGGCCTCTTTGTCAACCACTTTTGGTATTAATATTAGGCTTTTTCAGAAGACAATTCGGGCCTCTCGAGAAGCCATTTTGCACTCCTTCAGAAACACCATTCTGAAGACACTTTAAACTTCTCTAAAAGTTACTTTTGATTATTCAAGAAGCCAATTGGATTTTCTCCGGAAACCACTTTAAGCTTCTGAAGATACAACTCTGGGCTTCTCAAGAAGCCAATTTGGGCCTCTCCAGGAGCAATTTTGAGCTTCTGCGGAAGCTAGTTGTAGTTGCTCCAGAAGGAGCATTTGACTTTTTCGGAAATTATTTTGCGCTTCCTCAGAACCACCTTTGGGCTTCTCCCGAAGCCTTTTTAGCATCTCCAGACGTCCCTTTTTTATGAAGCAAATTGGTTTTTCTTTGGAAGCCACATTGTCCTTCTCGATAGACAATTTTGGGTTTTTCCAGAAGCCATTTTGGTCTTCTTAGGAACCATTTCGGGCTTCTCTAGAAGCCATTTGGGGGTTTTCCGGAAATCACTTTTGATTTCTCCAGAAGCACCATTTGACATCTCCAGAAGCACTTTTCAAGTATCACCTTTGGCCTTTAGCTTCTCCAGATGTCACTTTTGCTTTTACAAGAAGCCAATTTAGTTTTCTCCGGAAGCTACTTTGAGATTCTCAAGAGGCCACTTTGGGTTTCTTCAAAAGCAACTTTGTGCATCTACAACGGCCACTTTGAGCTTTGTTTGAAGTCACTTTGGTTTTCACCAAACTGTGGGCTTCAAAATCAAATTTAATCTTTTCCTGAAGCCAATTCGGGCCTCACCAGACCAGTTTGCGCTTTTTCAGAATCACTTTTGGGATTCTCTCGAAGATAATTTAAGCTTCTTCAAAAGTCACTTTTCAAGGAGCCACTTTACCACCGTTTTCTCCGTCATCCACTTTGAACTTTTGAAGATGCAACTTTCGGCTATTCCAGAAGCTACTTTGGATTTCTGTAGAAGCCACTCCGAGCTTAGGGTTTCTCCAAAAGCAACTTAGGGTTTCTCCAGAAGCCACTTTGGGTTTTATTAGAAGCCACTTTTGACTTCACAAGAGGTAACTTCGGGTTCTCCATAAGAAAATTTGGTCTTTTCCGAAAGCTACATTTGGTTTCCTCAGCAATTTTGAGCTTCTCCGGAAGCCGTCTTTGGTTTCTTCAGAAATATGTTTGACTTCTCCAGAATAAATTTTGTCCCCTCTCCCAAAATCACATTTGGACGTCTCCCGAAGACACTTCAAGCCTTTCCAGAAGTCTAAGCTTGCTTTCTCAAGAAGTTAATTTGGTTTTTCACTGATGCGTCTTTAAGGATCTCAAGTGACAACTTTGGGCTTCTCCAAAAGGAATTTCCCCCCCGCACTTTGATTACCAAAAATTATTTGCTTTAATTAATTTATTTTTCAAACTTTTCGCGTTTTTTAAAAAACCCTCTTTCCCCCCCAAAACTCTTTGAGCTCACTAACTATTTATCCAGAAGCCATTTTTTCTGCTAAAAACCTCGAAGATTGAGTCATTTCGACACGGTTGAAATGAAGAACAATAGGTTGGCTCATGAGCCACGGCTTGCAACGGCACGTTCCTCTGTTAAACGGGAGAATTGTGCCTAGCCACTGGAACCTTCTCATCATTACCCGACGATAAGGAAGGAAAGGTATGTAGGTAAAGGAAATAAGGAGAAGGAAAATAATGAATATGGAAAAGAAACGGAGCAACACTTTCGGGATATTATCATCCCTGAAAGCTGTGATTTCTGAGTCACAATATCCTCAGAAAGTTTCATGGAAAAAAATGATTTCGGGTTATATTGCTGCCCAAAAAGAGATATTAATATTATTGTAGGTTAATAGCGTTAGAGATCTTTGCCACATCTGGAAATGAATTGAAGAACGTTTTTTAGGTTAAGATTTCTATAATTGGACTCATCAATAAGATGACGACCGAAAATACTAAAACGTAGTTGAGCAATTGCAGGACAACTACATATTAGGTGGAAGGAAGTTCCATAATCAGCCTCACAAAGCTCACATGCAAACGATTGTGCACGTTGCATGTTTGTTAAGTGATAGTTCAGGTTACAGTGACCCGTTAGAGCCCTAAATAGGATACTGCAGTTTTTTTTTGAGAGATTTAATAGATAGCTGCCGACTTTGGGTGACAACGATGACAAATACAATTTTGTCTGACGACAAGTATTTAGATCTTCCCAGAGCCTATTATGCTCAGAAAAGGCCCAAGAAGCAATTTTCCTCTTGATCCAACATGCTGAAATAGGCACAGCAGGTTCAGGACCTATGAAATTATTTGAGGTACCATTTCGGGCGAGTTCATCTGCCCATTTATTACCAGCAATACTTGAATGCCCAGGGACCCATAAAAGATGTACAGCATTTAGTGAGCTGAGTTCCTCTAACTGAGTCCGACAAACTATGACCAGTTTAGATCTGGAATTTTTTGAGCCAATTGCTTTGATAGCAGCTTGACTATCGGAACAAAAATAAATTATTTTTCCCATTGTTTTTAGTTGGAGGGCCGCCTGCACTCCACAAATAATAGCAAAGATTTCTGCTTGGAAGACTGTGCAAAAGGCACCCAATGAAAAAGATTGTTGTAATCGCAATTTACGAGAGAAAACTCCAGCTCCAGCTTTACCATCAAGTAGAGATCCATCAGTGAAAATAATAACGTTACCGGCGATCGTCCTCTCTGTGTACCCCGAGATCCAATCACTACGCAATGGAAAAGAGATAAATAAATCAGCATTCGGAAAGCTGATAGGAAGTGTTATATCGCTTGGAGCTAGAACATGCCTATCCCAAGTTATTAAGTGTGCCTATAACCGTGTATGAGACCTATTATTATTTGTATCATGGTGCCATAACCCATTTGCCTGCAAACGGTATGCGCAAGAATAAGCTTCCTGTTTCGAGAAAATTTGCATTGGTTCGATATTGAAAAGTGCTTCTAGAGCAGCAGTGGGCGTGGTGGAAAATGCACCAGATAATGCCATTAGACACATGCGCTGAAGATGATTCAGCTTTGTCTGGATAGTTCTCAACTCGTCTTTCTGCCACCATACGAGGCACCCATAAGCTAATATTGGTCTAACTATTGCAGTATAGAACCAGAGAATATATTTTGGTTTAAAAATCCAGGTTTTACCTATAGTTCTTCTACATTGTCCAAAAGCCATACATGCCTTTTTGATTCTAGAGTCAATATGAGCAGACCAATTTAGCTTAGAGTCTAATATAACTCCAAGATACTTAACTTGATCTGTTATACAAACTTCAGAACCAAAGAGACGAAGTGGACGAACTCCGGTAATCCTTCGTTTTTCTGTGAATAAAACAAGTGTTGTTTTGTTGGGATTTACTGAGAGCCCAACATCACTACACCACTTCTCAGTTTCTATTAAAGCCTGTTGCATCAGGTCAAAAAGAGTACTAATACACAATCCAGTAATCATTACAAGGTAGTCATCAGCAAAACCATAGGAAGGAAATCCCAAGTTGTTTAGTTTTCGTAATAGACCGTCTGCTACGAGATTCCATAGCAGAGGTGATAGAACGCCTCCCTGTGGACAACCTTGAATACATTGTCTTCTTATATAGGCTCGTCTTAGTGATGAGTTCAGGTAACGATATTTAAGCATCTCGTGTATCCATGTTACGATAACAGAGGGTACACCATGAAAGAGTGCCGCTTCAATGATGACATCGAACGAAACATTGTCAAAGGCACCCTCTATACCTAAGATGACTCCTAGGCAGGATTGCTTCTGCGAAAAAGCCTTCTCTACATCATGGCCCCAACCCCCCCCACCCACAAAAAAAACCCCCCTTTTAAAATTTAAACAAAAAAAAAAAAAAAACAAAAAAAATTCAAACAAAAAAACTTAAAACGCTAAGAAAGAAGAAGACATCATGGACAACGTGGTGCAAAAGGATTGTTGTAGACTTGCCATTTTGATATGCATGTTGCATTACATGAAGAGGTTGTCTAGAAAGAGTTTCATTGCAAATGTTATGATCAATAATTCTTTCCAAACATTTAAGCATGAAAGAGCTCAAACTGATTGGCCTGAAACTATTTGCCTCATCATACGTTGCCCGCCCACCTTTTGGAATAAATTTAACATTTATTTCTCTCCAGGATTTTGGAATATAACCTGTAGCTAGGCTGCAAATGAAAATTTGTTTTAAAATATTTTTAAAGTGATCAAAACCTCGCTGAAGCAAACATGTATATAGCCCATCTGCTCCAGGAGTCTTATAAGGTGCAAAGCTATTTAAAGCCCATTTGATTGACTCTGGTGTTACTAGCCTGCGAGGTATCACTTTAGATTCGAAATGGGCAGAAAAGTGTTCTGGATCATTGGATGGTTCCAGTTCTAAACAACCTGGAAAATGTGTTCGAAAAAGTATTTCTAGCACCTCATCATCATTGTTATTTAAGTTTCCAGCTGCATTCTTAATACTATTTACTTGAAAATCCTTAGATTTTGCTAGAACTTTATTAAGTCTGCTAGTTTCATTTACACTTGTAACATTTGTGCAAAGGTTTTTCCAGCCCTGTCGCTCGAAAGACTTTAGAGCCTTTTTATAAGCCTTTCGGGCTGTTTTTAAAGCGTCAGTTCCTTCTGTACGACGTCTATTCCATGCCCTTCTACACATTTTACGTAATTTTGTGAGTTCGTTGTTCCATCAGGGTGTACCCCTAGTTGATTTTATTGTTCATAATGGACACGCTTCTTCATAGGCTTCCATAATGAAGGATGTTGTAATTTCAGCATCGTCATCTAAGTCATTTGGGCTTTCAATAGAAGGGTGATAGTGATGAAATTCTAATGCAAGGATGTCTGAGTAAACGTTCCAGTCTGTATTTTTTGGGTTCCTGAAACGGGGAACTTGCATACAGCCATTTAAATGATCAAAGAATATGAACCTGTGATCAGCCAAAGATTCCTCTTCCGAGACTTTCCAGTTATCAAATTCATGTGTAAACCTATTTGTGCAGAGGGTTTTATCAAGCACCTCTTCTCTGTTTGATTTAAAAAAAGTTGGAGTGTTACCTATGTTTAAAATATTTAAATTTGTAGAACATAAGTACACCATTAGTTCCAAGCCCCAAGGATTGATATCCGTGCTGCCCCAAATAATATGATGGGCATTTGCATCGCTGCCCACAACTAGTGGCAAGTTATTTCTATCACAATGAGACAAAACTTTTTTTAAATCCTCTGTAGGTGAAGGCTCATCATGAGGAGGGTAAGCTGAGCAGTAGATATATTGTCTATCAGTATGATCAACATTTACGTTTATTAAAACAACACAAATATCCCTAGTGGTCAAGCTGGGAACAAGTGTGCCATTTATAGCAGTATTCAAAAGTATACATGCACGTGGCATGATGCGAGGATTTGTCATCCCTTGCTTGCTAAAAGCAACGAAATTAGGATTAATTAAATTTCCAACATAGAATCTTCCATCGCGAAAGTATGGTTCTTGGACCAGCGCTATGTTGGCAGTACCTGTTTGAACTATTTGGCAAAGATTTATGGCTGCTGTTCGTTTGTGCTGGATGTTAACTTGTGCTACCTTAATAGTCGACATAAATGATCAAAGTATAACAATGCTTTCATCCCACAACTGAACAACGGCCAAAATATCAATTGCAAAGCGGTTTTTAATAAAATGTTATATAGTCTTGTCTTACTTTTATTTCATGACGTAAAAGAAATTGTTTTAGTATAATTTTTTGTTCAGTTTCAAACAAATTGATCATTTCTTTGGTTTCCTCAGCAATTTTGAGCTTCTCCGGAAGCCGTCTTTGGTTTCTTCAGATATATGTTTGACTTCTCCAGAATCCATTTTGTCCCCTCTTCCAAAATCACATTTAGACCTCTCCCGAAGACACTTCAAGCCTTTTCAGAAGTCTAAGCTTGCTTTCTCAAGAAGTTAATTTGGTTTTTCACTGATGCGTCTTTAAGGATCTCAAGTGACAACTTTGGGCTTCTCCAAAAGGAATTTCGGGCCTCTCCGGCAAACTTTTGGTTGCTCCAGAAGAAATATTTGACTTCAACTGATGTAATTTTGCACTTCTAGAACATACTTTGCGATGTTTCGAAATCACTTTTGGGCACCCAAAGACACTAACTATTTATCCAGAAGCCATTTTTTTCTGCTAAAAGCCTCGAAGATTGAGTCATTTCGACACGGTTGAAATGAAGAACAATAACCAAATATAGGTGATTAAAAAAAAAAACTTTCTGGTCGTGATTTTTCGTTCGTTGAAACTGAGATTGACTGACGTTGATGATTGATTCCAATTTTGTCCAGCCCACAAACTGAGTGAAACTTTTTTGTAGGCGATGTGGCAGTGAATTAATTATGGTACAGGAAATCCACAAGCTGAGAAGGACGATGATGAAATTTTGCTTTCATCGTTTGGTTGATAAAGATTGTGTGATATTCAAGCCGATGTCATCCGATACACTGATTATCAACTTTCTCCAGACATAATTACCGTTCGCCGTTCACTTGAAACCCCCAATTTCAACAATGCACACTCAAATTAAGGCTGTTGATTCTAGCTAACGAACTTCTTAAACTTTACCTTTCACTGACAACACTGGTGGCAACCGAAAGGGACAGCTAAGCAGACTCATTGCAGACAGTTGGCGGAAGCTAATTAACACGGTGGTTCTTTGACTTTTACTGTTTGTCAAAACTTTGCTCAGCTTACTTGGATCTGGGAAAATATCGCATAAGAAGCTCGTTAGTGATAGCAACATTCCAAACACGTAGTCACCACCTGTATGTTTGAGAACTCTAAATCTCTGGATTTGCCAGAGCAGTTTTCAGAGTCACAGCTGACGATGGGTGGATTTCCCGAATGATGTGAAGCACTTATATGCATTTTAATTCGAAGGAAAAACTTTAGTTTCAATGAGTGATTGTGCACAGCACATCCTCCATTTTATCGCAATCTACAAACACGAAAATGAATCCGAAAATTCCAATTTTGGCCGCACACAAAGAAGCCGGGAAAACTCTCAAATTGAAAAAATATCTCACACCACTCCGGAAGAAAAACGCATCACGTTTTCCCTTGTCTACTTTCGGCTCAATGCATCCGAAAATAAGTGGAACCGAAATTTCATTTTTGGGAAGCCGGAAAATTGTCACCACTGCTACGCTGCGTCATCATCATCATCATCATCGCTGCTGCCTAGGTGGGACAGTATCAGCATCACATCGCAGTAGGCCGTCGACGACAGTTAAGGGGCACGTTCATAATTGGATGACCGGTGTTCAGTCATGCTTGAAAACGAAACGATTTGAAGTGCTTTCGGGTGATTTTTTTTTTGTCGGCTGCATTTTTTTCCGTTGACTCAAAAAGGCAAACACTCACCGCCGGAAGCCGGAAGACTTGTCTGGCGAAGGGTGTATGGCAACTTTTCCTAATTGACGATGCCCTTTTGCGGCAAATGGACATTCCGACAATGCAATTGAAAGAAATCTAAAATGTACATCGGTTCTCAAACATCAGTAATGGCATATTGATGAGACCTTCCATTTGCCAGTTGATAAATATGCAAGAACCGGGATATATAGAATAGAGAAGAAAATGTAACCCAAGGCTTGCGTCCATAAATTATGCATCATCAAAATGAAATTTACATGCAGCATTGTCATCGCATCGACTCTCTGATGGTTGTAGTCGGGAAACCACATCATTGAAAGTGATTGATCATTGCGAGAATATGTTCCAACTAATAGCAATCATTGCACTGCTTTGCCCTTAGAAAAACCAAGAGATTGCAAACAAAGTTTCAAAACAAATAAACGAAACATGAAACTTTAATCCAATCCTCTGCCCTCGTTGGAAAATTCCTAACCATCGAACGACTGCCTCGTATTCACTCATTAAGCAAGTTCCAGAGCTGCGAAAGGTAGAATAACAACCAAAGCGCGTCCAGAGTTCAGAGTTTGCCCGTTGGTGCCGCGGTGGCCTTCGGCGTGAACTGAACAACCATCCGGTTCAACACGATGCAGTTCATTGCAACTTATTACAACTGTGTTGGTTTGCGGATCAAAAGTTGCGTGAGATGCTTGTGCTTTTTCCATCATTCTGAGTTATCGGAAAGCACTCTACATAATGGCGGGTGAAGCGCTACGTTCGTTCTTTTGTTCTTCCGTTCACTCACAGTAGGCATTGATGAGTTTATATTGTTGTACGAAAACACCGTGTTGGGCTCTGTAGTATGGGATGTGGAAAATCGCACGGGAAGCACATCATTAGAGTCCAGTTTTAGGTTGCACTCAGCCGGTTAGTAGCGGATCGTCCTCTGGACAAGGAAGCGTTAGTTATGTCTGATTAATTCCCAGTACTCGGAACAGAAAACTGTTTCCCTAGCTTTAGGGGTAGCGTGGAAACTGTTTCGAAATGTTGTAATAGGTAAAGGCTACATTTGCTTATGAGAATCTATATTGAAAACTACAGGAACAAATGAGTTTTCCGCAAAAATTGCTATGAACAGCAGCCGAATTCCGGTCAGAAATTGTCGGGAAAGAAATGAAATTTAAGAAGAGAATTTTCGAATTTTTTTATTTTGGAATTTCCGTGACCTTTCAAAAGACTTTTTTTTTGACATTTAAAAAAGAAAAAGAAATATTAGATTGCTTCGAGATTTTTGCGACAATTTTGTTGTCTGATAAAAAAAATTAAAATCAATTAATTCTGATATTCTGAGCAGTTAAGGCATTCATTTTATCAAATAACATTGCTTAAAAAAAGTGGTATGAACGTCAAGAAAGGATAAAGTTAATTCGAGACCGTAGGTTTTTACGAGAATATCGAATGGTAATTTAGAAAAATTCCAAAATGTTTGGCCGAAAAGTTTATCGACTTGATGGATCAACCATTAAATGCAATTCCTTTGAAAGATGAATGAACCAAAACAATTCCGGTACATTTGCAAGTTCTTACTACGTTACGATATCTTGGTTCAGGTAGTAAAATATTGTAAATAATTGGATTTCCAAAACATTACCTAAAAAGGATTTTCTCGAAGCATATAACTAGTATTACCTTGAAAATAGTTATTGTGGCATTATCTTAATAATTAATTACACCTTAAATACAAGCAACTTGTTACTTCAAAATCTACCAGCGTAGTGTCTACGACCAGTTTTTCATCGTAAATTATGCCAAGGGTCCCCCCTTGGAGAAAATGAAAAAAAAATTTGGTCGTCATTTCTCCTTTTGGTCCCCTTGGGAGAATTCGGTGAGAC
Organism: Aedes koreicus; assembly: GCA_024533555.2. Classification (NCBI taxonomy): domain Eukaryota; kingdom Metazoa; phylum Arthropoda; class Insecta; order Diptera; family Culicidae; genus Aedes; species Aedes koreicus. Next base: position 512 of record JAHHFK020002944.1, on the reverse strand, counting down.
AAATTTTTTTTTCAAATTTATTTTTTTCAAATTTTCCTATAGTCCCTTCCTTGGACACTATGGCACCGAATTTCGTCGTCTACGACCAGTTTTTCATCGTAAATTATGCCAAGGGTCCCCCCTTGGAGGAAATGACGAAAAATTTTGGTCGTCATTTCTCCCTTTGGTCCCCCCTTGGGAGAATACGGTGAGCCAAATTTTTTTTTCAAATTTTTTTTTTCAAATTTTCCTAAAGTCCCTTCCTTGGACACTATGGCACCGAATTTCATCGTCTACGACCAGTTTTTCATCGTAAATTATGCCAAGGGTTTCCCCTTGGAGAAAATGAAAAAAAAAATTTGGTCGTCATTTCTCCCTTTGGTCCCCCCTTGGGAGAATACGGTGAGCCAAATTTTTTTTTTCAAATTTTCCTAAAGTCCCTTCCTTGGACACTATGGCACCGAATTTCATCGTCTACGACCAGTTTTTCATCGTAAATTATGCCAAGGGTCCCCCTTGGAGAAAATGAAAAA
>JAHHFK020002943.1:90000-93467 GCA_024533555.2 Aedes koreicus | reverse complement strand
TTCAGTGTCAATCTGAATGAGTATGAAGAAAAAAACCTTTGACTTTAAAAGCAAACGTATCCGATGGAGAATTTTATGTTTAGAAAACCCACTCCCATTAACAGAGGAAGTGATGGTTCTTCCAGGAATTTTATACGGCTATAAACAACAAAGCAACGGTGCTTGTGAAAAATTGCTGTGAAGTTCCTGTTAAAATAAGCCCACACCGGCTAATCTTTTCTGAATTCGACAATTTTGAAGTTGAGCAAAACATTCGAAATTTTGAACCTGGGTATGTTTTTGATAGTACATCAATAGACCCAAGGCTGAAAAATCAACTCCGAGTTGATCATTTAAATATTTGAAGAGAAAAACGGAAACTATTCGATTTAATTTCAAAGTTTCCTAATGTATTCTACTTAGAAGGCGATGATCTTAGTTTCACAAACGTAATTAAACATAAAATTGAAACTAAAGATGAAATACCCGCGCATGCAAAAAAGCTATAGGTACCCCTATTGCCATAAAGAGGAGGTACAAAAGCAAATATCAAAAATGCTATCACAAGGCATTATTCGTCCTAGCACATCCCCATGGTGCTCTCCTATCTGGATTGTACCAAAGAAGTTAGACGCATCTGGACAACAAAAGTGGCGTTTAGTTGTTGACTATAGGAAACTCAACGAGAAAACTATAGATGAAAAATATCCACTACCTAATATTACAGAAATATTGGACAAATTGGGAAAATGCCAATATTTTACAACTTTGGATTTAGCATCTGGATTTCACCAGATCGAAGTCCATCCGAACGATATTCAGAAAACAGCCTTTTCTGTAGAACATGGCTTGTATGAATATTTACGCATGCCATTCGGTCTGAAAAACGCACCAGCGACTTTTCAGCGAGTGATGGATAATGTACTTCGTGAATTTATCGGAAAATGTTGTCTCGTTTATATGGATGACATAATTATATTCTCTGTGTCACTTCAAGAGCACATTGAAAATTTGACCAAAATTTTTACAGCATTAGAAAAAGTTAATCTCAAAATACAGCTAGATAAAAGCGAATTTCTAAAGAAAGAAGTAGCTTTTCTTGGCCATATTGTGACGGATAATGGTGTTAAGCCAAATCCGAACAAGATTGAAGCCATCCAGCATTGGCCCATTCCAAAGAACCAGAAAGAACTAAGAGGCTTTCTAGGTATCTTAGGATACTATAGAAGATTTGTTCGTGATTTTGCAAAAATCACAAAACCTTTAACAGTTCAACTAAGAAAAGGCGAACAAGTAGAACATACACCACAATTTTTAAAAACATTTAATCTCTGCAAAAATCTTCTTACGCAAAGCGATATTCTGCAATATCCAGATTTCGATAAGCCATTCGTATTAACTACGGATGCTAGTAATTTTGCCTTAGGGGCCGTACTCTCTCAGGGACCTATTGGACAAGACAGGCCCGTAGCGTATGCGTCTCGAACACTAACAAAAACAGAGGAAAGATATTCAGCCATAGAAAAAGAGTTATTGGCTATAGTATGGGCAACACAGTACTTCAGACCTTACTTGTTTGGTAGACGATTTACCTTATTTACTGACCACCAGCCTCTAACTTATGCGTTGAATTTGAAAACTCCAAATACAAAACTCGTGAAATGGCGTCTACAACTATTAGAATATGATTTTGAGATAAAACATCGGCCTGGCAAACAAAACGTTGTTGCCGATGCTCTATCAAGAATATCAAACGAGTTGAATATGAATGAAGATGACTCTGACTCAGACGATGCTACAGTGCATTCGGCTGACACAGACTCTGAATTCATACAATGCACGGAAAAACCCATAAATTTTTTTCACAACCAAATAGTTCTCAAAATTAGTTCTAATGAATCCGAAACCTATGAAGAAGTATTTCCCCGCGTTTATAGGCGGACAATAACTAAAATTAATTTCGGGATTCCAGCATTAATTCGAATTTTAAAAGAATACATGGACCCGAAAAGATCGAATTGTATCCTTTGTCCAGAAACAGTGATACCATCTCTACAAATTGCCTTTAAGAACTATTTTAGCTGTTGTAAAACATTCAAGCTTTATATATCTCAAAAACTGTTGATTGATTTACCATCCGCTGAGGAGCAAACTGCAATAATTGAAGAAACGCACGAAACAGCCCACAGGGGTATTCGTGAAAATTTAGAAGAAATTAAAAGAAGATTCTTTTTTCCTAACATGAAACAGAAAATAAGAAAATTTATTGTTCTTTGCGAAGTCTGCAATAGAGCAAAATACGAAAGGCGACCATATAAAATTAAATTGGGCGAAACACCTATTCCTAAGCAACCCCTTGAAATAATACATATAGATATTTACATTGCTCAACCTAATACATTCCTATCCGTGGTAGACAAATTTTCAAGATTTGGTACCCTACTCCCAATAAAATCCAGATCCATCTCTGACATCCGAAAAGCTATTCTCAAATATATCACATTATACGGCAGTCCGAAAATGATTGTCTCAGATAATGAACCTGCTATTAAATCCATCGAAATACGAGGATTGCTCTCAGATCTCAACATTCAACAATATTTTACCCCCGCAAACCATAGCCAGATGAATGGAATAGTAGAAAGGTTCCATTCAACAATAACCGAAATCTTTAACTCAAATAAGCACAAATATGGGGAACTACCAAATAAGGAAAAATTTCTAATCGCTTGTACTCTTTATAATAACAGTATTCACACAGCTACTAATTTGAAACCCCGTGAAGCTTTCTACGGAATTAAAATCGGAGAAGAAAGACCCTTAAACATGGACAGCATCATCCAGCTGAGAGATAAACTATATGATGAAACAGCACTGAAACTCAAAATGACACAGGACCTACAAAATAAATACCACAACAGAGATAGAGAAGACCCACCAGTACTACAAACCGACGAGGTGGTATACAATAAAATGCAGGGCGTTAAATGTAAAATCAAAGATAGATTTCAACGGGTACAAGTGCGAACTAATAGGAGATGCACATATAAGGATACCAAGAAGCGAAAACTGCATAAAGCAAAGCTTCGTCGTATTCGTAAATAGTATTACAAAATTTTAACAACTGTCCTTGTTTTTCTTTTTAGATGATGTCAAACCGGATAATTTCAACCGCGATTATCTTACTCCTGTATATTCAAACCTCTCACCCACAATCCATCCACATCCTGAACCTGAAACAAAACCCTGGCCTTCTGACGATCGAAACTGGTAGTAGTTTTGTAAAACTAGGAAATCATAAATTGTTTCACATCATAGAATTGAACAATTATGAGCCTATTTTTAGAAAACTTCTAACAAACATACAAGGAATACGACACTTTTCAAATTTTACAGGCATGTTTGAAATTTTAGAAACGAAATTTGAAGCAGTTCATAGCATCTTTAACAATCTTAAACCAAAACAAAGACAAAAAAGAGGATTGTTC
>JAHHFK020002943.1:0-85000 GCA_024533555.2 Aedes koreicus | reverse complement strand
AAGCTTATGAGTCTAAATTATCAGTACCCATTCACATCGTCTGTCTGCGACCAGGCAAGGGCAGGTGGAGTTGGAACCTCTCTACATTCAGTGTGATGTGGTTTTCCAATCCGTCACACAGGTGGTTACGGTCCGTTTCGAATTTAAGAGCTTAATAGTTTCCTCTCGGGTGTCCTCCCTCGATGGGCGCTGAAGAGGATGCCGAGGATGATGATGATGATGATGACGATGGTCTTAGTTCGTTCCTTCCCACCTCGCAAGGCGGGGATTAAAAATTACCTTGGGGTTGAACGAGCTACTGACCGATTTAGTGGTTAAGACATTCGCGAAACAATACACACAGGAGGACTCCAGTTTAAGTGACAGTAAAATAGGTTCATAATCCGATTTGCGGCGGTGGATGAGCAAGGGAGACGCTCGCATTGTGGTCAACCGACGTCCAGATAATGAAGCGCCACATGACAGTGTTAAAGTTTAATCAAGACTTTGCGTTACGTGAATCGTGTTTTGTTGGCAAACAGCACATCAAACGTCTTGATGAATGGGGTGGAGGTGCTACTGTTGGATATAATTGTCATGAGGAGGGTGAGAACTTGGATGTCTCCTCTATGTACTGCCGCTGCTGGCGGTGCAAATTTACATACGCGTTTGTTGATGATCGCTGCTACAATGTACCGTGGGTAACCGCATGCCAACCACACCGCAGGCAGACGCGTCGCTCTTTTGGCACACGCGGTCGTTAGTTGAAAGACTCTTGAATGGTTTTGCAAGGCTTCCATTCCAGTGCAAGATCAGAAGTGTATTTGCAGTACTCCTCTAAAGACAGTGCCGATTCTCCCAAGCAAAATATCTAAGCTGATGTCGTACTTGCTCTGGAAGCAGTTAGCGGAAAACGCAACTTGAGCTTTTGCACTAATTCATGTTGACACCATGGGAAAATATTATTACATTTTCGCTAAATTGTGGCACTCTGGCCGTGCCTGTGACAGACACATCAGACAAGATGCAGCTAATGGTGGTGATGCTGCTGCTCTTGCTACACAACTTGTCTCCACTACCAACGTGTCATACTGGGGTGAAGGTATTTATCTGTTTAGTTATTGCTACCGGCATCGTCGCCTTCGTCGGGTGAGTGTTTCTACTTTGATGGTGGAATCTTCCCGCTGTGGAACGTGCGAATCGGTTCGATAATGGATGATTTGGAATAACGATACCATACTGGCGCCTATGGGCAGGAGAGCCGTTGTGATTGTTCAGAGATGCCGAAAGCGCCTAGTGCATTTGGCATCTGGCCATGTTTTCAATCAAATAAAAACGAAAAGTGATCTGCCCATAGAACCGAAACAGTAAATACAATTATTTTAGAGTAAAAAAAGGCTATGAATTTTCACCTTAAGTAGACAGTTCGAAAATAAAATGAAACGACCGGAAATCCATCAGTTGGTGATTGAACGGTTTTCAAAAATGTGTATGTCTAAACTAATAGCCCGTCTGTCAGAAATAAGTCTGCAATAGAAGCAGGGTTATTTGAGGTTTTTCCATCTGTCGAATTCAAGTGAAAAATTATTTTGATTTAGCATGCGGAAGTTTTTGGAGGCAAGAAATGTTTTTATGGTAGTTTGAGACCCCTCCTATCTCTATAAAGGGAGGCTCCCATACAAATGAAACACAAGTTTCTGCATAACTCTAGAACTAATCAAGTTAATGGAACCAAATTTGGCAGGTAGAGGTTTTTGAAGGCAAGAAATGTTTCTAAAGTAACTCAAGACCCCTCCGCCCTCTGTAAGAGGGGGGCTCTCATGGTAATGAAACACAAATTTGTGCATAACTCGAGAACCAATCAAGCATATGGAACCAAATTTGGCATGTGGAGGTTTTTGGAGGAGAGAAATGTTTCCATAGAAGTTTGAGACTCCTACGCCATCTGGAAGGGGGAGGGAGGGGGGTTTACATACAAATGCAACACAAATTTCTGCATAACTCTAGAACTAATCAAGCAAATGGAACCACATTTGGCAGGTGGAGGTTTTAGAAGGCAAGAAATGTTACTAAGTTAACTCGATCCCCTCCCTTCTCTGAAAGGAGGACTCATATACAAATGAAACACAAATTTCGGAATAACTCGAGAACTTATCAAGTTAATGGAACCCAATTTGGCATTTGGAGGTTTTCGAAGGCAAGAAATGTTTCTAAGGTGGTTTGAGACCCCACCGCCTTCTGGAAGGGTAGACTCCCATAAAAATAAAACATAATTTTTAGCATAACTCGAGATCCAATGAAGCAAATGAAACCAAATTTGGCATGTTGAGGTTTTTTGAGGCAAGAAATGTTTCTATAGCAGTTCAATACCCCTCCCCATTTTGAAGGGGAGGGGGCTCCCCCTACAAATAAAAAGCAAATTTCTGCATGACTCGAGAACTAATCAAGTAAATGAAACCACTTTTAGCATATGGAGGTTTTTGGAGGCTAGATTTCTATATACATAAAAATGAATTTCTGTCTGTCAGACCTTTATAGACACGGAAAGTTCTGAACCGACCAACGTGAAAATTTATATGAAGGGGTTTTTGGGGCTGGGTAAGGTTCTTATGATTGTTTGAGACCCCTTCTCTCTCAGGAAGGGGCGCTCTCATACAAATGAGACACAAATTTCATCATAACCCGAGACCTAATCAAGGAAATCGAATCTAATTTAGCATATGGGGGGTTTTGAAGGCAAGAATGTTTCTATGGTAGTTCAAGACCCCTCCCTTTCTGAGGGGGGGGGGGGGGCTTCAAAGAAATGAAACTCACATTTTTATTATAATCGATGAGCCCAGCGTGATGGTTCGAGAACTAATTAAGCAAATGGTACCAAATTTGGCATGTGTATATATATATATATATATATATATATATATATATATATATATATATATATATATATATATATATATATATATATCAATGATGTTGTTTTATTCAAACAAATGAATGATTCTTTATTGTACGGGATTGAACTTGTGAACATTGTGAAGACCGGATGAAATTAATATTATTCTTTCATGAAATTGCTAAATTTTGATCGAAAACTTGTCATCAAGTTCCGGACATGTGTTTCATCACATTTTTTGGACGCCTTAGCCCAAAGTTTTTTGAACTTCTGCATATTCTCAGCTACTTTAACAGTCTTTTTGAAGACTCTCTTCACAATCGCCCATCGGTGTTCGATGGGCCGTAGCTGAGGTTAAATTGGCGGATTGAAGTCTTTTTTAACGAAATGTATACCCTTTTCCGTGCGCAAATGTGTGTAAAAAATGGTAGACTTCATACCGCAGGAACGTATTGCTTGCCATACCAGCACTCTTGGACCAACCTTCTCCACTTGACTCGACGTGTCTGCTTCGCATACACCCTCCCCTCGACGGCAGTGTAATATTGTGGACCAGGAAGGGTTTTTGAGTCCTCTTGGACATAGGTGTCGTCGTCCACCAAAATACATGCATCCCGTCGCTGCAAAACTCGCGAATACAATTTCCGGGCCCTTGTTGCTGCGCGTTGCTTCTGTTCTGCACTTTGTTTGGCGATTTTCTGCTTCTTGTAGGTCTTCAGGTTGTACCGTTTCTTGATACCTTGAATCATTCCGACGCTGGTTCCTGCTTTATTGGCCAAATCTCGTATCGACATTGATTTGTTCTTCCGAATTAGGAGTACCACTTTTTAATCCAGTTTAGGGTTGGAAGATTCGGGTTTTCTGCCTCTTCCTGGCAGTTCATCCGAAGAACAGTGTTCTCCAAACTTGGTTATGATGGATTTTACACTCGCGTGATGAAAGCGCTTCGTCAATTGTCGCATAGTTACACCCTTTTCACGTAGCCATGTGTCCAAAACCTTAATTTTCACGTCGTTTTCAATACGCGACATTTTAAAAAAGGACGAATTCACACCGTGCAAACAAGTAAACAAACGAAAGTTGACAGTCAAACGCACAGCATACTATGATGAATAAATAAAACCTTCACAAATACACGCATACAACGTAAACGCATAAAACTTTCATCGTGCATTAAAAATTTATGCACACCCCTCGTTTTGAAGATGTGTGCGTGTAGCATCATGTCTTTATTTTGATTTTAAGATTAGCACTTCAGTTATCAAAATGTCGTCGAAGGAAGAGAAGCAACGCATCAAAATTTTGCACGTGCATGGCGAAAATCCAAACTACTCTCACGCCAAGTTGGCAAAATTGTTGAATGTGGCTAAATCAACTGTTACCAACGTATTAAAAGTATACGGTAAATGTTTGTCGGCAGCCAGGAAAGCTGGATCGGGGGAAAATCGATAACCGGAGGCTACAGCGATGACAAAAAGAGTTTCCCGCTGTTTCGAGCGGAACCCCAATCTCTCCGTCCGAGGTGTGAAGCTGAGAGTTGCGCTTTCAACCGTGGATAGAGCTAAAAAACGAGCTGGACTGTCGACTTACAAGAAAGTGGTGACTCCAAATCGTCACGATAAACAAAACACGTCGGCCAAAGCACGATCGCGAAAGTTGTACACGACGATGCTGACGAAGTTTTATTGCGTGGTACAGGACGATGAAACTTACGTCAAGGCAGACTTTAAACAGCTTCCTGGACAGGAATTTTACACGGCAACCGGACGGGGAAAGGTGGCAGATATTTTCAAGCTTATTAAACTGCCAAAGTTCGCGAAGAAATATCTGGTGTGGCAGGCCATCTGCACCTGTGGTTTGAAGAGCAACGTTTACATTGCGACCGGAACCGTCAACCAGGAAATTTATCTGGACGACTACAAAAACGTCTACTGCCTTTCGTGAAGCGACACAATTGTTCCGTTCTATTTTGGCCGGATTTAGCATCTTGTCATTACGGAAAAAGGCCATGGAGTGGTATGCTGCCAACAACGTTCAAGTGGTGCCCAAGGACAAGAACCCTCCCAACACGCCAGAGCTCCGTCCAATCGAACAATATTGGGCCATCGTCAAGCGGAACCTTAAGAAGATTCAAAAAGCTGTTGTGAGCGAGAAACAGTTCAAGGCAAACTGGCGTTCTGCGGCGAATAAAGTGGACAAGGAGACTGGAGGAGGAGGAGTGTTACACGAAAGACCCGGCAATTGGCATTTGGTGAATAGGAAGCGTAGCTGAATATTTTTCCTTTATTCTGTATTAACTGAACTTGAAAAAGAAAAAGAATTTGACTTATTAATAAAAACTTTGATCTACTCGCACACATTACTGTTTGATCAAATTTTGATCGGAACACTCCTTATTTCTCCTGCTTTTTCACGCCCAACGAGGCTTTTGCCTGTCCAAAGGATATATGATTATTAAAAATAAGTATATTTGTTCCTTTCCTATAAATATTAAGTTCCCATTTGGTATCTTTATGGTTTAATTTTCTGGTCCCTCTTTTAGTTTTTTTTTTAGGCATCTGGTCTCTAAAATATCCCTGTTTCCAAACATTAAGTCACTATCAGCCTGGATATTAACACTACAATCACAGCCTACACCACCGTTGCCCTTTCATCATACCAGGATTCAAACCAAACGTTCCTTTTCAGATTGAGAAAAAAGATGTCTATAAAGTGAATAACAGAATTTTCTAACATCCCATTAGAAGAGTTTCTGTACTTCAATGTTTCGCTATGAAACTCGGTTTATGGTTGCCTTATACACCATCCATCGTTGCCTTGATCAGTCTTGTTAGTTTCCCGGGGAAACTCCTCTCGTCCATAATCTTCCATATCCTCCATGAAATCGAGGCGGCAGGCGTATTCGTGTGTTAAGTCTCACTGGTGACCGCCGATAACGACACCAGCAGAAAAGTACAAAAACGCATTATGGCTGGAAATCGTGCCTACTTTGGACTCCAAAGGGCGCTAAGATCGAACTTAATTCGCCGAACTACAAAGTTTACCATCTACAAGACATTGATTAGACCGGTAGTCCTTTACGGCTACGAAACATGGACACTGCTAGTGGAGGATCAACGCGTCCTTGGAGTTTTTGAACGGAAGGTGTTATGTACGATCTACGATGGAGTGCAGATGGAAGACGGAACGTGGAGGAGGCGAATGCACCACGAATTGCACCAGTTGCTGGGAGAACCTCCCAGGCGCGCAACGAGCTAGGTGGATAGATCAAATAGAAGGCGACCTGTCAACCCCAAAGTGCAGCCATCGAGCGAGTAGAATGGAGACAACTTCTGTACACAGCAGAGGCCACCCCGGCCTTTGTCTGATTGGTAAGGTAAGTAAGGACAACATTCTGGCCGCTTGTTGGATTGTTTGTTTTTGATCGGAGCACCCTTTAGTGTATAGAACTCAGAGCTGATAGCTGAAAATAAGATAAAATATCAAAATACGCTACTGCATCATCTAAATCTGTTTGGCACTCAATTATAATATCAAACTTACACCCATTATTATCTTATTTAAAAGAAACCGGACTAAAACCAAGCTACGCACTACAAAAAAAAACATTCCATACCCCAGCTGGCAGGCACCTGCAAAAAAACATATCTCCAACCTTTCAACACCGCAGTTTATTCTCAGAACTAGACCCACTCAAGTGTATTACCATCGCACTCCCGAGCAAGCAGAATATAGAAATCCATTCCAACTGCCAGATGTGCCATATTTTGTACAAAAGAAAACCGAATCGGGCATTCCGAGAATGGAAAACAACCGTTTTGACCTGGCCAGTCGGAACCCATGGCTTCCCAAAAAACCACTTTCCCACAGGAAATGATAATCCCCATCTCCGCAATAGTTCAGGTTGGCACTACATGTGAGTGGAAAAAAAATATGTAAAAGAAGTACGAGATTTGTTCCTACCTTTCCTTGGCCGGGTGGCAGAAGGAATGTCTTCTAAGAACACGTGGAAAGGCGTGCATCTGGCCAAGATGGCCCGAACTAGCAAACCGCTTTTATATTGTTGTATTTGCTGTACCAGCAGCTAGCTAGCTCCGGTGTTGTGCTACTTCCGGGGGTGTTTTATGGCCCTTTTCTCGGTTTGCCCTGATACGGTCGTTAAGTGTTATTGGAGTTTAAAACAGTTTACTCTTATTTATACAAAAACAGCCACCATCTACCGAACGACAGACCGAGTGGATTGAGGACGGTGGGGGAAAAAGATTGCTTGCTTAATTCTTTTCTTCGAAGTCGTTCTTTTTAGTTGCAGCAGCAATGTTTCGCTTTCTGTCCGGAGATGGCGTTATGCCGAGTTGCAGCACTACGGCCGATTTCCACTTGATAGCGCTAATATATTGCCGAGAGCGAGGAAGATACAGTCGGTGGCCAGTCGGTAGATTTGTGACCCTTCGGGCGGCTGATGATAATAGGAATGGAGCGAGCGAGCGAGAATCAAAAGATCGAGTTCGGTGTTTCTTGGCTTTTCGCAAGAGCAAGAGCAGACGGAACGCTTTGGAAAATGGGATTTTTCGCCTCCTGGTGATGGAAATATTTATTGAGACATAATTCTTGGCACGGGCCGTCTCTCGTGGGCGCACTATAAACGTTATCTGGTGAGCCACTAAAAGGAAAATAAGCACTTTAGAAGCAACGGAATTAGCTATCAAAACAGGAAGCCAGCGAGCTAAGGCCATCATTGAAAAGTGGTTAAGATATGAAAATTTTATGTTTAAGGTCATCCACTCGTCGGCGGGTGATGAGCAAGCTCTGTAATTGAGTCGTTTATTGTTCCTTGAAGTTGTCATTCTAAAGCTTAAGACTTATCCGGAAAATTCCTTTTCAGTTCATCGCCTCTCTGTATTTCACTTCTCCGCAAGACATACATGGCATATGAAATAGCAGTTGTGAAGATCATTCAACCATCGCACTAAACTCCCAGCTGACAATGCCAGGAGCAAGCTCCCGACTAGAAATATTGTACTTTTGAAAATAATGTGCCCGCCTCATGAATATTAATACAGCCAAAGAAGTGGCAGACACCGAGAAGGTGAGCAGTCGACTGGAGTTTCAGCTGCCAAGGTGCAAAGCAGTGGCCATTGCCGGGGTCGGAGATTTTCTTAACCCACACAGCACCGCTTGACGGTCGTTGGAAAGATTTTGTAGCAACACGACGTGGACGACGATGAAGACGACGGAACGAGCATGCTTAAGTTAATTTTTATTATTTTGAAATTATCAATTATCGTAAATTTCCAGCTTCTGCCGGTGGTGGTTGAGATGGTTCAGTTGATTTCCACTAGAGCTGTCAGAACAAACGAGGAACAATGCATGTAGGAGAAATTGTATGAGGTAATTCCGGTTAACATGCAGGCGGCAATGGCTTCTGTTGTTTACCAATTCATTTCTCTTTTTTTCTTCCTCACGGGGCGAAATTTTAAAATCGATGTCAACTGGTGGAGCGAGCGAAATTTCACAGTGGACTTAATCAATTGAAACTTCATCAAAAATACATTCTTATTAGAAATTTTGAGAGATCAAAAGATAAATAGACATAAAAATAAACATATTGAATAATTTTTTTTTGATTTATAGGAATCTATTCTGAATTTTTGTTCAATGAGAATACTGAGATTAAAGTCCGATCGCAGTAAGCCGTGCTTTGAAAATAACGTGTTTTGCTTTTGCTGCGTCGGTTTCGCGGAAATAAAATTAAAAAATATTCCTTCATTCAACTGAAATATATGGTGAAATGATAGTTTTTCCGAGTGCTTTGCGTAGGACGTTGTGAATGGAATCCTTCTCATAGTGTGCTATGGTAGTGTTTCTTAAGATGGGTTGTTTTTTTTTTTTTTCATTTTTTGAGTTTTCAATGACCCGCTCCCGCATCCGGACGAGCTATCCAGCATCAGATAAGGAACATTGGTGAAGTCGTTTTATATTATCAAAAATATACCTTAACTATATACACGCCAGGATGAAGAATTTCCATATTTGATACTTGAAGTTTGAAAACTCTTCACATATCCATTTGATAGGTGAAAATTTTCATGCGGGGCTTACTGTATATAAAGATGACCTCAGAATGTACGTGTATGAACAGGAATTCTTGAAATGGATTTTCAATAGAATTGTCACCTTCAATCTCCAGGGCTAAAAATGTTTGCACATAGTGATCACATATAAATTACTGAAGAAATACAGACTAGTTCCTTCCATAAAAGCACAGCCGGTCAGTGTAAACACACAACACACACAATGAGAATACTGAGATTAAAGCTTCAGTCGTTTTACTAAATATCATTTGATTGCTTGTTCAGATTAAGTTTCAGGTTTGTATGTTAAAACCTTCGACAGGATTTTAATGATCTTGACAATCTCATGCAAAATGGTAGCTTTGACTTGAGTACAAGCTTGTTATTTATACATATTATACTGAATTTAACAGACTTTTTGGGTTATTAATGACCAAGAATCTCTCGCTACAGATCTACCAGTGAATAACTCAAATACAGATTTTTCAAATTGGTATTAAATTTCTTTTTAATAATTTAAGTACAGTACACATGCTCTACACTATTATTTCTCTGCCTCGTCGTAGAACGTTTATATAAAGGCACTACTATCAAGTGTGATACTACCGGGGTTTTCCGTAATTATCTTTTTATTTTACAAAGTTAATAACAAAATAAAATAATTCCTATAGATAAAGCCTGTCCACGATAAATTTGGGATACTATGATAATGTCAGCGAAAAATAGCGGTGAATTATATTAGGAATATATGTAACCGCGACGTTCACGTAGGACCGCGTTGGTGTATAGTCATAATGGTATCATCTAATCTTCATATTTCAAACACATATAGTTGGTAGAAATTAAAATGTTTTCATTATTTTTCCATATTATGCACATTTGTTACATTGATGTCCAAAGCTGTACCTCCCCCCCCCCCCCCCCCTTCCACAGGTTTCAGCTGGTAGTCGTCTGTTTGCCATCTCTTCAGTCACCCTATATACTGCTTAAAGCTGACCATTTACCATGCATTCAACGACAATCATTCAATTCGACAAAGATTTTTCATTAGGACTCAACCGACAAACGTAAACAATGATTCTTTCGGTAAATATCTTGTGACACAAAGTCTAGGTCTACGATATTCACCCAATTAAATCATTTTGGTTTGTCTCGCGTGCTATATACTAGCGTTGATAGCATAGCCTTGAAGGGAAGAGAGGCAGGAAAATGAAGTACGAAGCAAAATTCAAAAGAGGGGACAGGCATCAGTTATAAAACCAGGCAGCGGCAACAAAGCAAAATAATTTTGCAGCTGAGAGGTGTGAATAGTGCTGTATTAAACATGGAATAAAACTAAATGAAATAAAAAGAAGACAATTTTGACCTGTTTTTGAGGACCCGGAGAGGGAAAACCATATTTGCAACCTGTTTATGTGTAAATTTGTATCGGAGCTAAAGTAGGTCATTTTTAATTAAAAAAATTAACTATTTATACTAATAGTACAAAATCGAAATTTTACAGTATTTCTGATCAAATATTGTACAGATGAAGTCATTCTGTTCAGTCGAACGAGAGTTATAAACGTTCAAAAACCTTACACTTTTGGGTAACGCTCTCATTTTTCAAAATTTTGAAATGACACCCGGTATAAAAAAGAGAAACGATGTCCATCGTTAAAATGTAGGCATAATTCAACAAAACCAATACTTTCTGAAAAATTCTCGAACTTTCTGTAGTACATCCGCGATAAGATTCCGTATCCCCAGAAACGCTAGCGATGGAAATTCTCCATTTTCTTTTGAAATCATCTATCCCATTTGCTTTCTTCTTAGTTGCAAAGAGTTTCCGCTTAACCAGAGCCCAGTCGTTTTCTACCGGACAAAGTTCTGGACAGTTAGGTGGACTGGATATTTTGGGCATTTATTTGACCTCTTGTGCCTTATATCATCCAGGGAGGATAGTGAAATTTAGATAGATTCACGGTTGGGCACCTTTTTTTGACGTAGACTACGTCTTACGGCAAGGGTAGGGTGTCAATTGAAAATATAAAAATTAGCAATTGTCACGAAATATCGTTACACATTAAACGCTTTCAACTTGATAAATGCTCAATAGCTTTTTAAGATGTTTACATCAATCGGTTGAAAATTTTCCCGCGTATCAATTAAACTATCTAACATTATCCGCAAACGTTTTTTCCGTAATGGCAAGATGCTAAATCCGGCCAAAATAGAACCGAACAATTGTGTCGCTTCAGGAAAGGCAGTAGACGTTTTTGTAGGCGCTCGCTCAGATAAATTTCCTGGTTGACGGTTCCGGTCGCAATGTACACGTTGCTCTCAAAGCCACAGTTAATGATGGCCTGCCACACCAAATATTTCTTCGCAAACTTTGACAGTTTAATGTGCTTGAAAATATCTGCCACCTTTCTCCGTCTGGTTGCCGTATAAAATTCCTGTCCAGGAAGCTGTTGAAAGTTTGCTTTGACGTGAGTTTCATCGTCCTGTACCACGCAATCAAACTTCGTCAGCATCGTCGTGTACAACTTTCGCGATCGTGCTTTGGCCGACGTGTTTTGTTTATTGTCGCGATTTGGAGTCACCATTTTCTTGTAAGTCGACAGTCCAGCTCGTTTTTTAGCTCTATCCACGGTTGAAGGCGCCACTCCCAGCTTCACATCTCGGACGGAGAGGTTGGGGTTCCGCTCGAAACAGCGGGCAACTCTTTTTGTCATCGCTGTGGCCTCCGGCTTTCGATGTCCCCCCGATTCAGCTTTCCTGGCTGCCGACAAACGTTCACCGAACACTTTGAATACGTTGGTAACAGTTGATTTAGCCACATTCAACAATTTCGCCAACTTGGCGTGAGAGTAGTTTGGATTTTCGCCATGCACGTGCAAAATTTTGATGCGTTGCTTCTCTTCCTTCGACGACATTTTGATAACTGAAGTGCTAATCTCAAAATCAGAATAGAGGCATGATGCTACACGCACACATCTTCAAAATGAGGGGTGTGCAAAATTTTTAATACACGATGAAAGCAAATGCGTCAAGTTTAAGTCGACCAAATTTTGATCGAAACACCCTTTACCTAACCAAATTATTCTGAAGCAGCACTTAAAAGTCATTTGAGATATTGCTTTGGTAAAATTGCTGCTTATTGTAGTTCACTTGCTCTTACTCTTCCATTCCCGGCGCAACTTTGTTTCGCAATGACAGATTGCCTGCCAAACAAGATACTTTCCTCCAAACTTTACAGGGCTAATGGTAGTTTCGGGTTTTCCATATCAGCGCATGTGTTACAAACCGGGTGAAGCAATTTGAATGTTACGTATGCAAGTCACCGTCAAGTTGCTGCAACCATTTTTGATAGCTGTGTGCTACTTGGGCTATTCATATTTAGTTTTGAGTAGAATTCGCTGTCCAGGAAATGTTCAACAATCCGCTTTAACGTATTGATCGTCGTCAAGCAGTTGCTGAAAATGGCTTTTTCCGAGAAAGTCATGAAGCTTTTGAGCGCGAGTCTTGGTCACATCGCTCTGTCTTTCTGTTGTTTTTGCTGCCTTTTGCTTTACTTACGTTTTCATTCCACTTTGTTTCTTGAATTTTTGAACCATTGCACAGTGGGCAAAAATGGACCTAAAATCCCATTTATTTAGACGGCGCAGGGTAGGAGTCCTAAGAATCAGGTAATCTTATGGAAAAAACGCGTGGAATCGAATGGTGTTGGTCTCATTTAGAGTTGACCACAGTTAGTGTCCTATTTTGCCCGTTTCGCTCCTCATTTTGGATGCAAACTAGAATTATTAACCAAAAATTCAACTCGGTGCTACTATATTGAACCCAAGTGCAGTGGTCCATTTTACCCAATTTCCCCTCATACATGCATAAACTCATATATCATGTGGTTCTGAAGATTGGCGCCAGTAATATTACTCTCACTTGCACTGGTCTTATGAAAAAATGCCCGGATAATCGAATGGTGATGGTCTTGTTTAGGTTTGACCTCAGAAAATGGTTTACCCGATTTTCCTCATAATTTGATAAACTCATGTACCATGCGGTTCTGAAGATCGGCGCCAGTGATATTACACTCACTTGAACTTTATCTATGTAACAATGTCCGAAAAATCGAATGATGATGGTTTCGTTAAGGGTTAACCTAAGGAAACTGTCCATTTTACCCTATTCTCCCTTCATACTTGAAAAAGTTATGTACCATGCTGTTCTGAAGATTGGCGCCAGTAATATTACTCTCAATGGCACTGTACTTCTGTAAACATGTCCGGAGAATCAAATGATGATGGTGTCGTGTAGGGTTGACCTCAGAAAATGGGCTTATTTCTGCTGCTTAGAAAAGTCATCCTCGGCAGATCGATTTCTGGATAAGCACTTGGAGTATGCTTCCAGATGCGATATCTTCGGATCTGACCACGCCAAAGATAGCCACATAATTGTCTTCAGGAGGGGAAATCGGGTAAAATGGACCATTTTCTGAGGTCAACACTTCACGAAACCATCACCATTCGATTATCCGGATATTTTTACATAAAACCAGTGCAAGTGAGAGAAATATTCCTGGTGTCGATCTTCAAAACCGCACGGTATATGAGTTTATGCATGTATGAGGAAAAATCGGGTAAAATGGACCATTGTCTGAGGTCAACCCTACACGAGATCATCATCATTCGATTCTCTGGACATTTTTACAGAAGTTCAGTGCAAGTGAGAATAATATTGCTGGCGCCAATCTTAAGAGCAGCATGGTATATGAGTTTTTTCAAGTATGAGGGGAGACACTAACAAAACGCGACGCCAGAAAAGACACAACACTTATCGTTCTTACAACCCAATAAATTGTAGGAACGATAAGTGTTGTGTCTTGTCTCGCGTCGCATTTTGTAAGTGTCGTGTAGTTCTTACGTCAGCATAAAAATCATAACAATAAGTATGAAGGGAGAATCGGGTAAAATTGACAATTTCCTTAGGTCAACCCTACACGAAACCATCAACATTCGATTTTTCGGACATTTTTACATAGATAAAGTTCAAGTGAGAGTAATATCACTGGCGCCGATCTTCAGAACCGCATGGTACATGAGTTTATCAAATTATGAGGGGAAATCGGGTAAAATTGACCATTTTCTGAGGTCAAACCTAAACAAGACTATCACCATTCGATTATTCGGACATTTTTACGTAAGACCAGTGCAAGTGAGAGTAATATTACTGGCGCCAATCTTCAGAACCATATGATATATGAGTTTATGCATGTATGAGGGGAAATTGGGTAAAATGGACCACTGCACTTGGGTTCAATATAGTAGCACCGAGTTGAATTTTTGGGTAATAATTCCAGTTTGCTTCCAAAATAAGGGGAGAAACGGGCAAAATAGGACACTTACTGTGGTCAACCCTAAATGAGACCAACACCATTTGATTTCCCGCATTTTTTTTCCATAAGATTAGCTGATTCTTAGGACTCCCACGCCGTCTAAATTAATGGGAGTTTGGGTCCATTTTGGTCCACCGGGCATTGCTTCATTGGTTGTGTTTTTTTTGCTACATCTGTCACTGACAATTGATGATTTCGCAGAATTGAAGCAGAAACTATTTTGTCCAAACTAGAAGAGTCTGCTTCACGCATCGGCTGTGAACGGTTGTGTCAATCCTTCGTTGCGCACTATTCTATTATCGGGCATAGCGCATTATCTATTGTTTAAGAGTGAGCGAAGAATAAAAAAGAACAGTAAAGTTGCTTTTGAGTGATATATAGTGATGTTGTGGGTGTAGACCGTGAGTGATTTTGCTATGGTGGTCGAGTGGTGTGGGTAATGATTGATTGGCTAGTTAATTATGACCTATATTATTTTTTCACCATATGCGTATTATCACCTTGATGTCATGTTGCATAGCGCGTTATCTATTGTTTCGGTCATTTATTGTTCGGAGGCGTGAGTGAGTGTTCCTTCGTTGCGAACTGCTTTTATTATAGGGCATAGCGCGGTATCTATTGTTTTTGTTACCTATAGTACGTTGGCTTGAGTGATCGAGTAAGCACATAAAAAGAACAATTCAACTGCTGCTATGTGAAATTATTTTTTTTTATTAATCATTTATTTGTACAGGCTCAATCGAATCAACTTTACAGAGCCAAGTTTTCATATTTATTTTACATTATTTATCTTATAACTAAAGTTAGGGGGATAGAACCGATTACTCGCGGCCGTCTCGAGGTTAATAGGAATAACAAATTACGGATGGGAAGATGGGTGGGAATTTAAAGTATGGTATACATAACACATTAATTTTAAATTCTAAATTGTCAAAAAACTTAAAACTATACAATGTATGGATTTCTTTTAACTTGAACATTTTTTTGAAAAAGAAAAAAAAACACAAACACAGATAAAAAAAAAGAAAAAAAAACTTAAAGTAAACATACAGGTTAAACTAACTACAATATAATGCTAATGTTAGTCAAAAACACATAAATTAATTGCATATACTCCAAATCACGCAAAGCCAAAATATCTCGAATTGGCACATTGGGTTGTCTACCTCGAGCCCGAAGGGAATCATTAAGCTCCGATCTGACTCCACGATGCTCAACACAAGTCCAAATAACGTGATCTGCGTCCTGATAGCCTTGTCCACACTCACAGAGATTGCTGTCGCTCAGCCCAACCCGGTATAAATGAGCGTTCAAAGAATAATGATTGGACATGAGGCGAGACATGACACGAATGAAGTCTCGTCCCACATCCATCCCCCTAAACCAAGATTTCTTCGACACCTTAGGGATGATAGAATGTTGCCATCGCCCCAAATCTCCTTTACTCCATTTATACTGCCAGCTGACGAGTGACTGTTGACGAAAAATAGTAAAAAATTCATTGAAGGCGATTTGTCGATCATAAATATCGCCTTCTATAGCGCCCACCTTTGCAAGCGAGTCCGCTTTCTCATTGCCCAGAATGGAACAATGAGAAGGGACCCATACAAAGGTGATGATAAAATAACGCGAAGATAAAGCACTTAGAAGCTCCTAAATATGTGAAATTATGGCGGTAATCAATTACGATCCATACTACAAGTTCACCATATTTGACATATCACGAACATAACGTGCGCAGCGGGCGCTAGCTTGTGAATTGCGTCTTCTTCCGCCTGCATCGAAGAATCAATCTGGAAGCCGCAGAAACATAGGACTGGTTTGTGTCAATCGCGAGCTATACCTTTCCCAGTACGAAAATCTTACTCAATCGTTCAATCGTTCAGTTGTGTGCGCTCTAGATCTGAGCAAGCAGTTTGGTACAAAAAGAGTGCTCGTTCTGTTGTTTGCGGAAAACTTTTGGTGTCATTACAAGGAACGTTTCCGGCATCACAACCCATTGATTCCTGCACAACCCAACGAGTGCGAAGTACAGATAGATCGTTCCTGGCAGATTGTAGTTTTAACACTGCACACGCTTTGGATAATAACTTGGTGAGATCCTACCATTATGTTCTACACATAGTTCAAATATTTTAAAATTTCTATTGTATTTATCTTAACATAACTTGGAGCGTATGGAACTGTATGTCCAAGCATCCTTCCTCCCCTGTAGATTCACAAAATGCGTTGTGGTTCAAATCTATTGAATTTAATCCAACTCATTTTGCAGAATCATCTTTGCGGATAATGCAACGCAGTAGACCTGGCCGCACTGACACTTGTAAAATGTCTTTGATACATAAGCGTAGCCATAAGTCTTGATGTAGTTTTAAAATGTTATTATTTGTTTCAATATTTTATAATTTATTTTTTATCTCTAGCAGGTTCCAAGGTAACTTATTGCAATACAGTTGATGTTACCCCAATACTACTCAATTAAGTCACAATCAAATCCCTGTATCCAAATATGACGATTTTGTATTGCTTGGGATGTTTATTAGATTGTTCCTTTGCCTAAATGAAATAGCCAAATTACGCGAAGTTGCCTCGATTTTGTAACAAGTTGTAGAAAAAAAGCGTAACGAACAATTTTATTACAATTTTTTTCCTTTAACCAAGAACCCAATCTATCTAGCCTAAAGTATGTAGAAAACCCAAGCAGCACACAACCACCAAACATGGTTTCAGCAGCTCTATTGTAACTTAATTGAGTCAAAGAGCAGTCACCTTTACTGGGTTGAAACAAGTGTGCTACTAGGTAAATATCTCTTAACCTGTAATGTTAGCTATTAGATAAGCATTGATTGCTTGATTGCTAGCTCAAAGTTGAAGAAGCTATGCTCAATTCTTGGTTAATGAAAAAACTGAATATTCAAACCAATGCTATAGCTTTCAGAAGCCAAATAATACTAGATTAAGAAACATAGTTGATAGTTAGAAAGAGTATCAACGAAAAATATTTATTTGAACTATTCATGATATGGACCAAAACGATCAATGTGACCCCGCTTACCCCGTTTTAGGGTACTATAGTTTTGTATTATTAAGAATATATGTTGATCATATCTTACAGTTTGATTCAGCGTGTGAGAAAGCAAGACAGCTAGCTAGTCAGAGCGAGAAGTTGCAGTTGTCTTATCCTATTCAAAGAATGTATCCGTTTTTATGAGCATGAGCATGATTGACCGCCCGAGGTTGTTACTCCGTTACTGCCAGTTCAGCTGTTATTACACAGAGGATCAACAGATGATGCAAACATGCTCAATGTGTAAAACTGGTGATTCCAAACTAAGGCAATACTCGATCACTCGTTTCACCGAATTATAGATAACCGAAACAATACGAAACGTGCCATGCCCGATAGGAAAATAGTGCGTAATAAAGCAACGACACAACCTTTCACAGCCGATGCTCGAACCAAGCTATTTTTTTGTAACTTTCAATTTTTACTACTGTATCCTACAATCTATTGCACAACTGTAACTAATAACTGTATCAATCAAGTTGAAGTGTTTAATAAACAGTCTATGCTATTCCATTAAAAATTGCAATTGAGGAATTTCGTAAAAATAAGAGTCCGTAGATGCACTTCGTGCCGTTTGGCAACTTTATGTTTCTATTGATATCCATGCTCATCGGTTTAATACCAACCGGGAGAGACTTGGTCTTATACAAAATGATTTCATTATCTCCAATCCGCTCAACCAATTGCAATGTTTTGTGATATATTGGACGGATTATTATAATTTGAGATAACTCAATGCAGACGTCTTCCAAATTTGGGAGATCAACAAGCAATCGGTGGAGAGCTCAGAGGAAGACCGGAAGAATAAGCGATAAGCACTCGGTTACTATTTTGCACGACAATGGCATAAAACAAGAATAATGGAAATTCCTCAATCAAATCCATACCACTACAAGTCGAGAACATTCGTATGAACTAAAAAGAAAGCTTTTTTTTTTTTGTTGGGGCGTAGAACCACTGCGTCTACTGAGTTGAACTTTTGTGGTATACCCAAGAAGAAAGCTACTATCAATGTCTTCTCATTCCTTATTTTATTTCGAAAAAGTTGCTCTGCCGGTGAATTTAGTGCACAATGTGGGAATTGCGCAACGGTTTTTTTTTTAAATTATTAGCAGTTTAAAGCAGTTATTTGATTCATTCTAGAAGTACCATAAATGGACATTCGAAAGTTTTTCTAAAGTAACTATAACATTTTTCAGCATTTAGTTAAAAGAAACAAGCGAACAAAACAAAACGAATGTTTCTTCATGCAGCTGAAACGAAACCACGAAAAGAAAAGCAAAATGGTGGTTTTTCTCGAATTTGAACAACAATTTTAGTGTAATTCAATGATACACCGTTTTGGTTTCATACTACTCAGATACAAATGATTGCTACATACACCGTGTTTCGACAGAACGTGTTTCATTTGTATCATATCAAATAAATCGGTTCAAATTTCAAAACGCAGATGCACCAGTATAAATATAACTATTTTTAAAATATTAAGGAGTAGCTGTTAGAACGCTTATGAATTTCTTTTCGTCATTGATGAATAAAATTTCCTAAATTATTTGCTAACTACTCGTGTATAAAGAATGTAAGTAGCAACAATTTAGCACGAAAATCACAGCTTGTTTACATTTACGATTTACGTCGTTTTAAAAGGTTATGTTTGCTGTTTCTGTTTAGATAATAGGGAATGTCCATTAATTATGTCACGTAAAAAGTGACTTTTTATATCCCCCCCCTGACATGTTTTTTGTATGGACCTTCAAAATTTTTTGTATGGATTGTCACGTTTTCCAAAACCCCCCCTCCCCCCTTACTGCGTGACATAATTAATGGACCTTTACATATCAGATAAAATAGTTATATTAAAGGTCAGCTAAGGGGACACAACCCATAAGCTATAAACCACCAAAATCAAAATGTATGTTTGTTAATAGCTAATCACTTATTATTTGAACAACCATTAAAAAAAATATAATCTAATGAAACGGTGTGAGCACGGTGAGTAAAAAACGGTGTTTCTGCGGTGTTGCTTTGCCAATATGTGGGTGAGAGGGTCGCGGATGAAAAGTACATTTTCAGTATAAACTGCAAACAAATTCGGTGGTTATCCTACACAAAAATCCAACATGACGTTAAAATGAATACATCGAGACATTACAGTAACCGTTAAATGTTTGGCATTAAATGTGGTTGGATTTAGAAACATAGGGAAAATCGAAAGTTTTTAAAATGGTTTTTTTTTATTCCAGAACAAGCCTTGAGTTGTTTAATCTTGTTGCCAGAATCGGACGGGTATTGTAAAATACTTTGGGTGAGAGTAGAGAAGATAATCCATTCGTCAGTCAGGCGTATTGTCACATAGTGAGGGCTCCATTCCCGCTCCATCTGGTGGAATAAATATCTACTGGTCCACCGGGCGTTGTATTGTCCGTTAAGTGTCCGTTAATGTTAATTGTTCAGTATGTACATCCACTGGTTGGAGACGAATTCTCTCTCTCTCTCTTTCAAAAAAAAAAAAAAACTTGCCCCCACCTATTTGAAATCCTGGCTACGCCTATGCTTTGATATGCTGCAAGCATCAATATTGACAAAAAAAATAATTGGACGTCATCTAACCCAATTATTTCCAGGATCCTTTCTTCTACTGGCTGCGTTTGCATTAGATTAGATTAGATTAGATTAGATTAGATTAGATTAGATTAGATTAGATTAGATTAGCAACAATTTTGTCCAAACTAGGATCCCAAGGTCGTAGAGGAACAAACTTTCGGTCCTCCTTATTGTTGACAAGCGTTCAGAATACCGTTTCGAAACGCCGTTGACGGTACTCCTCGGAATATTTAATTCTTTTGCGATAAAATGATGTGGGCGCTCCGGGTTTTCCATTCATTCGGTGACGATGATTTCGCGGAGCTCTTCTTGATTCATTGCCGCTGTTAAACAAAACAAAAATAATCAACCGTCAGAAAACTTTTCGACAACATTACTTCGTAAACATACTAAATGTAACATAAAAACTGTATTCGATGAAATTTGGACACACGCAATTGTGCGTAACTTTTTAGCGTGTGGGTAAAAATTATTGAAATTTTAACTGAATGTATTTCATTGTGTTGTGTCAATAGATCATTGCACGATGGCGTCATCAAGGCAGTTTTGACAGTTCAGGGAGCTTGTTTACGTGGACTTATAATATTTTCGGTAAGATCGGTTTGAGATTTTGTGCTCGGAATTTATTACGATTGAAGTAAAATTGCCGGAAAACCGACACCAGTGCTTATTTTTACATCATTTCCTGAATCTAATCGTACAGAATCCGGAAAAAGCCAATGAAAAATTTCGTTTGAGCGGTTCAAATTCTAACACCTGGTAAACAAGCTCCCTGAACTGTCAAAAAAGTGTGGTTAATACATTCCGTGCAATGATCTATTGTGTAATGAGTTTCGTGAAAATCGGTCGAGTGTTTTCAGCGATGGCTTCGAATGAAGAAATAGTGCGCCAACAAATTTTTTGCACTCACTTCGAAAACCCAAACGCTTCTCATCGATGGATCGGAAAACAGCTCGGAATCACACATTCAACCGTATCTCATGTGATCAAAACGTTCAAGGACCGTAAGACAACCAAGCGGAAAAATGGTAGTGGCAAAAAACGTGGCACATCAAATCCGGAGAAGGCCAGGATGGTATTGAACCAATTTAAGCGTTATCCCAACATTTCGATCAGGGATGTTGCGAAAAAGGCGAAAGTTTCAGTTTGTTTTGTGCAGAAAACAATGAAACGTTCTGGATTACATGTGTACAAGGTCCAGAAGGCACCAAACCGGAGCGATAAACAGAACTCGGTGGCCAAAACTCGTGCAAGAAAACTGTACAGCGAGTGGCTCACAAAACCGTTCTGCATTGTGATGGACGATGAGACCTACATTAAAGCCGACACCAAACAAATGCCAGGACAGGAACACTACGTCACCACCTCTAAGTTGGCCGTTCCGGAGAGTGTACGGAAGAAGAAACTGTTGAAATTCGCCAAAAAATTCCTTGTCTGGCAAGCGATCTGCGGATGTGGCAAAATGGAGTCAGCCCTTCATCACCTCTGGGACCGTCAACGGACAAATCTACAAGGACGAATGCCTCCAAAAACGACTTCTGCCCTTCTTGAGATCTCACGATGGCCCGACACTGTTTTGGCCGGATTTGGCATCTTGCCTTTATGCCCGGCCCGTCCTAGACTGGTACAAAGATAATAATGTAGTTTTTGTACCAAAAGACGTCAACCCTCCAAACACTCCGGAACTTCGCCCAATTGAAAAATTTTGGGCAATCATGAAGGCAAAGCTCGTTAAAACTCCAAAACTGATAGAAAATGAACTTGAACTATAGAAAGTGTGGTTAAAAGTAAGTAAGCAAGTCGGTCCTATCATTGTCCAAAATTTGATGAAAGGGGTCAAGGCAAAGGTGCGGGCATTTGGGTTGGGAGAAGATGACCAATGACGTCAAAACTTAACCATTTAGTAGTACTTTATTTCCAGAAAGTTTGAAAAGAATCGAGCTCAAGCAAAATTTTTGGTGACCTATTTTGTGTGTCCAAATTTCATCGAATACAGTCTTTAGTCATTGTGTTTCAAATTGGTCCAGTTTACTTCGTCACAGACCTTAATTAGCTGCACATTATTATCGCAATTTGTAACAATGAAAACATCGGTCTATGACTGGGAAAAAGCCTGAACGATTTCCTTTAGTTTAATTCATCTGATTCTAGAGCCATGTCGTATGCAAAACAGCACAATAATTCTGATCGGTTTTGCTATACTGAGTGCTCCACTGTGCACCTGCCGAAATCCTCTTAATTTCGGTTTCCAATTTTCATTAACCAAATTCCCCTCGTTACCCGGGAACAGAGAAACGCGAGTAGAACAACACGGCAGGGAATAGTTTTCCAATCCTGCCCATCTCGGCCCAGAAAAGCGAGCGAGGAGAGATTAGAAACCGAACGCCTCACAGGCTGATCCCAATTAAATGATAACGTGACACCTCAGCCGTCCTGTTGAAATTGGATGATTTCCAGAGATGACACTCATGCTTTCAAAATAGCGACCGAAGAAAAAGCATCCTAAGTCTGGATCGGTTTTTCGAAAGTGATGTTGTTTTGCTAGTGAGCTGAGAGCAGCGAACAGAAAATGTAATTAATTTATCGCTTGAAATGAGATCCTAATTAGTGAAAGGCACCGGGAGATAACCTTCACGTATCGTTTTGCAGAAGGTGGGAATAGACGTTGAACTTTTACGATCCAATGCGTCACTGTGTTCTTTAGTGTTTTCAGCTTGATTGGAAATAAAGTTGTGACTTGTTGATAGGATTTATGTGCTAGGAGGTTTATGACTAAGCATGTGGGAAAATGATTCACGAGATCCGCGGTTGTGGAAGGCAACTGAAATTTATGAACGTCAATCAAATGATGTTTAATCGAAAGTGTCGGATGGTTGAAAACTAAGAAAGTCAGATACTGTCGATGTAAGTTGAAGATGTTCCGGATCTGTAAGATTTTCTCGAGCGGACTGGAAATCACTCTTCACGTTATGGTTTTTAATAATCAACAGCAAGAACAACGTTTCGCTTGGAAGCAGAGATCATCACTGATCACTGGCTTTCAAGGTGCTTAATGCGTTAACAAATCTGGGATTTCCAACACTCTTCGTGACCAAAAATAACCGGTTAAACTCAAGCCCAGTTGTCATCTGAATCCAAGCTTTTCATTGCTCTTACATCAACATCAATGCCAATTTACCTTCATCCGTCAACAACCTGGCCGGGCATCCTTTTCCGTCTGCCAAATTTACCGAACAGTAATGGATGCAGCGAGGCATAAAATACACATTTTTCAAATTACACCCCCAATCGAGTCCAATCAGGAGCGGAGAAAAGTTTCCCTTTTTTTCAAAAGAATGCCTCATGGTTGAAGTAGACCGTACATAACCAATACTCGACAGTGGCTGCTAATGGAAGGGCGATTATGAGTTCTTTTCTGCCATAATTTACACGCTTATTCCCGAACGCGCAAAGCTTTTCACCCTAGCCAGCCTCAACGACCGGAGAGGGGAGTCATGGGGTGGACTGAAATGCGCAATAAGCCGATAATCGGTGCACTTTAGCAGAACACCGCCAACCATTGTAGAATCCATCAACGGGGAGACCACGTGGGTGAAAAAAGAAAGAGCAAAATCTGTTGAAATCCAATGTGAAAATCAGGGACTATTATGAAGTACGATATCGGGGATTATGGAATCGATTTCTTTTGCCGATTCTGAGAGCTTATTTCAACGAATGATTAACAGTTTATCTGGGTAATGAAATGATCGAAATTGATTCCTTTTTAAAGAGCAGTTTAATTTAAGTTTACTTTAAAACAGCTCAGTTGCACCTATGAACTCGAACGCATCACATTTTTGTGTTTCGTCCCAGCACTTAATAGAAAAGTGATGATCTTCTTCCTCAGCACTCAGCAAAATCCTCTTCAACTGTGAAAGCATTCCATTCCGGTCGGCCGGCGCCGGACTTAATCCTCTCCTTTTTCAATTCCGAGAGGTGCTTTCATCTTGATGCCAGATCAGCACAAACTAACTTCCTCCTTCAACTGGACAGCCAAACAGACAGGAAGGGGTTTTTTCTTCATTAACAACATCAGCATCCGTTCCGAAAATTGTTTTACATCATCAGGAGTGCACTTTGCCCCCTTTTGCAAGAGCATACAAAAGGAATTTCGTCGAAGAAAGAAGCAAATACAAGCCAAGCAAACTATTTCCCAAACTCTGCTGCTGCCTAGAGGGGGGGGTGGAAGGGCGAAATTGCTAGGTATCACACTCAACTCAACCACTCGGAAAATGCAACAGAAGGGAGTAATGAAGACTAATGATTGTTGGCATTTCTTTCGCCAGCTCCGAATCAGAAACGATCTCAGTAAACCTAGCATTTTAGCTCCGAAAAAAAATAATACGGAAAAACAAGAGGACTCGAAGAAAGTATGGTTGAAGAATAATACTCTTTTGTCCAATGAGCATGTCCTCGAGGAATTATTCCGGCTGTTCTCTGGAAATTGTCCTCCCAATCTGAGGAATATCGTTGGGTCTGTTGTCACGAGCAAGGGACTGCATCCCTTGGATGATGGTCGTCTTGTCAAAATTGAATTTCTCCCATGTCTGCCTGCCCAGGGGAATTAATTATGCCCAACTCTGAACAATGCAGCAGCTGATCCGTTCGCATGTGACTGGCGATGCTCCGGGTTGCGAAATAGAACTGAGTTGTTTTTGGGTGCAGAGTCACCGGGCCAGAAAATGCAGTGGTTTGCGAATAATTTCAGGCTGGGTTTCTAAACTTCGTGCTAGATTTAGATGAGTCAGTGGATTTGAGAGAAGTTAACCATTTGGGACCAAGGCTGGAAGCAAAGAAGGCATGTGAAACAAATACCTCGGTGAAAAGCGGGTTTGTCAACAATAACCCTTCTTGAACATCATTAAGTGTGACTTGTTTTACCCTTATTTTAATTTTTTTTTCTTTTTTTTTTTCTTTTTATTTTACTCTTCCCTCCTATCCCAAAACATAAACACCAAACTTAAAAATAAACAAAAATAAAAGAAAACAAAAAACCCAAAAAGAATTTCCCTCCGTGTGTGAACTTATGGAACTAAACAGCTCCTTCTTCTTCTTCTTCTTCTTCTTCTTCTTCTTCTTCTTCTCCGTTTGTAGAGGGAACTGTACTCGATGGACCGGTGACAGATGACCATAAGTCCAACACACCTTTTACGTCATTTGACGGTGCAACTTATCGTCTTATACTCATCCTTCACGTGTGTCTTTTCTGCGTGTCGTTCGTATTGATTGATTGATGTTTACATTAACCCGTCTTGAGTTAACATATTTATATTTTATTTTTGGTTTTATTTAAGAAGTCAACAATTTCCTTCAATATTATTACGTTTTTTGTTTTTAAAAGTTCTTCTAGGCTAATAAATCTTCCGTCAAAACTGTAGTTTGCTCTGGAAACATTGTATTTTGAACAAAACAGTACAATATGTTCTGCCGTTTCTTCTTCATCACAAAGTTCACAGTATGGATCTTCGCTTATCTTCATCTCGTGCAGCCAATAACGGCTGTAATCGTGACCTGACATCATACGATTTAATGTTCTCACTTCAGTATTGCTCAATTTCAGGTTACAAAACCACGGTATTTCAGAGAAGCTATCCTGTAATGCATAGATTTTTTTACCTTTTTCCAGTGCATAATGTTTGTACCAGTGGTTCATTAAATTTCTCTTATTATTTCTCGCTATTAGGTTTGCATCCTTCAGAAGAATTCGAGCTGGTGTGGCGTCCGAGAGATTTGCTCCTATTTTCGCAAGCTCGTCGGCAATGTCATTACCAGAAATGTCTATATGGCTAGGAATCCATTGTATGGTCGAGTCTAGTTTGTTACACGTTTGGATTATATTATCTACAATTGAAGGTCTGTATCCTAGACGTTGGCTATTCTTCAAAAGTTCACACGACGAGAGAGAATCTGTGAGTATAACGGCTTCTTTCATGTTTCCGATTTTGGCCTCTTCGATCGCCAGTTAAATGGCTGTAATTTCCGCGGACATGATAGAACATTCATGTCTAAGTCTCCATTTTATTCGTTTATTCGTATTCTCTACAAATACTCCCACTCCGCATGAATCTCCTAATTTAGACGCATCCGTATAAGTCCGTGTTTTGTTTTTGTACTGTCCATGGATCAGACCAAGGACCATTTGTTTCATAATTCTAGGATTTGTATTTTCTTTTTAAAACTTCTGACCGATGTTCGTTTTCACGTTGATACTTTTTTCTCCTTTAGGGACCCGCTTCATAGAATGAATATTGTCAAATATTTCTTGAAATTCAACATATATTTTCTCGATGTAAGTAAGTTGATTTGTGTCTCCTTGAAAACCCTGTAGTTGTTCCTGAAGTTGTTGTCCCAATGGAGTGTTGTACGCAATATTTTTAGCTATGTCTTTGGAAGTTATGTATTCGCTACGAATAACCCAAGATTCCTGACCTGCTATGGCCAGCAAGGTATTCAAAGGTGTAGTTTTGCTGCAGCCTGTAACCTTACGGAGACAGCCAATAATCACAGTCTGAATCTTCTCTTTATTCGTTTTGCATGCATTGCTACTGATTGAGCAACTATACTCAATACAGTTTCTAATCAATGCATTAAACACCATACTCATTGTGCGAGGATGTCCTCCTCCTCTGATGCTGCAAATAACTTTAAGCATCACAATTCTTTCTTCAACTTTCTGCCTAATTGTTTTTAATTTTAACCCAAAATTTAAAAATCTATCAATGTGAATTCCCAGATATCTGTGTTCTTTGACAGTTTCTACCTTTCTATTGTCGATTGTTATATTTAAGTCATAGTTACCACCTTGGAACAATATAACTTTTGTTTTGTTTGGATTGATTTCCATATTGAGCCGTTTTGCGTTCTCGACAAATCTGTATAGTTCTCTTTGGGTTTTAGTCTCCACGTCCTGTACTGTTTTTCCTCTTACCATCAACGTAAAATCGTCCTCAAATTGGACGATAACGACATCTTCGTCCCCGTGTTCGTGTAGACCTATGGTATAGATATTGAAGAGCGATGGTGACATTACGTCACCTTGAGGTAGTCCGTTGCTAACCATCCGTGATTTTTCTTGTGTGCCAACTTGCATCGTTATCTTACGATTTTTAATGAAAGATGTTACCCCGGTTATTAACTCCATTGGAAAGTTGCAGTTTAGCATTATTTCTTCGAGTTTATCACATTTAACGGCATTATATGCGTTTGTTAGGTCGATGAATGTTGTCGCGACCTTCCAATCATGCTTTTTATTGTGTAAAATCCAATTTAAAACGAAGTTAACACAAGTAGTAGTCGAAAGGTTTTTTCGAAAACCAAAGGAAAGTTTTGGCAGTATTCATCAAATTATATCGGCACGTGGGCCCATACGACAATGCTACATCCAGATCTACATCGGTTTTACCGAAATGAAGATCCAGAAAAACTTCGGCCATTTGGACATCCTCCTGAACTGGGTTATTCATTTTTTTCCTGTTTCTTTTTCCAGCTATTCTTCCGATTTTTTCCCAAAGGACTTTCGAGCTTGTTTGTGGATCTATACTGGCCGCTAATTCTTCAATTTGTTTCTGTACTCCTTCTTTCTTCCTCCGATATAAAATTGCTGTTGTTCGTTTTACCTCTATTGCGTTCGCAATAGTGCTTTCCGCTTTGAACTTCCTCCTTGCTTCCTTTTTGCGATCCCATGCTTCTTCTACTGCTTCGTTCCACCATATCTTTGGAGTATGTTTGCTTCTTTTTCTATGCTTTTTAACGCTCTGTTGTACTCTTTCTTGAAGATCCTCTAGTCCGTTTATGTCTGTGTCCTCAAGATTAGCGATGTCCTGATATACTTTTTGATGATTGATGAAATATGGCTTCTCGTTGACCTGTGATGACAATAATTCAATTTCTATCAACAGATGCGAACTGCCTCCCACTGTTATAGGAACGGTGCTCCAACTGAAATCGCCGAATATTTTCGCCGAACACAAAGTCAGATCTATGGCCGTCAAATGTTTTCCTCTCTCAACTGGTACGTATGTCTTGGATCCATCATTTAGCAGTATTAGGTCCGAGCTATCTATTATATCCGTCAGCATATTACCCTTCTTGTCACACGACGAGTTCTCCCAAACATAATGGTGGCTATTCAGGTCACCTCCTATGATCACTCTTCCGTACGGTTTCAGTTGATGAAAAATGGCATTCATATTACTTTTAAATTCGGTAGGAGAAATCGAGAGCGCCACATACACTGAAACAACTACTAAGTCAAATTTCAAAATCTTCACTGCTATACATTGAATTGCGTCCGATGCCACTGTTAAAGTGAGTTGTATATAATTCAATTTACTACTAATGTAAATTCCTACACCACCGTAGTTTTCATCCCGCGACTTGAGCACTTTGTGATAGCCAGTTATGTTGTATATTCGTGACTCTTCTTCACCGTAGTTAGTCCACGTTTCTGCTAATAAAGCTACACTATAGTTTTTCTCTGTTAGAACTCTGTATATCTCTTGCTTGTTCTTCGTTAAGCTTTGCACATTCGTTTGTAAAATCTTCATTTCGGTTTGTTTAAGTTATTTGTTTATTATTTTACTTATTTACATTATCGTTTATGGGTTAATTTCAAGACT
Organism: Aedes koreicus; assembly: GCA_024533555.2. Classification (NCBI taxonomy): domain Eukaryota; kingdom Metazoa; phylum Arthropoda; class Insecta; order Diptera; family Culicidae; genus Aedes; species Aedes koreicus. Next base: position 56,352 of record JAHHFK020002943.1, on the reverse strand, counting down.
GTCTGGGTTAATCTTACCTTTATCAATCATTTCCGACACAAAATATGTGAAATCTTCCTTCGTAGATGGTTTTATCAGCTGGTTTGCCGTAAGTGTTGCCATCTCATTTGGTTGTTGGTCAATTACCTTGGGCCTCTGCCCCCCGTTGAAAGTTGAATCCGTTCTTTGGTCAGTCTGGGCTTTCCGTAGTTCGGTTTTCCATTTTTCAACATCCGTCGTCTTGTATTTGTTGAACAGTACAAATTTCTCGCCCTCTTCTGTCGGCATCTCCTTATGGGTGTCACTGGATAATTTTGCCTTCTTGTTTCCCTGGAATATGACTACCTGTTTACTGATGCTCCTTGTTTGGCGTGATCCATTTTCACGTTTGCGTCCATCGTTGGTTCTTCGCTGGAAATTTCCGGCTGCCATTGTTGCATACGATTCTGCTGGAGTGGGTTCTTGAACCGCCTTGATTAGAGCTTCGTAGTAATTTTGTGTTTGTATTGGGAACCTTTCCATAACTTCTACTTTCGTCAGATTTGTTCGAGCCAAAATAGCCTGAATATTGTTTTGTCTCGATCGTTCCGGACATCCTTTATCTGTCGTCGGGTGATCCGTGCGACAATGCAAACATTTTGCTTCCTGCCTACAGTTATTGAAATCTTCCACGTGTTCGTGTGACCTTGTGCAATTGGTACACCTACGTCTTCCTCTGCAATTCTCCGTGCGGTGGTTATACCGCAAACAGTTTTCACATAACATTATTTTCTGATAAAACGATTTGACCTTGACTGAACATCCAAAGATTCGAACTTCTTCTGGTAGTTTATGTGACCTGAACGATATCTTCATTTGGGTTGTTGGCGTTTTTTTCTCATTTACGAATCTGTTCATGCGGTAAACTTCCAAGACCTGTGCTTCACATGTAATATCACCCTTCACGTCTTCATCTGTGAATTCTAATGGAATACCATAAACAACTCCGGTCAGCGAGATAAGGTGACGGGGGATGTATGCTTTGTAACCTTTTTCATCTAGAATTTGTTCCTTCGTTAGTCTGTTTGCAAGCTGGAAACTGTTCAGGTACACCATAAGCTTGTTCCGTCCTACGTTTTTGATTTCCAGTACATGTGCTTTGTAGACAATCATTTTCCTAAGCGTACCAGCAAGCGATAACTTGTTCATACTTTCCTATGTTCTGTTTCCATTCTTGAATTCTACCATCACTCGGAATGGTCCTTGATCTCCATGTTGGTATTCGTAATTTCTTTTTCCTTCTTCGATCGTTCTATTTTTTTCACTGCTCCGTTGTTTCCACCATTGTTATCGATTTCTATTCCCGTTGCCCCCTCTAAGAGAGGAAAAACTCTATTTTGTTCCGGATCCGCCATCTTAAAAGCTTTTGTCTCGTTCAATTTTCGCCATTTTGTTTTTTCTCTTCAAATTGCACAACACTGACTGGCGTCCTTTTCGCCGCGCTTAGCTCGAATAATATTGTTTTGTGGAAAACTCTGTAGTTTCTTTTAAATCACTCCCTTTTTCACAATAATACAAGTCCACTACTTAACTTGAATAGTCTAATCAAACTTTCAGCTCAAAATCACTAGAATTACTGGCAAATTCTCCGTTTCACAACCATATGGTACGACGTATCAACTGCGAATGTGCTAAACAGCTTCAAAAAGTAGTGTGATTTTCTGTTCAATATCATGCACATAAATTTCCAGGTGATCGTAGTGTGCGGTGCTCGAAGCGAGGCACGAAATATTTTCTCTTGTCATTTTGCTCCGTTGAATTTTTATTGTAATGTGATTTTTGTTATACAATCTTGATCGTGAAGTGTTCCCGGCGTGTGCTGATACTAGTGACTTTCGAAAGACGTATACCAATATGGGTGAAAGTCGTGAAAATTAAAAAAAATCTCCATCGAACAAAAATTCTTAGTCGTCGTTGTTACGCCAAATAGTTTTAGTTCCCGTAGTGCATGTTGTAGTTCTGTGTAATTTTGAGGTGAAGATACAGATAGACATTGGGATACCTAGAAAGATAACGCTGCATAGAAAAAGTTGCCCTCCGTTTCGGTGGAAATAATGTGCACAGCTCGCGAGTTGCGTCTTCTTCCCGTGTTTGTTTCGGAACGGAGATGACGTATATTTTTCTTCAGTAATGTGTAAGTTAATGACAGTTTATAATGGTTTCTGACTGGGAGATTTCCGTCTGCAAACAAAGTGTTATCGACGGAATCCGTATTCCCGTCATCAATCATTCAGTTGTGCGACACAGCGGATTCGTGTACAGTCCAAGAGTAGGCTTGGTAAAGTTTCATTCGTGGAATTGGAGAGAGCACCTCTAATGCAGTTATCCGGATGGTGGATGAACCGGTTCTGGACGCTCAATTCAATAACCAGAGCAACGAAACATTTTGGAAATCCAGATGAGCTCTTTCCTTTTGATTGATTTAGCCTCATTTTTACAAGGAGAATTCGTATACGCGGTTAATGCTTTTGGTAAGAGCAAATCATCGCATTCGAGGTCTGAGTATTGTCCTTGTTTGTTTGTTTGTTTGTTATTGTATAAGAATGAATTACGACTTCAGCCCTCCCTGGGCACTGACAAAACCTTGAGGTAGTTTAACTTCAACTACCAAGTCCCAGGGCTGGTCTGGTTCTTTACCATTTTGGAAAGAAGCACACAAGTGTTGCCAGATGAGTGGAAATGCAGCCCATAAGTGCTTCTGAAAATCCTCTAGTACTTCTTATCGATGAACATTATAGTTCTGAGATGGTGATCAATGGTCAAGTACAGTATTTGCAAATAGTAGATATGCTGTATTTGATCATATAGTATCAGTTGAAAAAGCTGAAATAGTTTATTATCAAAAATCACCACACTTTTGGAAAGTATTACCACATAGGGGAACTGTTCCATTATTCATCTCATGATCCATTATTCATATTAATCGGAAATGTAGGTTTGATGTATCAATCAATTGATTTCTTTCAACAACAAATAAAAATAATTAAAAATAACAATGAATAAAAAGTACGTGATATGAAATGAGGTGAAAATGGGAATGGTAACCCTAGATGCTATACTTTTATCTGTGTTTTTATTTGTAGGAACATTCTAGTTTTGAAGAAAATGCAGCTTTTAGAGTGTGCACCGGCAATCAGTGATGTATTAATACAACAGAGCAAACAGGAGATGGAAGCCAAACAAACTACTCAAATCACGACGGCGCCAGAAGACTACTAATAGCCAAACAAACTACTCAAATCACAAGCGGCTCCAGACAAACAGAAGATGAAGAAATTCACAAACTACAAAAAACTACAGAAAGCATGCAGAAATAACGAAGATAAGTAAAACACCTTATTAAACTTACAAACTGATGAACTAAATAACAAACAGACAAAAACACGACACGACACCATACAAAACAGTTGACATGAACAAGACTAAGAGAAAAGGAAAGCCATCTTGAAAATGTAATACCTTTTGAGGCAGTGTCAACAGCGTCTCTATGGACGACATGATCCTTGCACGGCTGGTGAAATGCTTCAAAAGGAGTTGAGTTATATCATTCTATCGCACAAAGTACAATACAATAACTTTTTTATTTTTGATTCGAGAAAACTGCTTCGGAAGACTTAATAAACTTATATACGTGACACTGACTTACAAAATAACAAACAGACAATTGAAGAAACAAATTAAAGGACTCAAAAAACTCAAACGTGGCTCCTTTCGAATCATTTGCAACAGCGTCTTCTTGGGCGACATGTTCCATGTACGGCTGGCAAAATGATCCGAAAGGATTTACGCATCGATATCATCAAAGGCCTGGCGTGGAGGTTTCTACTCTATTCAGAGTCCCGCCAGTAAACCTAAAAAAAAAAAGGATGAATTACGAGGTCAGCCCTCTGGAGGTCTGCCGAGGAAACGCTTCACGTTGAGTAGCTTCATACTGCGAAGAATGTACCAGATAACAGAATCCGTTTTATTTAAATTTAAACTAGCTGTACCCGGTGCGAGCCTTGCTACGCCTTTTTTTTAGCAATGAGTGTTGATAAAATATTTTCGTTTGCTAATGTGTGTGATTTCAGCAAAATAAAACGTAGGTGTGTGTTTTTAATTCAACCCTCAGATCGTAAGTTTCTATCATGGTTATTCGTTCAGTGTTGAAGCATTTAATACACAACACATTTATCTTCAAACTACGCCGTATCCTGTCAGTTTGAACATAACCTTAGATTAACTTCTTGTGCATCATGTAGAAGAAGGGCTAAGAAGGGGTTCAAACTTCTTTCAGAACATGCTGCTTAGCCCAGAAATACACATTTTGTGTTTTAGTTGCCTGGATAATTCTCATGTTTGGTTTAAATTTCTGTTTCATTTGTATGAGAGCCATCCCTTTCAGATAAGGGAGGGGTCTCAAACCATCATAGAAAAAAAACTTACCTTCAAAAACCCTTACTTACCTTACAAATCAGACTAAGGCCGGCGTGGCCTCTGCTGTACACAGAAGTTGTTTCCATTGTAATCGGTCCATGGCTGTACCTCACCAGCCTCGCTGTCTGCGGAGGGTCCGCAGGTCGCCTTCTACTTGATCGATCCACCTTGCTCAATGCGCGCCTCTTCTTCTTGTACCTGTCGGTTCGTTTTCGAGAACCATTTTCACAGGGCTGTCGTCCGACATTCTTACGACATGCCCAGCCCATCGTAGTCGACCGATTTTTGCGATGTGTACGATGGGAGGTTCTCCCAGCAACTGGTGCAATTCGTGGTTCATTCGCCTCCTCCACGTTCCGTCTTCCATCTGCACTCCACCGTAGATCGTACGCAGCACCTTCCATTCAAAGACTCCAAGGGCGCGTTGGTCCTCCACTAGCAATGTCCATGTTTCGTGGCCGTATAGAATTACCGGTCTAATTAATGTCTTGTAGATGGTCAAGTTTGTGGTTCGCCGAACTTTGTTCGATCTTAGCGTCCTTCGGAGTCCAAAGTAGGCACGGTTGCCAGCCATAATGCGCCTTTGTATTTCTCTGCTGGTGTCGTTATCGGCGGTCACCAATGAGCCCAGATACACGAATTCGTCTACTACCTCGATTTCATCACCGTCGATCTGAACTCGTGCTAGGAGGCTAACATTGTCTTCTCGTGAGCCTCTTCCCTTCATGTATTTTGTTTTCAACGCATTAATCACAAGCCCAATCCTACCAGCTTCAGCCTTCAGTCTGATGTACGTTTCCGCCATCGTCTCAAAGTTACGTGCTACGATATCAACGTCGTCGGCGAAGCCAAATATATTTTTTACTCTCTATTCTCCCAACCCCGACAACGATCACGATGATTTAATATTTAAAAGGAAATAAATACTCCCCACCCCAGGCCCGCAAAGAATTTCTTTTCCCCCAAAACAAAGTTGTTAAAAGAAAATATTGATAACTCCCCCCCCCCCGAAGCCAAAACACAGAAAAAAAATTGAAAAAGAGACCGCGAGGCGTAGTACCAACACAACAACCAAACCTTCCCCCCCCCCCCCCCGCGGGGCACCAACGCAGGAACGGCATGCTACCAACCAAAGACCGCAGCGCCCGCACGCACGCACAACCAAACACACCCACCCAACACCCCACACAGTCAATCCCGACCCCCCAAACCCCGCTGACCAGAAAATCGGGCTGTGTTATCATGGACGATGTTTGTTTTAACGGGCCCAGTCCCCGTCATGAGTGAAGAGGTGTTTCGAAACACACACAATCTTTCCCGGACCTTAGAGACAGAGACACCCCCCCCATCCCCCCCGGAATCTACATAAAACTCGATTATAAAACTCTGCCGGGACCACAGTTTTATACCTCGAAGGAAAAGGATGTTCCTGGATCAGTGAAAGCCATTTACACCGAAAAAATTGGTAAGAAGGTAATGGTGTGGCAGGCCATATGCAGATGTGGAAAAATATCTCGTCCATTAATTACGACAAACACAATGCCTGGTCAAATCTACGTGAAGGAGTGTCCGCAAAAAAGGTTGCTACCCTTGATCAAACAGCATAACAAGTTTACAATCTTTTGACACGATCTTGCTTCCTGTCATTATTCTAAATATGCACTAGAGTGGTACAAAAGGAACAATGTCGTAGTTGTACCAAAGGAGATGAACCCACCAAACTGCCCAGAGATTCGCCCTAGCGAATATTTCTGGGCTTTGACGAGGGCGAAGCTGAGAAAACACATGAAACCAGTGGATAGGCTTGAAAAATTTAAGAAAGATTGGCCAAAAGTGGAGAAAATGGTAGGAAAAAGCACTGTGCAGAAGCTTACGAGTAGTGTTAAGGTAAAAGTTAGAGAACTCGCCTACCCTACGAAAAATCAAGCAAATTGAAATGAAGGTGAAAAAAAACATTGTTATTTACTATGTTTGAGTATAAAATAATCGAAAATCACAGTATGGTCTTTTTTATTTGAGAAAAAAGTGTATTTATATTTTTCCGAACAGTCTATAAATTTACCACAAGAGCAAATCGCCTGCCGAACCATCGCGCATTTTTTCAGTGAAAAGGTGTGCGCCTTGTCAACTTCATCATCTTCACGAATCGTGTAAGTTTGCTATCCGGGCAATGCTTTATAGTCCAACTTCGAATACCTTTCGTCGTCCATCATGATGCGGTACTTATTATGGGCCAAAACTGTGTCATACAATTTCCTCACCGGTGGTTTCACACTGGCTGTTTGTGTAGGACTTCTTTTTGGCTTCTTTTGCTTCTTGTTTGTCTTCAGCTTCAATCTCTCTTTGGCTCATTGAACGTTGGACTTCGAGGTGATTAGCTTTTTGGCCAAATTGCGAACTGAGGCCCCATTTGCCTTAGAAAAAGCTCGCCCAAGTTTGTTGTCCAATGCGGTGTTCGACGCTTGCTTTATTCGTCCACTTCGTGGCAGGTCCGCAAGGGAATACTCCTCTCCGAACTTCCGGATCGCAATACGCACCGCTTTCATACCAACGTTTTCCAGTTTTGACAACTTTCTTAGTGATAATCCTGGAATAGAACTCCACTTGTGCACGACGGTATGACGTTTTTCAACGGAAATCTTTCCCATCTCTTGAAATGCGCGTGAAACTTTGCAGTGAGTTTTGTTCGGTTTGACGTTTGGGTGTAAACAATGAGATGGTGCCAACAGACTACCCGAATAAAAATGTTTGTTCCAATGCCATCGTTAGATAAGTGTGCCCTTATTCTCTGGGACAATCTATAGGGCAAAAGTGCGTTGCTTGGCTTATGATTAGCGATAATCAGATTTGTTTTTTTATGTAACTGAGAGTGAACATAATAAAAAAATGATTCATGAACTCAAAATTAAATTTCCCCCAAATATAAGGTTTATCATGATTTTCATTCGCTCTTATAAGGAGTGTATCGAATATAGGCTATCCACATACATTTGCGTTGTACGCATGTATTTGTGATGGTTTTTTATGCTCTTAACACTGCATTCTGTGCATTTGACTGTCAGCTTTCTTTTGTTTACTTGTTTGTGCGGTTCAAATTCTGCGTTTTCAAAATGTCACGTATTGAAAAGGAAGTGAAAATTAAAGTTCTGGACACATGGCTAATTGAGAAGGGTATTACTATGCGAAAATTGGCGAAGCGGTTTGGAATTTATCATGCGAGTGTTAAAACCATCATTAATAAGTTTGGGGAATACTATTCTTTGGATGAGCTACCAGGAAGAGGCAGAAAACCCGGTTCTTCCAATCCGAAACTGGAGCAGAAAGTGGTATCTCTAATCATGAAGAACAAATCAATGTCAATACGTGATTTGGCCAAAAAAGCAGGAACGAGTGTCGGAATGATCCAGCGTATCAAGAGGCAAAACCACCTGAAGACCTACAAGAAGCAGAAAATCTCGAAACAAAGTGCAGAACAGAAGAAGCGAGCAGCAACAAGGGCCCGGAAATTGTATTCGCGTCTTTTGCAGCGTCCGGATGCATGCGTTTTGATGGACGATGAGACCTATGTAAAGGAGGACTCAAAAACCCTTCCAGGTCCACAATACTTTACTGCCGTCGTTGAAGAGGATGTGAGCGATGCGGACAGGTCGATTCAAGTGGAGAAATTCGGTCGAAAGGTACTGGTATGGCAAGCAATATGTTCCTGTGGTTTGAAGTCAACCATTTTTTACACTACTGGAACTATAAATGCGGAAATCTATCGATCTGAGTGTCTCCAGAAGAGATTGTTGCCTTTATATAAGAAGCATAGTACACCTCCACTGTTTTGGCCGGACTTAGCGTCGGTTCACTATGCCAATACCACTCTCAATTGGCTTGTGGAAAAGGGTATAGATTTCGTTGAGAAAAATATCAATCCACCAAATTGCCCTCAGCTTCGACCCATCGAACGTTATTGGGCAATCGTGAAGAGGGTCTTCAAGAAGACTGGTAAGGCAGCTGGAAACATGCAGGAGTTCAAAAAAATTTGGGCTCAAGCGTTCAAAAAATGCGATGCAACATTTGTCCGGAACTTGATGAAGAGCATTCGATCCAAAGTTCGAAAATTCGTGAAGGAATAACTTAAATTTCATCCGGTCTTCATTATGTTCAAGTTTAACCTCTTACAATAAAGGATCAATTTTTTGTATGAATAAAATATCGGTTTTCAACATAATTTGAAAGAAAGTTTGCGGATAGCTTATTTTCGATACACTCCTCATTAAAACCCCCAAACACCCCACCCGTCCCCATTCCCTTTTCCCACCCCCACGGGGGATGTAATGCCCTAGTGTTTCTTTGATCAAGAACTAAAGGTAGCAGCCGATGTATACTCGCAGGATGTTGTTGTACCTTAGATGAAGAAAATTGCTGCTGGCCGTCATTTCATCTTCTAACAAGATGCAACACTTGCTAGTCTGAGAAAACGCAAAAATGGCTTGCGGAAAATGTTTCGGATTTTTTGGAGGAAGAAATTTTGCCACCTATCAGTTCCGATATCAATCCTTTGATTAATTTTTGTAGGGAGTTTTCGAGCAAGATACTAATAGAACCCCTCACACCACACTTAGGTCGCTCAGACGTAAATTCAAAGCGGTTATGGATTACATCTATGGATCGAAACATGGTAAAACGTGCATGGGGTGGAACCATACTGTAAAAAAAACACGCTTTTGTTTAAAGTGATTGTAAGTTGTCAAAAACAAATGCCGTACATCAAGCCCACTTTACGTTACTTTAGACTCCATCTATCCATTCTTTTCGGAAACCTTCAGGCTCTATGCAAACTGTCTCAAGTAGCAAGTAAGATACATACAATGTGTTCTGCAGAAGCAACGATGTCAGACAGTGAATAATAGAACCAAAAGCTACCTTTATCTATAGTTGACCGCTCAAAAGCCCTGGTCATTCACCGTACACCATGATTGACTGACTGACTGCTTCACACCACCAACACACCCATTTCTGCTCATAGAGTGTGGGTAGATCAAGAATAAAAATATACATTTTTTCCAATTTTCCATTCCCAGCAAAAATACCTTGTGGGAAATACCACGCCCAGGAGCTTGCATTGTTGGCCACGACCTGAAAAATTACGAGAATTTGAAAACAAGCCACTTTCGTCCGGCTATACACTGTAAAGTACACAACCTTTGTCCCTAGATTGCACTCCCACCAGCGCACAGCAAGTGCCTCTCAGATACTGCCTTTGTGGAGCTGGCAAATGAATCTGTCACTATGGTTCTGAAACAAAATAAATATACTGTGAAAAACTATTCTTTACGTTGTCACTCATCTCGCACATAAATAGCCGTGCTGAAAGGGGAAAGATATTGTTCAGCAAACAGAAGCACCGTCGTCGTAACAACGTCCATGCTGCAAAAAAAACGAATCGAGGTGTACCCAGGCAAACCAAAATGCACGACGACGTGTCGCTTCCTTGTGCAGTTTCCACCCAAGGAAAATAACGCCTTCGCTCCCGTCGCCGTCAGTTGCGACAACTTCAAACGGGTCGTTGTTTAGTAAATAGATACTCTGCTGTGACAACATTGATACACACACACACACACATAGTGATGCACAAAGAATCACTGTTTCCGTTGAAAATGGGGCCCATGAAAGAAATGTCGGTTGAAGTCTTGCGGGAAACGGCTTCAAGCGGAAGAATTCTATATTTCCCCAACGATGACAGAAGCATGGTGCTTTACAGTGCGAGGCAACGGAAAGTGATACCCCTTTAACTTCCATCGGGACGTGAAGAAGGAAAAAAAATATCTGCCAGCAACCATTATGTACCGGAATGAAGTTATCAAAACATTGTTGGTTTAGAGGAGGTAGGCATGATTTGATTAACTATTGGGTTGCTTACTTCAAGAACATGTTTGCAGATTATCGAATTTTGGTGCGTTTTCAGGTCCAAGAATCCAACATCCAATAAAAAATCACGTATCAGTGGAAACTATCCACTAGAAACTAACTTTCATATGATTCAGGAAGTGGAAAATTCTATGCAAAATCAAGTGAAATGTACATGATTAGTCAAGTAGAATATCTTTTTCCATGTGATATTCATGTAAAAGTCACTTATTTTAGTATTGGAAAATATCTACATGTGTTTCCAGTAGTAGCTGATCGAAACATTTTTGTTTTGTCTCAGTCTTCCCCTCCCGCAGTTTCACGTCTCTCATTTGCGCTCAACGTTCTTCCCACTTCTGACGGATAGCTTGATTAATTGCTTTCAATTTCAATTCCATATCCAAATGCACGAACCTTCTTCTTTACACTACTCATAAGGTCCTGTACAGCATTTGGATCAACTTTTTTTTTGCGTGGCAATACATTTTTTCCTCATATCTTCCTCCGATTTCACTTCCTCAGGATGCTTCCGAAGTGCCTGCTTCATTATGGCCCAGTACTTTTGAATTGGCCGTAGTTCCGGTGCGTTCGGGGTGTTGAGATGCTTCGGTACGAAATTGTCCTCCTTAGCCTTGTACCACTCCAAAACCTCCTACGAGTAATGGCACGAGGCTAAATCCGGCCAGAAAATCGTAGGGCCATCGCCTGACCTCAGAAGAGGAAGTAAACGCTTTTGGAGGCACTCTTTTAGGTACACCTGCCCATTGACCGTTCCAGTTGTCACGAATGGGGTGCTCCGCTTTCCACACGAGCAAATTGCTTGCCAAATCATATATTTTTTGACAAACATTGACATCTTCTGCTTTCTGGGCTGCAAAATGGTGAGTAGACAACTGGGATGGAGCGTGCGTCCCCGCAACATAGCACTGGTCCTCACAAGTTCCTACCTCATGCTTCCACGGGTCAAGAGATGACAAAGACCGCCAGCTAAGGGTTGCGTACTTAGCTGGTAGTGCAGCCTGGGCACTGTTGTCCTTCTGACTTCAGCTAGATTGAGGAGGTGCGTTCCGAGCGTCTGTCCACCAAGGAGGTGAAGCTCAAACAGCGTCTGTCCTGGCATCCAACGGCTTAGGAAGCAGTCCCACCAACGCGATGTAGGAAGGTAGCATGCTGAAATCTTACCATACCACAAAAAATGGAAGTATTCTTTATACGGTGTATAATTTCAGATCATCTATGGAATTCCCAAGTGTTGTTTAATAATTTTAAATTTTTTCTTTCCTTCGTGGCAATGATAATGCAAGAGCGTCTACAACTGCAGCTGGACATCAGTCTACAGACATGCAGACAGTACAAATATAATTGTTACTATCATTTTATATTATAACATCCCTTCACAATATTTTTAAAGCTATTTTCAGGTTCGCATCTATGCATCGTCGTAAGTTTTAGCCCACCTAACCCACGCTATGTATTTGAAAAGATAGGATGGTTTTTGACGTTTTTGTTTAGAAAGGATCATACGACAAATTCTACTAAATAAAATTTCCAAAAAGTTTAATAATTCAAAAACTAAAATTGTTTATGATCTCTCATTTTCTATTGCACAGATATAAAGAATTATTTATGGGCCCAGTAGAAAGCAAAAGTTATCGGAGAATTCAAATCTGATTTTTCTTTTTCTCTCTCTGCTTTTTTTTCTTTTTTGTAGATTTATTAAGCTTCCGTTTGTGGGCAGTAATCATAATCATATGAAATTTATTTCGGCTAATTGTTTGCTTATATTTTCTTTGCTATTCTGCTTGGCTACCCGGTGATCAACTTTCCTTCATTATAACACTTTGGAAATTTTTGCCATTTCAGAGTTTCAATCATATAACATCACAGCAGAAGAGACAAATAGCTGCATTTAATTTTTATGTGTCTACTATTACAACATCGTATTATTTTCATCATATCATCATTATCTATAAGTATAATCATATTAAAAATATTTACTAAAAGATTAATAATAATAATTAAATTTCATTTGCTTCAAGGTTACAAGGAAATAGATTCCAGATAGTACAGATATTTTATTTCGTAGTATCTAAAGGTGTTTTTCTATGAATTTAAATCATTAAATATTATTAAAATTAATAAATGCTCTTCAATTCTGCTGATTATGTATATGAATAAATACATATTTTTTTGATTCATGTATAATAAAATGGTTTATGTTTTATTTAATTGCAATAAGACCTTCACATTCCAGAGTATATGTCCCTAACATTGGGTCCACGTTTTTCTTGTTAAATTATTATTATTTTATCTATGTGAACAGTTAGCTTCTAACGTGTAAATATTTCTGTACATCTAGGCTGCATTATTCGGTTTATCGGTTCAATTTAGCCACATTTAGATCATTCAAAGATTTGTTTGAATGGTTTTGGGAAAACGTGACAATCCATACAAAAAATTTTAAAAGTCCATACAAAAAACGTGACAGGGGGGTGGTGGAGGTTTATAAAAAATCACTTTTTTCGTGACATTTTTAATGGACGTTCCCTAATCCATAACGAGGCAATGTGGTTTCGTCAACATCTGGGTGTAGAATTTCCGTGCACGTGTTTTTCCTACCATATTCTGCCGTTCATCGCGAAAGTTTTGGTTAGATTCAGTTTCTTCGCCACATCTCGAACTGAACTTTTGGGATTCCTCTTAAATGCTTGAACTACCCGCTTGTGATCCTTAACACTATACGGAGATCCATTCTTGCCACTTTTTTCTTTCCGATCGATGGTCAAATGTTCGTGGTACCGATTTAAAACACGAGACACCGTAGAATGGACCATTCCCAGTTTCCTGCTGATGGCACGATGAGAAAGATCCGAATTTTCAAGGTACGTGTGCAAAATTTCTTTGCGCCGCTGCTGTTCTTCCGACTCCAACTTCGCAACGTTTGCACATCTGCTAGTGAAACTTACACAGCGTAAACAAATACACATTGAACTAATTCCACCCAAAATTTCAATAGAAAATACCCAACGGGTAAAAAGTTACAGCCATTTAAAAGTGGTGCCATTTGATTCCGTACAACCTTTACTAAGGGCCGATTGGATCGCAAAGGCCTCTGCTGAGAATACGCTCCAATATGATGGAAGACCTATTGTTATTTGAAGGCTGCCGCTGAACACGCCTGCTCCTACATTATTGTTACACTTAGATCCATCAGTGTAGACAACTGTGGTACGATTGAACCTGGTTGCCAGTAATTCCTGCACAAATGGACGCACAATAACCGCACAATGACCAGCGAGTACTCACTCGCCTACGCATTGACCATAGAAGGCTTACGCACGAGTTTCCGTTGAAGAAATCAACTCCACCAGTATGTGATTGTTGCGGGACGGTTGTGGATGTCCACCTCATAATCTTGCACCGCAGAAAGTTTGAATTAGCTAGAACAAAGTACGATATCGATCCGACGAACCTAAATGCGGCGTTCTGTAACGAAGATGAAAAAGCAAAGCGATTGCTGAAGTTCCTGCATGAATTCAATGTGTATCGAAGCTTGTGAGGAGAGGAAAGAGCAGAAAAGTGAGAAGCGGAGAAAAAGAAGATGTAACAGAAAATGTCGGAAGTGAAAAAAACGTTGATCCAGATGCAGTAGAAAAAGCGGAGAGCGTAGGAAAATCAAATGAAATTGAAGATATGAAAGCAAAATTATGAAGGCGATGAAGAGAATATATAAACGGCAGCTGATAATGAAGACAGTGAACTCAGATATGTGCAAAGAAAGTGCGAAGAAAGAAGATATTGGAGAATACAGGGAATGGAGGATATCTAAAAGAATGGAGAAAATACGGCTTAGAAGAGAAGAAATTAATGAAAAAAGACACAGTGAAAACAAGTCAACGAAAATTTGAAAAAAAAAAAGAAGATTATTCAGAGGATCCAGTAAATGTGAACAGTGAATATAAATAGGACTGAAGGTGTAAACAAAAGTGAAGCAAGATTACGAAGAAGTAAAAATTGGAAAGTTGGAAAGAACATGAAAATATAGTGAAAATGAATTAATCGTTGAGAAAAATGAGAGGAAAGGAAGAAAACAAACGGAAGAAGAGAGACGTAAAAAGTGAAACGGAAGAGGAAAGTGGAAGAAGAGAAATGGAAGAAAGAAGTGGAAGAAAAGAAATTGAACACCGGGAGAATTGAATTGGAAGGGAAGCGAAAGAAGAGAGGTTGAACAAGAAAAGTGTAAGAAAAAAATGGGAAAAGAGAAGCAGAAGAAAAGAAGCGGAAGTAAAAATGTGGAAGATAAGAAACGTTAGAAAAGAAACGACGATTTTTTTTTGACGTTGGACTTATGTCTCTCATTTCTATTCCAAACAAAACGGTCCACCTTTCAATTGACCGTTGACCTTCAAAATAACTTTGTCGAAGACTAGAACTTTCCATCTTATCGGAATCACGAGATAGAAAACGGTGAAAATGCTCAATGTTCTATGTTCACTAGCGCCACGTAGAGGAGGACTTCCAAACCAAACAATCTATTTTTCGAAATTCCTTGATCTTCTGAACAACTTTGCTGAAGATCGCTCCTTTACAGATATTAAGGGTCTCGAGATATAGCATCATGAATGTACCTGTATTTAGGTGATGCTAAACTTTTTGGGGGGGTGATGCAATATTCAACGGAGCGTTGCAATACTTTTCCAAGCGAGCCCGTACTTATGGTACTGGTAGAGAACATTTTTTTTTTGTGGAGACATGACCTATGCGCAAACCACTGTGTGTTCTCTAATTTTCGTATGGTCGAACCGTGAAACAGGTAAAACCTAGAGTCCCTATCACTCTTGGCGTAACTCTTTATAGGGGCTCTAGTAAAACCAAATACAGAAGAAATGCACTCAAAGAGGGATTCTGTTTTGCGCGATTTCTACGCGTATCCAGAGCATACTAGAATGGAGATGTGTTCGTGAGATCAATCAAGGGGCAAGACAGCTTTCTTGTGAGTAACTTTTTTCTTCAAGGTTACTCAGGAGTCATCAAATTTACACACTCTATGATTTCAGCGCCAACATTTGATTAAGGCGAATCTGCGTTTGTAAACAAACACTTTGTCTGCTAATTAATCGGAAGTTGAATACAGTTCCTTCAAATCGAATATATCAGCGGATAGAGATAAAGCTCCTCTTTCTTGAAGAGAGCTTAATTTGTATTTGTGACCTTGTGATGAAGGTGCGACTAATTGATTTTCATACGGGGTGGTCTGTGCTTGGGCTGGGGGACCAGAACAAGTTCCATCCAAACAAAAACAACGCAACACATATTAAAAACGCAATACTCAATAATGTTAATGGCTAGTGGGTAAGGATAACCACAACATTGATACGGTAACCCTTCACTACAAAACTTGTTTTGATAATGCAATTTCTCTGTCAAAACCAAGCTTTACAAAAGGTAGGAATGTTAAATATCACAATATGAATCCAGTGAATAAAAGATGTTCATAATTGCTCAGAGTTACTCAGGATTGCTCAGTGTCTTGCCCCTAGAGATCAATCTAAAGGGTGTTCCACATAAAATTGCATCACGGAAAAAACGCAATAGAAAATTACCCATTGGATACTTTCAATTAAAAATTTGGGTAGTAGTAGTTTAGATTTTTTTATTTTTGTATTTTTATCGCTGTCGGTTTTTCGAAAATTGGAAAAAATGGCGTCATCCGAAAAGCCACGTAGCGAATTAATTTCTCTCAAGCACCTGGAAAATCCTTAACTCTCTCATTGGGACATCGGAAAACAACTCGGAATCGTGCAGTCAACGGTGAGTCGTGTGATTAAACGTCCCTACGAAACATCCAGCATCGAACGGAAGGAGGAATGCGATCAGAATGGATGTTCTATTAGTGATCCGGATAACAAGCGTGACGAGGAATCCCAATGCTTCGGTCAGGCATGTGGCCAAAAAGTTGAATCTGTCCAAGTCTTTCGTTCAGAGAGCCAAGGACCGGGAGGGACTGCATACGTTTAAAGTGCAGAACGGCAAAATACGGTGGGAAAGTCACGGGCCCGGAAACTGTACACCCAGATGGTGACGAATTCTCATTGTCTCATCATGGATGATGAGACTTACGCCAAGGCGGACTTCCGGCAGCATCCGGGGCTACTAATTCTTCACCGCCCAGCACAAGTTTGATGTTCCGGAGGAAGTAAGGAAGCAGAAACTTTCAGTTTGCCAAGAAATACATGATTTGGCAAGCGAGCTGCTCATGTCGCAAACGGAGTGCGCCGTTCGTGACTACCGGGACTGTAAACGGGGAGATCTACCTCAAGGAGTGGCTACAGAAGCGTCTGCTTCCTATGTGACGCAACACGAGGGCCCTAATGATCACACTATCTTTCTGAACTGCAATGGCCACGAATAGGTGCCGGAAGCCTGGGAGGAAGTGGAAAATTTTCCATTGCAACAGAAAACAATCGAGCGACGTAAAGGGTGATACGGTCAAAATTTGGTCAAGGGAAAACGCGTGTAAATCGGTGAAATCGTTTATTTAAAAAATCAAATTAAATTTCTTTTTCAAGTTCAATTAGTATAAAATTCAGGAAAAATATTCAGTTAGGCTTCCGTTTTTCCAAATCCGAATTGCCGGGCCTTACGCTTGACCCCTGCCATCAGATTTTGTACAGTCACCTTGTCCACCTTCTTCGCCGCAGAAAGCCAGTTGGCCTGAACTGCTGCTCGTCCTTAGCAGTTTTTTTGGTCTTCTTTAGGTTCCGCTTGACAATAGCCCAGTATTTCTCAATTGGGCGGAGCTCTGGCGTGTTGGGAGGGTTCTTGTCCTTGGGAACCACCTGCACGTTGTTGGCGGCGTACCACTCCATGGCCTTTTTACCGTAATGGCAAGATGCCAAATCCGGCCAAAACAGTACGGAACAACCGTGTTTCTTCAGGAAAGGCAGCAGACGTTTATTCAAACACTCTTTCACGTAAATTTCTTGGTTGACAGTCCCGGAAGCTATGAAAATGATGCTTTTCAAGCCACAGGTACAGATGGCTTGCCAAACCAGATATTTCTTTGCGAACTTTGACAGTTTCGTGTGCTTGAAAATATCTGCTACCTTTCCCCTTCCTTTTGCCGTATAAAACTCCTGTCCCGGAAGCTGCTTGTAGTCGGCTTCGACGTAGGTTTCGTCGTCCATTACCACGCAGTCAAACTTCGTCAGCATCGTCGTGTACAGCCTCCGGGATCGCGCTTTGGCCGTCGTATTTTGTTTATCATCGCGATTTGGAGTCACTACCTTCTTGTAAGTCGATAGTCCGGCTCGTTTTTTGGCTCGATGCACGGTTGTAGACGATACACCCAGCTTATTTGCGTCATCTCGGAGAGATAGGTTAGGGTTTCGCTTGAAACTACCGGCAACTCTCTTTGTCGTCTCAGCGGCTTCCGGTTTTCGATTTCCCCCCGATCCAGACTTCCTGGCTGTCGACAAACGTTCCCCAAACACTTTAATTACATTTGTAACGGTTGATTTGGCAACTTTTAGCGATTTTGCCAACTTTGCGTGCGAGTAGCTCGGATTTTCGCGATGCGCGAGCAAAATTTTGATACGCTGCTCTTCTTGCTTGGACGGCATTTTGACAACTGAAGAGTGAATTCCAAAATCAAAATAGGAGCAACATTCTACACACACACACCTTCAAAATGAGGGGTGTTCAGGTTTTTTAAATGCAAAATTGAAAGAAATACGTCAAGTTGATATTGACCAAATTTTGACCGTATCGCCCTTTATCTCTCTGTGCACAGATACTTAATGAACATTCCATAAATGATCATATTGCCTTTCATAATTGCATTGGTGACGTAGTTACTCAGGACCGGGTTCTGAGTGCCCTGAGGAAGTGATAATGTTTTCATTGTAACAGAAATTTATTGGTCGACATATTTCTGATCTCAGAATTCTCTAAACATTCCATAAATAATCATTTTATCTCTCTGAACTGCAATGGTCACATTGTGATCCCAGAGTAAGTTCCAGTAGTCCTTGGGGTAGTGATCAATTTTTCATTGCAATCGAATACTATCGAGTGACATATTTCTGATCTCAGAATTTTCAAAGCCTTCTCTAGTGATCCACATGATAATATGATCTATCATTCAGAACTGCAACGGCCACGTGGCGACCCTGGAACGGAATCTGGGAGAAGTGGACAAACTTGCTGGGAAGCATTCGTTGCACCTGAATATCGCTGCAGACTATTAAGGAGCTACTTTCAGAACCGAACGCTGATTTACAAGACTGATAAGTTAGAGAGAGGAATGACAATCACAGCAGCGGCCGTTCCTCAGGGATCCATGCTCGGTACGATGCTGTGGATGTACGATGGAGTGTTAAAGCTGGACCTTCCCAGCAGTTTAAGGCTTGTCGGTTTCGCGGACGATGTTGTCCTTCTAGTAGTTGGAGAATCACGAGGAGAGGAAGAAATACTCGCAACCGAGGCGATAGATAAAGATTGGACTCGGAAAAAATGCGAAACTTTGTTTTGGGTGTAACTTTTTATCGCGTGGGTAAAAATTAATTTTGGGTAATACTATTTTAAAGTGTTATGTTTATGTGTGCAAAATTTTATCGCGATCTGTCAAGCAGTTTTCAACATTTGTTTCAGCATTTGAAACAAGAAGAGCTACGCCAGCAAATCTTGGGCGCGGTGATCGATAATCCTGGTCAGTCGCACAGAGGGATCGGCAAAAGGCTTGGAATCCACCATTCCACCGTTCCCGCCTTGTGAAGATGTTCCAGGAGATGAAGACCATCGCGCTGGAAGCGGCCGAAAACCGAAAACGGAATACCCAGAGAACGCGCGAAAGATAAGGCAGTACTTTAAGAATAACCCGAACCTTTCCACCCGAGACGTAGCCAAAAAGGTCAATTCGTCGAAGTGGTTTGTCCAGCAGACCATGAAGCGGGCTGGGCTACGTGTTTTTAAGGTCAGGAAGGCGCCAAACCGGACTGACAAGCAAAACACGGTGGCCAAAACACGGTGGAGGTTCCGGAAAAGTTCCGGAAGAGAAAGATGGACAAATTCGCGAAGAAGTACCTGTTGTGGCAGGCGATCTGCGAGTGCGGACGGTACAGCAAGCCGTTCGTTACAACAGGCACCATAAACGGGCAGATATATCGAGAGGAATGGTTGCAGAAGCGCTTGCTGCCCTTCCTCCGCTCTCACCGTGGTCCCACGCTGTTCTGGCCGGATCTCGCTTCGTGCCATTACGCCAAGCCGGCGTTAATGTGGTCCTGAAGGAGGCGAACCCGCCGAATCCCCCAGAAATTCGTCCGATCGAAAAGTTTTGGGCGATAATGAAGAAGAAGTTGAAGAAAAGCGGAAAAACATTCAAAACCGATGAAGCTTTGAAGAAAAACTGGGAGAAATTGTGTAAGGAAGATGGACAAAGCCTCGCCCAAGATCTCATGAGCAGTGTTAAGAGAAATGTACGAGCATTCAGCTTAGGGGAGGAAATTCAATAAATAAGTTTTGCCAAAACATATCTAATATAAGTTATTTATTCCCTGAAGATTTGAGAAGTATCCGATTTAAAATGAATTTTTGGTGATCCTTTTTGCGTGTCTCATTTTTTCCGAGTCCAGTCTTTACTCTGGAACAATGGATAGACGAACGGACTGCGGACGAAAAGACTGGCGATAGTCCCACAAGACAGAGGTGGCGGTGAGCAGCAACAGAAAAGCAGTGCAACAGGCGAAAATCGCGGTCGGAGAATACACCATCGACTCGAAGCATGAAGTCAAGCACTTGGGCGTGATAGTCGACGATCGACTGAACTTCAACAGCAAAAGCGACCACAGTGTTGGCCAGAATCATGCACAATAATTCGGTGATAAGCAGCAGCAAAAGGAGGCTCCTAGCTAGTGTATCCACGACAGTACTCCGTTTGGCCGCCCTGTTCCCCACAAAAAAAAACACAAAAAAATAGGTCGTGTTTGAACAGAACATTCAGGTTGTTGAGCGGAGGGTGGGGGGCGCTTCCGGAACATAACACTTAAGCATCGCCGTAAACCCGAATATTCCCAATATTATTATTGTGGGGGAGAAACAAGGGTGTTTTTTGGACACAAAAAACCGGAGTTTGTTGAAGAACACGGACTGACACCATGGGGAAGTGGCGTAATGCAGTGAAGGGAAGGTGGACACTAGCCTGGGACAAAATTTAAATTCCAGTTCCCTAATGATTTTCGGAAGCCTTTTGGACCCTGCAATAACTGTGCAAAATTTCAGCTCGTTTGGTGAAACTATATTTTAGCGCTAGTGGTTTTAATTTTACATAGGATTTTCCATGGGAAAACTTACTTTTACAGATAAAAATCTGGCAAGGTGATCCATTGTCCTTGAAAAATAAATTGATACAACCACTTCCTGGGAAATTTTTCAAGGAAACTTTTCTTCCAAGGCCGCAAAGCGATCCGACGTTTGTGGAAAAAGTTATTAAGCTGAAACTGATTGCTATCCAATCAAACGGTTCATTGAACTGTTTTCTCTTGCAGCACTGCCACCTGCAACCTGCTGCTGGCTGCGCGAAGCAACCACTGTGTTTGTTTATGTTCACTCTGCATGGAGGAACTGTGCTGCTAGAAAAAACAGTCCAATGAGCCGTTCGATTGGATAGCAATCAGTTTCAGCTTAATAACTTTTTCCACAAGCGTCGGATCGCTTTGCGGTCTTCTAAGAAAAGTTTCTTTGAAAATTTTCCCAGCAAGTTAAGGGATTGATTTATTTTTAGAGGACAACGGGTCACCTCGCCAGATATTTCTTTGAAAAGGTAAGTTTTCCCATATAAAATACTATGGAAAATTAAAACTGCGAGCGCTAAAATATAGTTTCACCGATCGAGTTGAAATTTTGCACAGTTATTAAAGGAACCAAAAGGCTCCCAAAAATCAATAGGGAACGAAAATAATTTTGTTTCATATATCCGTGTCCCAGGCTAGAACACATGTCCGCCCATCATGTAGGTAGTACCTAGAATAATCCAGAAAGTGTGAACTTAATCCAGTGCTGCTGGTGGTTCATTTTCATTTTGTTTTCCCTCGCTCTCATTCGGATTCGTATCCCCCGGATGGGAACTGACTGACACAAAAGCAGCATACAATTCTTGCCTTCTTGGAAATCAGAAGCAAACACAATCCTTTCCCATTGCTGATGGGGTTTCAACCAACCCGAGCCAATGAGGAAGGGGCTGAGCGCGATGAACACGGTGGCGGGTGAAGAAAATTAAAGGGATGAAAAGAGGAAACCCAAGTGCCATTATGTGTGACTTGGATTTCAACTATTCATAAGATCCGCTTTCCCGAGCGTTCCTTCGTTCTTCAGCTGTCGCTAGCCCCTTCGACGAACTGCAGGGTAGATTTGCAGAAGAGCGTAACTCGAAACGGAAACAATGACATTAAAACGTTCACGGGAAACAATCGAACCATTTGATAACAACAAATTTGTAATACAATCAAGTTTTGAGAATTGCATGAATAGACGTATATAACAGAAATTTGTTTGCATTTTGAGTCTGACCTTTCTCATTTATTGTTGCTGAAATCATAGTGATGCTGGTGATGGTGTGTGCAAAAAGTTGAAACAAATGTGCTCTTATTCAGAATTTTTGTGGTATTTTTGGTGGTACTATTCTTACATCGGATTCGAATACTGTGGATTATTATATATTTCATAGAAAAAGAAACTTTAATGTTAATATCCATCATATTATAGAGAACCTTTTGTGATAATATCCATAGTATGATGTTTCCAGTTTTTTATTAATTCAATTTCACGTTTGTATGTAGAGCCTTTGTTTAAAATACATTAAAATATGTTTCAATGATGGATCCTAAGGATACATAAGGCCTAAAATGGCACTCATTTTCATATGGAAGTATCAATTACATATCAACTACACCCACCCTGTACCCCAATATTTCGGTTTTGTCGTTGCCGTGATGAATTTGTCGTAAAACGCCATCAAATTTCCTCGAACGATTCTAAAATTTCAAGATTTCAGTGTGAGAGATTTAAAACAGCATTCCAAACTTTCCTCACAGCACTTCCACCTGCATTCGTCGCAGAACGAATGCCAAGGGACATCAAATGACAAAAGCTTTCAC
Source organism: Aedes koreicus (assembly GCA_024533555.2). Lineage (NCBI taxonomy): Eukaryota > Metazoa > Arthropoda > Insecta > Diptera > Culicidae > Aedes > Aedes koreicus. The sequence goes on along the minus strand of JAHHFK020002943.1, from coordinate 33,871 downwards.
CTCTCCATCTGTCAGCCACCGACCGCGTTGTCTTTCATGCCAATTTCATTCGACACAGGGTTAGTGGGGGAAAATAACTATTATACTGGAAAATCTTCAGAAAGCAGAAGCTCCGGTTTGCTTTTCCTTAGATCGTCGACATACACATGTAGAAGCTACCCATGGAGAAACACTAGGAATCTGAAGTCGACGACGATGAGTAAACGACGGGAGTTAGTTTGTGTGATGAGATGAACGACGACATAGGAGAATAATAGAGAAATTCATCCGACGACGGAAGGCTGGCTGGCTGGCTGGTTGACTGACTGCTCCGGTGCGATGAGGTGGGAATGGGGGGTAGGAGCAAGCAGTGAGTGAGAGGAACTTTGTCGACAAGATAATGTTGCTGCTTTCTTTTCAGGGAAGCTGGAAAATAAGTGTGTTCTTTTCCAAGAGGTTCCATTTATTTCAATTCCGAGCAGAACAATTGCCAAATGTGGGTTCCGCTTTCGGATGGGTGCTGATTATGTTCTCTGCCGGAGTGCCAACTATGTAGCAATTTGAACAGCTGAAGTCGAGATTGATGTTTGTGCTTATCTTTCGTTGCTTGAGTCAGATGGGGGTAAACTAAAACATGTACTTTGCTCTGTGTCAAATTGATCAGGGTGACATTTTGTCTGTAATAAAGCAATGCTGGGGCTGAACAAAATTGTGAGATTCTGCAGACGGCATTTTAAAATGTGAATATTCGATGCAATTTACGATCGAAGTTATGAAGCACAATAAATAACATTCGGAAAAGCGCTGCCAATTTAGAATCAGAATGCTTTTTACTGTCCGGTGCAGCCCTTCGGTTTTGTTTTTCACTAAACGGTGTCCCACATCAAATTGCATCACGTTAAAAATGCTGTAGAAAATTACCTAGTTGACCGATCCTTTTCAAACTTTCAGACAATAAAATATAATGAGTTTATGTCATTCAACTTCAAAACCATAACCGTATGCTCTCACCTTACGTTTGACTCCACTCATTAGGTTCTGTACAACATCAGGCTGCAGCTTTTTCTGTACGGAAACCCACTTTCCCTTCATGTCTTCCTCAAATTTGACCTCCTTGAAATAAATCCGTAGTGCCTGCTTCATAATACCCCAGTATTTTCCACGGGCCCAGATCCCGGGTGCGTGGGGGGTTTAGGTTCCGGGGTTTTTACTAATCCACGAAAACAATTTAATAGTGGGACGAAGGCAGAATCGCCCCGGAAAATCGTAGCCCAAGTAACACACAAAACATCTTTTTAGAATGATTTATGACTGATTGTTTTATAAATGTACTAGCTGATCCCGGTGTGAGCGCTGCTATGCTTACAACTAAATCAATGAAAATGTAATGGAACTGGCTCGTTAATGGTTTTTTTTGCAATGATTTTTTTTTTTGACTAAGAAGGGTTTAAAACTTCTATCAGAACAGGCTTCTTACCCAAAATATACACTTTTTTTGTTTAAGTTATCTGGATAATTCTCATGTTTGGTTGAAATTTGTGTTTCATTTGCATGAGAGCCCCCCCCCCCCCCCCTTCCAGAAGACGGAGAGGTCTCAAACTACCATTAAATCATTGCCTTAAAAAAATGCCACATTTGGTTCCAGTTGCTTGATTAGTTTTCGAGTTATTAAGAAATGTGTGTTTCATTTGAATGAGAGCCCTCCTTATATAGAGGATAGGGGTCTTAAACTATCATAAGAACCTTCCTCAGCCCCAAAAACGCATGCATACAAATTTTCACGCCGATCGGTTCTGTAGTTTCCGAGTCTATAAGGGTCAGACAGACAGAAATTCATTTATATATATATAGAAATCCTGCCTCCAAAAACCCCCATTTGGTAAATGTGGTTTCATTCACTTGATTAGTTTTCGAGCTATTCAGAAATTGGCGTTTAATTTGTATGGGAGCCCCCCTCCCCCTCTTGAACTGTCATAGAAACATTTCTTGCCTCCAAAAACCTCAACATGCCAAATTTGATTTCATTTGCTTCATTGGCTCTCGAGTTATGCTAAAAATTGTGTTTCATTTGTATGGGAGTCTCCCCTTCCAGAAGGCAGAGGGGTCTAAAACCGCCATAGAAATGTGTGTGTGTGTGTGTGTGTGTGTGTGTGTGTGTGTGTGTGTGTGTGTGTGTGTGTGTGTGTGTGTGTGTGTGTGTGTGTGTGTGTGTGTCATCAAATGGATATAGGTACTGTGCATATACTTACATTCCATTGTGGTAAAAAACAATAATCATCTAGCCTAACATTTGAAAAGGGTCAACAACATTTAATTTCCCTTTACATCAGTAAAACAGAACCAAAAGTATACGTTTTAGTACAAGTCATTCATTACTGCTTGCTCGGATATTCCTATTTTTAGAGGTGATTCAAATGTGGCTTCGTATTTCTTTGGGGGGAGGGAGGGAGCGGAAGGAAGGTCAAGATTTGTTTCAGTACGTGTAAAAGGTATGGGAAAAAATGTGATAGATAGGGGCTGATAAATCTTAAAAAATAGCATATTTGAGTCGTCTTTAAATGGTTGATACATATCCATTTAAAAACGATTCAAATATGACGTTATATGTATTTTCTAAAAAATGTTTATGTCAATGAAAACTCATAGGTTTATTGGTAAGGGTTTTATTTTATTTATTTTTTATGTGCACATCTTCACGTATTAGTAATTAACATAGCTTCATATATTACATTTATAAATCTTTCATATACAAAGTGATTTTCTTTGGATTATCCTTTGAATCAGAAAGCCTTTTAGCTAAAATTTGATTTTCTGAAATAGGTACAAAGCAATGAACCTGTAGGACAGGTATTGCCTTTACGTGGCTATAGAACTCCTCAAGTTCTTCTGACATTTTTACATACTGTTCAGCTGATATGAAGCAGAAATCTGACATGAAAATAGTTTTTGAGCAATATATTGAATTTTGTTTAATGAAATCTAGCAATTTTGATATGAACAAATGAACTGCTGTTGAGTAATGGGTCAATACTTCAGATATTATGATAAAGCTTTTGTTTTCCAATTTATTATCCTTCTTGTAATATACTTCAAAGTTTTGGTGATAAACATGATCAACCACCTGATTTAATTGTACGACACATCAAACTTCATGATTTTTTCAATATGGATCGATATCCTTTTCCACCCAGGCTGATTCCAAATCCGCGGTGCTCATATTATCGGATCCCGAGTCATTCAAAATTTTGCACAATAATAACAAAAACAAAAACGAAAATCCCGTTTCAACCGCAAAACCACAATATTTGTTTTGACATAAGCTCTTCTTCTTGAGGCCGGTAAAGCACTCCTCGTATTTTCTCATGAAAATACAGGAGCTTCTAAGTGCTTTATCTTCGCGTTATTTTATCATCACCTTTGTATGGGTCCCTTCTCATTGTTCAATTCTGGGCAATGAGAAAGCGGACTCGCTTGCAAAGGTGGGCGCTATGGAAGGCGATATTTGTGATCGACAAATCGCCTTCAATGATTTTTTTTTCCTATTTTTCGTCAACAGTCACTCGTCAGCTGGCAGTATAAATGGAGTAAAGGAGATTTTGGGCGATGGCAACATTCTATCATCCCAAAGGTGTCGAAGAAATCCTGGTTTAGGGGGATGGATGTGGGTCGAGACTTCATTCGTGTCATGTCTCGCCTCATGTCCAATCATTATTCTTTGAACGCTCATTTATACCGAGTGGGGCTGAGTGACAGCAATCTCTGTGAATGTGGACAAGGTTACCAGGACGCAGATCACATTATTTGGTCATGGCTGAGCATCGTGGAGTCAGATTTGAGCTTCATGATTCCCTTCAAGCTCGAGGTAGACAACCCAATGTACCGGTTCGAGATATTTTGACGGTACGTAATCTGGAGTTTATGAACACATAAGTGTTTTTAACCAAAATTTGCCTTAGGTTGTAGTTAGTTTAACCTATATGTTTAGTTTTAGTTTTGATGTGTTATGAAAACATACTTTAAATTCCCGCCCATCTACCCATCCTTAAAATTGTTATTCCTATTAACCTCGAGACGGCCGCGAGTAATCGGTTATGTTCTTCTAACTTTAGTTTTAAGATAACTGATGAAAATTTGGCTCTGTAAAGTTGATTCGATTGAACCTGTACAAATAAATGATATTAAAAAAAATAAGTTCTTCTAACTATGCTTGTTTCGGAAAGCGGTACATGCACCCATTAAACCATTTTTGACGTAGACTTCGTCATACGGCAAGGGTAGGGTGTCAATTGAAAATCTAAAAATTAGCGACCGTCACGAAATATCGTTACAAATTAAACGCTAATTTCTTAATAAATGCTCGATAGATTTTCAAGATGTTTACTTCAATTGGTTTGAAATTTTTCCGCGTATCAATTCAATTATCAAACATTATCCGTAAACAATTTCAAACTATTGAAAATAACGGAAATAAAACGTGATGTCTTATAATTTTGTTTTGCAGGCTAACTTTACTAAATGCGCAGTACTTTCCTATCACAGATTTCAAATGAGAACAAGGGAGGTCTCATATGCAGCAGTGAACGATCTAAAAGGGGTACAGGGGGCAAATTTTCTTATTCGTGTTGCTGTACTGAATTGGCAGCTGGAGGGTGCATTCGGCAGTGCTGAGCGGCAAGGCCCAAATGTGGATTTGGCAGCTGACTGTGGTAAATACCATAAAAGGTGCACTGGCGACCAACCATTGGTCATTCGCTGATTGCGCTGCAGGCTGTTACTAGCAAGCCGTTGGCTAGGCAACCGTTGCTAGGCAGCCATAAATTATGCAATTGTTTGCTAGGCAGACGGTTGCCGAAGCCAGTGATTTATATGTAGCCAGCAGCCGGTGGGTGACGACGAGCGAAATAAGCTGCTTATGTGTGTGTGATCTTGCTGCTAGCCATCTTTTGGTAAAGCGCAACGGCTGAAATAACCTGCTTCATCAAAAGACCGAGAAGGTTTTAATTCAAATGCGGACCATTTCGAATCCGTCCTTTTTAGGATGGCGAATTCAATTTCGAGAGAGTTTGTATGATTTGAATTTATGTAAAATTACTTTCCAAGCTCTTATCAATTGGCAGACAGCCGTGGCTATAATAATTTTAGTTTTCTCTTCGTTGCATACCTTAAGCATTGTGTACAATTTACAAATGGCAGCCGTTACAACAAATTGAAATACCGGACGCTAATAATTCGATCGTTTCTTGATTGATTTATGTTTGCGATTTTTGCACCAACCTAAAGTTTTTTACGATTGCTATTTTATTTACTCAATTATTTGAAATTTTACACATAAAAGATGAATATATATTTTGTGTATATATTCATCCATCGGTGTTGGAAAATTGTAAAAAATGTTGCGTTCCGGTAAATATCAAGAAATTCCTTATCACGAACAACGTTTTGATTCTCGAACATGATAATCCGAAGTAACATTCCACCAAATGCTTTCTAAAGAGTGAACAAAATAATGTTCTAACATAATTACTATCTAATGCTGGTCTAACGATCTATTAGAACCATACCCACGCTTTTTGATCAGACTACGCCTAACGGCAAGGTCAAATGAAAATTTGAAAATAACTGAAATAGTTTGAACGCTAATAGCTTTATCATTTCTCGATAGATTTTCGAGATTTTTGCTTCAATCAGTTGTAGATTTTCATGACTGTCAACTATCAAAAATGTCATTAATTGTTGACTTTGAATTCTCAAACAGAGCCTGAACAATCTATAACGCGAAAAGGATAATGGTCTCCAGCTGGTCTATCATATCAACACAATCACTACAGCTAGCACCACCTTTGCCTTTCATTATACAAACATTCAAATCAAACGTCTGTTTCCAGGCCAAATAATTTCTAAGAAGCGAATCAAGCGAATGTTCGAACATACTTACTCACTTACTTATGCTAATCCAACATCCCATTAGAACAGTACCTGAGTTGCAATGTTCCGCTACTAAACTAAAGAAACTAATCAACGTCAACGTCTACTAGTCTACGTCAGCAATTCCACTGATTTTTTTTACAAAAAGATACTGTCGAGCTGGGAGAGACACGCACATTTTAGTGTACCAAAGCGTAACGAAATTCAGAAAAAGAGTACGAAGAGGACGGACGGATTACAAAAGTGAGGCGAGGTCTACTTTGTTCAATCTGCCCTACGAGCATAAGAGCATAAGCAGCACGATAAAGTTTCAAAAAAAATGATTCGGTTGGACATTTGGTTAGAAATTCAAAGAATGTTCTCCGAAGACCAAGGTTTGCAAAGTCATGCAGCCAGGTTTTGGAAAAGATTTGAATATGACCACTTTTCCGTTTCGCATCTAAAAATATGTTGTCCACCATCCCTGGACAGGCCCTTACCCCAGTACTCCGAACAACCAAAACACAAAAAAAAAAAAATTATTACCTAACACAAAAAAAACCCCCCAAAACCCAAGCCAACCACCGAAAATAACAAATTTTAATTTAATTTTTTTTTTTTTTCAACAGGGTGGGGGGCGACCTAATTAACAAAAACAACAAAAATTTTTAAAAAAAAATTAATTTTTTTTCAATTTTTTTAGTTTTTTTGTTAATCAAATTTTGTTTGAACAAAATTTCCCAATTCGATTGCATAACAGTTGTCATTGAAACATAAAATGTAGTGAATTCATTAAAACAAACAAGTCATTTAATTATCTTCTTAAAACAATAAATACCATAGAACGAGCTCGATCTCCTTCAACATAAATGAAATGTCAACACTTTACAAATAGAAACTCCCAATGCACAGCAAATATTTTATTGTAATAATTTCATTATCACCCTATAATCATAAGCACAATACTTATGCCGCAACCTTGCTGTTATTTGTAAAACATCCAGCCCAAATCCAGTATTGAATTCAAACCACCAATCACAGCCAAACAATTACAACTGCGATCCTAATCACCATAGCGAGCATAATGACTGTTTTCTCCCGAACCTTTTCCCACCCTCGCTCCCGAACCAATAACTTTTAACAGTGTAATTACTTCTTATCATCGTGTAGTTAAACTTGTTATCCAACAGCAGCCGTCATCGTTGGACACAAACCGAATTCCGAACCAACCGACGACACTGTGGTTAAGTGAAACGGCAATCGCGTTAAGACTTTTAATTCCATACCGATAATGATCATCAAATTGAAGAAAGACAACAACAAAAAACCCGAGCAAAACAAATTGGCAAAATGTCCAAATGTTTCGCGCTTTCCTAGACTATCACTTTTCGCTAGACACTCTTGGTCGGGCGACGAGTTGTATCCAACGCACCACTACTGTCATCGGTGGCATAATGAGAGTCGAAGTCGAAGAGTCGCGCTCGAATGGGCGAGGCTGCCGTTTGTTTTAAAAACTCGCTTCCATCATCGTTTAGGCCTAGCTGCCTTTCGCCAATTTATTTGGGCGCTAGTGCACTCGCCGCGTCTTACGATGATGCTGTCGATTGTCTCAAGTATGGTTTTGCCTAATGATCCGTGGTAGGAAGCGGGTTTCGTTTTGCAAGTTGCGAACAAATAATGATTGAAATTTACAAAACCGTTGGTGCAGTAGCTGAAAACCAGCGAGAACCAGTTTGCATTTGAGATAATTTCTTCGAGGTGATCTTTGTTTCACAATGCAACTGACGACGACGATGATGATGTTGATGATGGTGCACTGCAACTTTGTTCTTGACCCGTGCTTTAAGGTCCCCCTGCCGGCCGTTTGGAAAGCTCTCAACGAGTCGTAGTATTCCACTTAAGACCACTACTCGAACCAGAAGCAATTCTGCAAAAGTGGAGTTGGCAAATGAGTTCAAAGGGGGGTTTCTGCTGGGTGAGAAAGATGCAAAACTTGTTCTTTGGGAAAGAAAAAAAAAAGAAAAGATTTCTGGGTGATGATGAAATGTTTGTGTCCTCTACGAGCGTTGCATTCATTGCGTGTTTTACTTTTTTGCACTACTTCTGGTCAAGAGATGACCACAAAGACTGCGGAGTTGAATGAGAAAAAAGATTAAACAATTATGTTAATTTTCTCGTTATGCAAACGGTTTAATAACAGGGCTATTTCCACTTGCTCGAAAGTCATAAAAAGGTCAATGTTCGAACTTCATGGCGAAATGGTTGCTGGTTTAGTGAATGCAAATTAGGTTGGTTTGAGAGATCGACAAAACGATTTAATTTGAAGTATGATGTCCTGACTTGTCAATTGGTTATATCTTTGCTTTTTTGTATGTTTTGTACATACGACGGCTGTATGATAAGTACCTGTGTTAGGCAAGAAAACGCAATGTTTTACCTTTTTTTATATTTATTTCGCAATATAAACTCCTTTCAACTTGATACAACTCTTTCAAGCCATATGATTTGTCGAATTCCGCAAAATAGGCCTCTGTTGCGGCAATGACTTCCTCGTATGACGTGAATCGCTTTCCGCTAAGCCATTTTTTCATGTTTGTAAACAAAAAGAAATCGCATGAAATACAAATTTTGGAGAATACGGTGGATGAGGCAGCAATTCGTAGCGTAATTTGCCCAGTATTGCTGTGGCGATTTCTGAAAAGTGAGCTGGTGTGAAAGATTGGTGGAAAAGATTTTTTTTGTATTATTATTATTATTTTATTTTCGTCAACAGATAAAAATGTTCATACCAATGACCCTTTAAAAAATTAAATTACATAAGAATATAAACAAAACTTAACAAAGACATATACGGAAACAACGCTTATTAACCTCACGGGATACATTAAAATCGAACACATTATAGCAGCTGTTGAAAACGCTGTTGCCGTAGTTGGTCCTTGAGTGCCGGAACACGAAGAACTGTTGTAAACGGAGATTTCGTCGTCGAGTTTTGATGGTCAAGAGATCCAGTAGAGCGGAACAATCAACATTTCCTTGAAGCAGATCACCAATGAAACACGCTTTGGCTACCATACGCCTACCTTCCAACAGTTCCAGGTTGATGAGCTTGCACCGACTTTCATAACTTGGCAATCTGCGAGGGTCTTGCCAGCGAAGATGTCGCAAAGCAAAGCGTATAAACCTTCGCTGAACAGCTTTGATCCTCTGGACTGCGTTTTGGTAGAAAGGGGACCAAACGATGGCACAGTATTCCAAGAAAGGGCGAACCAAAGAGCAATATAATGCCTTCAGACAGTAAACGTCCTTGAAGTTTTTTGCGAAGCGGAACATAAATCCTAGCTGCGAAGAGGCCTTGGAAACAATATACGAAATGTGAACCTTGAACGACAGTTTGGAGTCGAGCATTACTCCCAGATCCTTGACCGTTATTTCTCGTTTCAAGCGCGTAGTCGTGGAGATACATCGCACGTTTTCGGCCCAAGGAGATAGTTGAGCATTTGGATACATTTAAGGACATTCTGTTGATTTGGCACCAGTTATCGAACACTTGCAGTTCCTGCTGAAGAAAGTGGGCGTCTTCCGGACATTTTATAACGCAGTACAGCTTCAGGTCATCCGCGTAGGATAATTTCAGGCATTTGAGGACCAAGTTCACGTCGTTCATATATAGCAGGAAAAGGAATGGGCCAAGGCTACCTTGAGGAACGCCGGATGTTACCGGAAAGCTAGATGAGGCGTAATCGGCAATCTTCACGGACATAGTTCTACCAGTCAGGTATGAACGGAGCCAGTTCAACAATTGATCGTGAACCCCCATATTGCCGTATTTAGAAATGGCAATCTGATGGTTCATTTTATCGAAGGCCGCAGAGAGATCTGTGTAAATGGCGTCTACTTGATGACCGCGTTCCATTTCGCGCATGATGAACGATGTAAATACGGTAAGATTGGTCGCCGTCGAGCGCTTGGCCACAAAACCGTGTTGGTCTGGAGAAATAGTCTGTGAATAGTCATTGACCAGCCTTTGGAGAACAATTAGTTCAAATAGCTTGGATACAGAGCTTAGTACAGCAATCCCACGATAGTTGGCGACGGACCGTTTGCATCCCTTCTTGTGTATTGGGAATACAAATGACTCTTTCCAGCATTCAGAAAACTCGCCGGAAGTTACAGAGAAATTGAATACCGTAGCCAGGGGCGCAGCAAGCGTGTTTAGGCAACGCTTCAGGACAATTGAAGGAATACCGTCAGGGCGGCAACCAGTTGAAGTTTTCATCTGCTTCCCGGCTGAAATCACCATGCCAAATACAGACATGCGGGGAACATTGCTAGTAGCCGATTCGAGGCTCTCGGCGTCCAGAATTTCGTCGCAGAAGACACTGCTGAACTGCGTACGGACCAAGCTGGCGATATCCACGATAGTGTCAGCTTCAAGAGTGCCATCAGTCATAGTAGAGGGTAAGCCGGTTTCTTTCCGTTGTTCGTTCACAAACCGCCAGAAGCTTTTCGGGCTCGTTTTGAGACGACTCTGCAATTGAAACTGATGGGCGTTGTACAAGCTGTTATTGGGGTATTTGTAATCGTCGTTGGCACGAGCGTAGTTTGCCTTCGTGGAATCGGTGCGATATCTGCTGTGTTTCCTCAAAGCAGCCCTTTCAAGTTTTGAGGTCAGAATTTGACCAGGCGGGTTTGGGAGGCTTACGATTGATTTTCTTAGGCACGAATTGATCGACGGCGTAAAGCAGAATACAGCACATAGTCGAAGCAGCAAAATTTGCATCACCGTTTGCAAGAGTCGTGTTCCAGTCCACGTCGGCGAGAAAGTTGTTCCTTCCCTCGTAGTCAGCATGGTTGAAGTCATAATAAACATTTTCGAAGTTGTCGTGGAAGCTGTACTCAGGATTTAACTCCAGCGTCAGTAGCAGAGAGGAATGGTTTCTGCAGCTTTTGACAAGCGGTGCCGGAGCTTGAATGACAGAACATCTTTGACCCAGTTCTTCAGTAATGAAGCATAGATCAGGCAAACGATTGTTGTTATTCGGAATGCCGTTAACTTGCCGAAGTCTCGCGGTAGAATAAGCATCAAGCAAGGAGAGAGATGCTGGTCTGAATGACGAACATGAAATATCTGGATAGTGGAAGCCGTTGGTATCGACATGCCATGAAATCGTGCTGAGGTTGAAATCTCCCACAACGACGATGTTGTCGCTGGGTCCCATTTGTGACACGATCCAATCCAAAGAAAGAGTGTGCTTATCGATGAGGCTGCTGTCGTTGACACGATCAGGTGGGATATACACCACGCACATAAACAATGTTCCGGTTTTTGTGGATATTGCCACCCAGAGATGTTCAACCGTTGAGTTTTCGGGAGGCTTCAGGAGGCGAGATTTGAACGTTGAGCGTACGGCAAGAAGGACTCCACCACCAGATTTCTTGTTGCTGTTGAGCGGCGATCGATCTAGTCGGTACACATCGTACGTGTCGTCAAACAGTTGCTTCGATAATGTGTTGCTGTTTAGCCATGTTTCTGTGAAGGCGTAGATATCGTAGCATGCGTCACTGCATGCCAATTGGTACTCGGCGAGCGAACTGTTAATGCCTCCTACGTTCTGGTAGTACAGAAGGGCTTTCGATAAGGAGGCAACGAAATCGGCCGGTATCGATCTAGAAATTGAAACAGCATCAGGCCGGGCGACGTCATTAGAAGAAGGATACTTGCCTTGAATGGCAGCTTGGAGAGCCCTGTTCCCGTCGCTAGACCCAGGGCCGGGACGGCTAGAATGGGCAAATACAGCGACACTGATACCGGTAGGGGGCACAGCTAGGCTAGGAGGGTCCAGGGCCTCCATATTGCTTTGTGACGAGCGTCCCAGACCGGTTGAAGTGGCGGTCGATGTGTGTTGATGATGAGCAAAACATGTTAGGTGATCGGTATGTAGCGGGCTGGTTTGGCATAATAGCGGCGAATTACTGCAAGCATCAGCATGCGAGGAAGCGGCACTGGAAATCGGGATCTATGCCAAATGGGATGGTTTTTCCTTCAATTCAGCGTCGAATCGGTTCAATAACTCAGTATAAAGGCTGACTAAAAGTAAATTGGTACGCATAAAAAGACCTGTAAAGGGCTATTCACTTTAGGCCAGGCCGAAACCCGGTCGGGTCACGGCCGAGTTATGCTACGAATTGATTGTTTGAGTCCTGTATGCGACCGTTCACATTAATCCACCGCACCGTGTTCGTGGCCTTACCAGTGTTTGACCGGGCCGTTAAAAATATTTCTTGGCAACGATATTTTTGACGGCTCGGTCTCAGCACGGCTGGCAGCAGGCGGTTTGATTTATATGTAGTTGTGAGCGCTCTGCACAACAAGCGCGAATAATGTGTATTGACAGAAAGTAGAAAACTATTTTGGTATTTCAAGCTTATTTGATATGCGTGTTAAATTTGTTTTATCTAAAATGATCAGCTAGGTTAGCGCAAATTGTCTTTGTCGGGAACTCAAATTTTTAATTTAAATTTTTGCTTCATAGATTCGACCAACCATAACTATTTTCACTCGTGTTTCTAGGGGCAAGTAACCCAATAGTGTAGGTGTTAACTGATTTTATTTATATTAGTAAACTTTACTCCCAGAATATCAGCAATCACAATAGTTACATTTGTCCTCTATTTTTCGGGGAAAATTTTCATCTTGCAACTGAATTTATTTTTTTAGATTAAAAATTTCCTTCCTGAAAAGGAAAGGGTGTTCCCTTAACTGCGGTATTTTGATAATTCTTGTTCCTATAGTATAGCCGTTTAATGTAAAAAATCATCTTTTTGATCAGTGCCAATGAGCAAACACCTTTCAAAAAGAAACAGTATAACTGATAGACGGCAGCAAAAGGCATTACGATGCAAAAAACACTCTATATGTTGATAATAGCAATAAACCTTGGTGATTCGCAACTAGAGGTAAAATACTCGATCATTAGGTACAAAGACAACACAATTTTAAGAAAATATTTCTAAATGCATTCTATTTCTATATATGCATAATGTCGTGACTTAAATTGATAAGTTAAGGATTAGAAATGCATGATATAGCTTTAGATCACAAATACACGATGCGTAAGCTATCAATTTTATTTGTTAAGATAACTTTCTAAGTGTGTTCACATTGTTCTTGCATTAGCAATTCACAACATTTTAAACAGATTTTCTATACTAGGGTGCCAGTCATAATGTAGAAACTAAAAACTTTAACTAAAAACTTGAACTAAATCTTACCTAACTATTGAGAAATTTTTGTCTGAAGTATTAACTATTTTGTTGAACATTTGACTTCAAGCTTCAACATTCGTAATTCGGGTTACCTCAATAGTACTGTTACTGTACCAGGGATGCGGCTTCAAAATCATTTTCAGAATTTTTTTTCAGAATCCTTTGACGTGTCTTTTTCCCAGTAGTGCAACAACTTGACCATATTTGCACACCATAAAGCAAGGCCGGTCTAAACATTTGTTTAAATATTAGACATTTCCCAAGTAACAGATCTAGTTTTATTCTAGCCGTAAAACACTTCTCCCGGCTTTGTTGATAAAACTACAATCAAAACTGTTTTGTCTACCAACACCTCCTCTATGCTTCTTTCTTAAAGCCGAAATGTGTACAAAATGGCCCACTCTATAGACGGTTGTGAAAACAAGTTAATAAAACCTTTATAAGAACATAAAGATTTTGAAAATGTTCTAGTGAAAGATGTTATGACCACTTGAGAACCTTCATAAAACCTATTGGCTGCCATGAAAACCAGAGTGCCGCCAAATGGCCACAGCTGTCAAACTTCACTGTGAAATCTAGGATGGTTTTTGTTGTTCTGCTTTGTTCGATTCTCTGCTCTTCTGATTCATTTAGCAGTATTTTGCGGGAAATTTTGGTTGAAGGCAAAATATCCAAAACAAATTGAATTTTTTACAGCGTATCATGCTCCAAATTATATGCAAATTTATTTTTGTGGTGAATATTGGCACGATAAGAGCCGAAAATTAAGGCGCCTCGGGAATTATGCGAATTTACAACAACATAAATCAAATTAAAAGAAATACATTCAATAAATTAATCACGAATTTCCTGAAAAGTGCTTGGAATTGGATGAGATTATCTAAAAGATTGCCGAAATCAGTCTCCGATCTACAGTTTATTTGCATACCATTGAAAATTTGATGCATTAATTTTTCCCCATTTCAATTATTCCTTATATTTCAATATGACGATTGGAAAAAAATCACAGATTTGCCATAAGGCCAATTTTTCTTCGCAATGACTATTATAAAACTATTTGGTCTTATGGTGACTTCCTTCAATGCCACTTTGTCATTTAATGCATTTACTGGAGGCAAAATTGTTTTAAAATGCTTTTCTAACTGACCATAATAAGATAATATGAACGGCATTTCAATACAGCATTTTACGAGTTCATAAAATCGAAATAAAACCTTTGATAGGAGAGAACGGAATCTGAGAAACAAGGTTTTAAGATCGTTGTTAACAAGCTGTGTAGGTTTTCATAACCCCGGCCAAAAATGAAACCCATTTGCCCCCCCTTTGCTGCAATAATAAAACAAAATTGATCCCAGGTGCTTTCAAAAAACTTTAACAAAACTAAATAAAACAGGATGGTGTTAGCAATGTTACTTGGGTTATTCTTTAGTATAGCTTAGATTCAATATTTCTAAGAGTTTAGTGAGTGCTCAACTTCCGAGCTGAACAGACGCTTTTGCTATCGTTCCGTGGAAGTCGAAATCACGCTACCAGTGGCTACTGTGTCTTTCGCGAATCCTGCTCATCGCCGAGTCGTTTTTCCGTGTCGCTGTGCGTCCAAACGATTCCGCGATGGGCCGTCGTGAAAACACCTTTAGAATAGACTTTTCGAAGGTGCCAAAAAAACCGGACCTTGCCAAAGTCCACAAATTCTGTGCGACCGTTCTCGGTCTGAAGCAAGGTGAAGTGCTACAGATTCAGAACAGCAGAGCTCTCGGTGTTTCATTCGTGAAAGTTGTTGACCAAGCGTTGGCGCAACGAGTGTGCGGAGAACACGACAGCAAGCACGAGATTTCCGTGGACGGGAAAAAATACCCACTCAGGATCACGCTGGAAGATGGAGCAGTGGAAGTGAGGCTGACCGACCTATCCGATGTGTCGGACCAAAAAATCTTAGATTTCCTCGCACGGTATGGCGATGTCATCTCAGTGCGAGAACAACGATGCGGAGCCGAGATCGATTCCCCTGGCATTTCGACTGGCGTTCGTATTGCGAAGATGACGGTGAAACGGAACATCGAGTCGTGGGTCACTATCGACGGCGAAGTGACGAACGTATCGTATTACGGGCAGCTGCAAACATGCCGTCACTGTCGCGAATACGTTCACATCGGTGCGACGTGCGCTCAAAACAAGAAGCTGCTCGTACAGAAGTCGTATGCCGATGCAGCAAAGCAGTCGCCGTCGCAAAAAACGATGGAAATCGAGAAAAATCCGAACAAACTAAACACAATCCAAACCACTCCAGTTTCGAGCCAAACGAAACAAACACCGAAAAATGCCATGCCGGCTCTGTTCGTAGCGAAGTCGGCTCAATCGGACAAAATGCCACCACCGAAACAAATCCCCCACCGGCAACAGCTGTTGGCACCGCCAGCCATGACCGAACAAAACTTCCCCACGTTAACCTCTACCTCGGCTCCGGTATCGGACAGCGGGTTGTATACCCCCTCTACAGGTCATCAGCCCCCTGCTAGCAGCGGAGTGGTTCGCAAAACTGCTAGTGGCAAATCCGATGGTAACGATACAGACTCGTCAGTCTGCTCAAATACCAGCAGAAGGCAACACCGCACACGAGCATCAAGCAAGAAGCCTTGCGTGGACGAGGACTATGACGAACGAGATGGTGGTATGCAATCGTCATAATGGATGAGTTCGCTAGCTATAATCTCGCATCCATCAACATTAACAACATCACGAACGCAACGAAAATTGACGCCCTTCGAACGTTTCTACGGATACTAGATCTCGATATCGTTTTCCTGCAGGAGGTGGAGAACGAGCAGCTCTCGCTCCCTGGCTACAATATCGTCTGTAATGTGGATCAAGCAAGAAGGGGAACGGCAATCGCACTTAAAGATCACATACAGTTCTCGCACCTAGAGCGGAGTCTGGATGGCCGACTTATCGCTGTGAGAGTGCAGAATACCACACTCTGTAATATTTACGCTCCTTCGGGGACAGTTTTTCGTGCGGAAAGAGAGCGATTTTTCAACGGCACGATCGCCTACTACCTTCGCCACAACACGCAGCACGTCATCCTCGCAGGAGATTTTAACTGTGTGCTACGTCCGAGCGACTCCACGAGTGCCAACACAAGTCCGGCATTACAAGCAGCCGTACAGCAACTGCAGCTTCACGACGTTTGGGTCAAGCTGTACCCCAGAACCCCCGCACCCACGTACGTCGCCCACAATGCGGCATCCAGGCTCGACCGCATATATGTAAGCACTGGGCTTTGCGAGCATCTGCGGAGTGCTGCCACGCATGTATGCTCCTTTTCAGACCACAAGGCCCTAACAGTACGAATTTGCCTTCCCCACCTTGGCCGCGAGCAAGGACGCGGCTTCTGGTCCCTCCGTCCTCACCTCTTAACTGCCGACAACATTGAAGAATTTCAGCTTCGATGGCAGTATTGGATCCGCCAGCGGAGAAATTTTCCCACCTGGATAGCGTGGTGGATTTCATGCGCAAAACCAAAAATTAAATCTTTTTTCCGCTGGAAGTCGAGTGAAGCTTTCAGAATTTTTAACGCTGATCATCAACGGCTCTACGAACAGCTACGTCTTGCGTATGATAACTACTTCCAGAATCCCGCCATGCTGGTAACCATCAATCGCGTGAAAGCACAAATGCTCACGTTGCAACGGCAGTTTGCGCAAAACTTCGTCCGCCTCAACGAGACGTTTGTAGCAGGGGAGAGCCTATCAACCTTCCAGCTAGGTGACCGACAGCGGAAAAAAACAACGATAACAAGTCTGCAAAATGAGCGAGGGGAACAAATCCAAGGTTCTGCTGCGATCGAGCAGCATATATTCCGGTACTACAGAGACCTGTACGCAGCGGAGGAAACGAGGCAGATTGGGGAAGAGCGTTTTGATTGTGAGAGAGCCATACCCGAGAACGACGAAGCCAACGCAGCTCTAATGGAAGAGATCACCATCGACGAGTTGAAAAATGCCATCCGAACGTCGCAGAAGAGAAAATCGCCGGGCACTGACGGTCTGCCGGTAGAGTTCTACCTACGAACGTTCGACGTCATCTACAGGGAGCTATATTTCGTTATCAATGAAGCCATGACGAATGAGCTCCCTCCGGAATTCTCCGATGGCACAATCGTGCTCGTAAAAAAGAGAGGAGGTGATGGAACAGCGAGTGCATACCGACCGATCAGCCTGCTCAACGTAGACTACAAAATCCTCTCCCGGGTGATAAAGGCCCGTCTAGAACCTGTGCTACGCAACCATCGTGTGCTGAGCGCCGCGCAAAAATGCTGCAACACCGACAAATCTATTTTCCAAGCAACACTGTCGATCAAGGATCGCTTGGCACAGCTGATTGCGAGAAAAGAGAAGGCAAAATTGATCTCCTTTGACCTTGCTCAAGCATTCGATCGGGTCTCTCGTGAGTTCCTGCATCGTACTCTCCTGTCACTGGGTATCAACACAGATTTCGTCGGTTGGCTTGCGCGGGTAGCTGATGCCTCATCATCACGTGTGATGGTGAATGGGCATCTCTCTGAGCGCTTCCGCATCGAGCGGTCGGTTCGTCAGGGAGACCCTTTATCGATGTTACTCTTCGTTCTCTATTTACATCCCCTGCTTATACGAATCGAACGTGTGTATGGGGATCAACTCTGCGTTGCGTATGCTGATGATGTTACTGTGATTTCAAAATCAACACAAACGATCGAACGGATCTTCCAGCTGTTTGATTGTTTCGGAAGCGTGGCTGGGGCAAAACTAAATCGGCAGAAAACAGTGGCTATTGACGTAGGTTTCATCAATGGGGAACCGCTAACGGTACCGAATCTGCAGACGAAGGAGAACGTTAAGGTGTTGGGCGTTATTTTCACCAACTCAGTGCGGCTGATGGTGAAGTTAAACTGGGATGCCTTGGTATCTAGGACCTCGCAACTTATATGGTTGCATGGCATGCGTTCACTCAACCTCCAGCAGAAAGTAGTACTGCTGAACACTTTCATCACAGCGAAGGTGTGGTACCTTTCGTCTGTGATCCCACCGCAATGTGCTCACACGGCAAAGTTGACTTCGATGATGGGCACATTCTTGTTTCGAGGGCTGCCTGCTCGAATTCCAATGCAGCAGTTGGCGCTTAGTAGAGAGCAAGGCGGACTTAAACTACAATTGCCGGCGATCAAGTGTAAAGCGCTGCTCATCAATCGTCACCTGCAAGAGATCGATTCCCTTCCCTTTTATCATTCCCTTCTGATTCAAAATAATCCTCCCCCCATCAACCTTCCTTGTCTCAAACTCCTTTCTCAGCAAATTCCCTTATTTCCTCACCACATCCAACAAAACCCCTCCAGCGATCAAATACACCGTTTATATTTAGATCAAACGGACCTACCAAGAGTAGAAAGGAACCATCCGGGCCAAAACTGGAAGAAAATCTGGATTAACATCTCGGTGAAAAGACTATCGTCACAACAACGTAGCGATCTCTATTTGTTTGTGAACGAAAAGACGGAACATCGCAGCTTGTTGCACATAATTGGTCGTGCAAATGACCCCCATTGTCAGCACTGTCGGGTGCCCACCATCGAGACTTTGCAACACAAGTTCAGCGAGTGCCCTCGCGTAGCAGCAGCATGGGCATACATTCAGCGGAGACTGACGACGACTCTCGGTGGGTGGCAGAGACTTTCTTTCGACGAATTAGTGAGGCCAATCTTGGCAAACATGACTGCAGCAACAAAAAATGTTATCCTCAAATCGATAATAAAATACATCAACTTTGTTAATCGTAATATTAATAATAGAATCGATGTAGGTGAATTTGACTTTGTATTAAGCCTTGTATGTATGTATGTAAGGTAGCCACCATCCCTTCTAAGACCTTGTCATGTATGCAGCTCCACTTAAAAGCAAGATCAAATTGAGTTGCCGGGTTGTATTCACAGTAACGCTGTATGAAGGGCCAAAAACGGTGGGGCGGACCCGTAAGCAGAGACACTTACGCGAAACCCGCGGGAACATGAGATTCTCCTTCCAACGATACGATCCAACAAATCGAATAACCCAATTCGCAATACTTATTAAGCTTTCTACGGGATGGCTTGTTAAGAAGGGCGCGTCACTCTCACTGAAACTGTTGGAGTAGAATTCACAGCATCACAATCGAATCGGTAGGATAAAGAAAATGATACTGTTTGTTCCCTCCTAGACGCCGGTTGTCATACCACTCCATTGTCCAATTCCAGCTTGAGTGATACCCTGATGCTCCCTCCTTTCCCAATATATATTCAGTGTCATATAGTAATATTTAAAATCTTGTGAATGAATATTATAATTATAAAAATATAGTGAATGAATATTATAATGACAAATAATATAGTGAATGAATATAAGAATGATAATAACACTTCCATTTGTGGACCTGAAAGTTAGACAATGTAGCTGCGAGAAAAAAAAATTGATATTAAATTATCTCATAAAACTTGGGATACCTATGAATTATCTGAAATTATATAGCAATAGAATAGTAAACCTAAAATTTCGATGTGCTGTTCCGTTTCCTTGCAATAATTTATGTAGTGAGTCTCATCGGAAATAGTGATTTTGATTAAATGAATTTAAATGCAATTATGTCACATCATTTAATATCATAACATAAAATAATAAACTGACGTTATAATATAAAATAATAATACCAGCAGGCCAGTAAACTATAGTAGAATACATATATCCGTAACTAAGCTGAACATCCACTCATCGAAAGACTTCCACTGTTGCAGTTTCTATTGGATTAAGATCTACTAAGATTAGAATTAGTTTTCACAATAATGGTCAGAGAACATAATAGGCGTAGGTACAAGATGTATTTTTCGATAGCTCTTGTTCATCTGGACCCATAAATGATACTTTATTTCTGTGAAATGGGAAATGAATGATTGTAAACTGCTAGGTTTTAAATTAATATATATTTTTGATGAAGAAGGAAAGACCTTTTTTAAGTAGAAATTTTCGTATATGATTTTTTTCTTAAAAATAAAAAAAAAAACATCAAAAACCTTTCTATCTTTTCAAATACATAACGTAGGTTAGATGAGCTATAACTGACAAGGATGCATATATGCGAAGCTGAAAATGACTTATAAAAAAGCATACAAAATGTTACGTATGGATGTTATAATATAAAATGATAATAATTTCATTTTTATTTAAATGTCTGCGGATTGTGGTCCTGCTGCAATTGTACCATGAACCTGAAAGCTAAGACAATGTATCATAGCCACGAGAAAAAAAATTGATTTAAAATTATTTTACAAAACATGGGATATCCATGGATGATCTGAAATTGTATAGTATATAAGGAATCATGGGATATAAAGCATATAATGAACCTAAAATTTCGATGTGCTGCTCTGCTAATAAATGTGATATAACCACAAAGGAACTGACTCTTAGCTTCGGGTCTTGATCCCTACTGAGCCCTTGCGGCACGTCAAGCCGGCCAGTTCAGCGCAAGGGGGGAGACCTTTTTAAAAAAAAGAAAAGACTATTTTTTTGATTCGCTGAAATGCACAAAGACTCTTCTTTTTCCGAAACCCCCCCTAAGAAAAAAAAACCAGAAGGTCCAAGTAAAATTATATGCAATTTTTGCCCCAAGAATGCTACCCGAGTGAACTCCAGCTATCACAGGTAATCGATCAGATTTGGAATTCTTATAATTAACCTGCAGCGATCTGTCAGTTCAATAATTTTGAACTCATTTCACTAAGTAGATTGAAAAGTTAAACTTTTTCAATTTAGCAAATAGAACTTTTATGCCAAACATGGTCGAATGTCGATTTTTTCTATACCTAGAAGAGGAACTCAAGTTGTGCACTCGCCCTTCAGATTTGGTATTTATACTTTCGATTTGAATTGTTATTAACGTTTGCATTAAAAAAGATGGACAAAAATTGCCGATTTTTCACGGGTTTACCTTCACCCACACTGACAAAACTACCCATGCAGCATCAATCATAGTTACCCATGAGTCAGCAGACAAAATTTGACAGCTCTATCAGTCGAACTCTAACCGTGATGGCAAAAACAGGAAGCAACTCCGTTCAGAAGGGACATCGTGTGGCACTTTGTGGACGCCGGATACGCCCGTTCCGGCATCTACGACATCTTGGCACTATTAGAAAACAATCAGAGCATCGAAAGAAAGCCCGGTTCCGGACGGCCGACGACCCTGAGCGACAAGAAGCTCCAAAGGATGCTGAAGAGGAAGATCGAGAAAAGTGGCTACATCGCTGCATGCGCTTGGCCGGGAGGTTGGTTCAACCGACCAAACAGTGAAAAAGTACCAGGTAAACATGAACATACATGTCAGGAAGCGGAAGTCACGTCCACTGGTTTCGGAGCTGCAGGCAATGACGCAGCGGCAGCGGCTGAATAAGATGGTCAAGATGATTTTTCCAGCGAATCGCGACGTGGCGGTGGTGATGGACGACGAGACCTATCTTACCCTGCATGGCAACGGCTGGCAGGGCACTTCGTATTTTACTTCCCCCACGAAGGAAGTGAGCTCAGAGGTGAAGTTCATTTCACACACCAAATTCCCCAGGAAAGTGCTGCTGTGGCTGACAATCAGCGAGAAGGGGATGTCAAGGCCGCTCTTCTATCGCTCCGGACTAGCCGTGAACGGGGAAATTTATAGTACGAAATGCCTGCCGGAAGTTGCGTCGTTCATCAAGAAATACCACAAGGGCGAAGACGCGGTGTTCTGGCCGGATCTGGCGTCGGCCCACAACTCGAAGCGATCATTGAAGGAGATGGAGCGGCTGAGTATCGATGAGGTAGCCAAGTCGGCGAACCCGCCAAACGTCCCCCTGCTGCGTCCCATCGAGCATTTCTGGGCCAACCTGAAGCGTAAGATCTAGTCCAAAAATTTTGTCGCGAAAACTGAGGAGGAATTGATAAATAAAACGAAGAAAGAACTCAAAAACATGCCTACACGCATGTTTTCGTCCGCCATGCCAAGTGTTTTGGTTAACTGTCGGAAGGCCGCTCGCAAGGGCGTAGAATTTTTTTGCAAGTAAGGCGATAAATAATTACATTCCATGGGAAATTTATCAAAAGGAATTATCTGTCTTAGCTTTTTTTATTATAATACCATCCGAGAAAAAAGTCCATTTTTTTAATGCAAACGTTATCAGTTTGTTCACTAGGGTAGCTTGCCTGGAATACTGCATTTGAAATACTAACACATGGTATTCTTCCAAGCCGAATCCCAATATTAAAATTCTTATGAATCCCTCAAATTCCCAACCATTCAACCGAATCCCTACCCTTCCAACTTCCCATTCAAGCGAGGCAACCGTCCTCTTTTCCTATCGTGCTATCAAGAAAACTTCCTGCTCGCATCGCCCGCTCATATCCGCCGGGGCAATTGCGCTCAAATTCAATTGATTAAATTAAAATTAATTTCTTCGATTTTATTTAATTTCTTCGCATCAGCTGCCGCTTCTACGGCGTCCTTCAGTTTAGTTAGTATCTTTGTGGACAGCAGACTGCTCAGGGGAGAAACTGTTCCAATCAAATCACTGGGTATTGAAAGATTGTTGCCTGACTCGTTGAATGAATCGGTCGCCGTCGGATCGCAGCAGATGGTGGAAAATAACTTGAAACAGACGATGGCATCAGTAGTAGCATCGTGATTGCTTCATCATTTCGATTCCCTATCTTACTTTTTCTCCTCCTTCTCCTTCTCCCCCTGCGACGACGACGACGACGACGACGACGACGACGACGACGACGACGACGTTGCGTTTGAGTGAGAGGAAAGCTTAGTTTCTGCAACAAAATTGCATCAATATGAACATAAATTCTTCAACTATAATATGCAGTTGATTAGGCTGGTAGTCAAATCTCCAATTAAGTTTGGTGAATTCTCACGAAACTGAAAGTTGAATGAAGTTTCCTCTTTTTGATCGTCATACTCACGCATCGTCTCCCACGACCACTTGCTGTTCATCATTCTGTGCTGCAGGAGAATCTCAGTCAATATTGATTTAAAGTTTGCCATCCACTTAGCAGAGCAGCGAGCAAAATAAGACGTTCGAAAGGATGCGGAAGGAAAGCTTTTATCAGTGTCGCCCTTGATCATTCTTTTTTCCACCTTCGAATCCTTCCTGTCGTGCGTCGGTCGGTCGGTCGGTCGGTCGGGGGCTTGGCAGCTTCATGAAGACGATTCCCGTAACACAGCAGCCTATGGAGTCGTCATCGTCGTTGCCAGAGGAGCGACTCGACTCGACACATCATGACGGTATGGTGGAACATCAAGGCATTAAATCGAACCTCACCGAGTTTAAGGCCTTTCCCCACCGGAGCGTCGCTGGGGGAAGCGTTTTCGATTTATCGAAATATGTTTTTATGATGACAAGCCTTCGAGCAGCTCAGCACCTACACGTAGGAAGAATAGGATTTTTAATGGTTCCAAAGAACATTTTAAGATGAAACGAACATATGACGGAATGTGGGCCGCCTCTGAGAAATGCTTATCGAAAGGGAAAACTTCCTGGAAATGTTGTGTGCTGGGAGTTAGGGAAGTAATATGAGCGGGTAAGGATAAAGGGGGGGGAAAGCGATAAGGTATCCCGACTCGAGCAATTCTTGGAAAATGATTTATTTATGAATCACTTAGACGAGATGTATCATAAACGTTTCATTTTATCGCTGCCGTTTTTCTTCAAGTTTATGAACTCATTCACTTTTCGTTTCCTTCAGTAGCGAGTTGGTGGATGTTTAGAAGAAGTGCTCGGTGTAAAGTAAATGACCTAAAGTGCTTACGATAGATTTTCAACCGATTTTATTTGATGAAAATATAGCGAGCCGATTATTGAAATTCAAAACAGAGTTTTTCTCTTAGTTCCAAAGGCAGATTGTTTATATTTACATAAAAAAATTAGCGAAATTATCTGGAAAAAGAAACCACCGATAACATATTTTTGGGCCAAATGGTGAATGGCCTTCTGCGAACACAATTCTGATGCCTTACCTTACCAATTAGACTAAGGCCGGTGTGGCCTCTGCTGTACACAGAAGTTGTTTCCATTGTAATCGGTCCATGGCTGTTCCTCGCCAGCCTCGCTGTCACCTTCTACTTGATCGATCCACCTTGCTCGTTGCGCGCCTCTTCTTCTTGTACCTGTCGGTTCGTTTTCGAGAACCATTTTCACAGGGCTGTCGTCCGACATTCTTACGACATGCCCAGCCCATCGTAGTCGACCGATTTTTGCGATGTGTACGATGGGAGGTTCTCCCAGCAACTGGTGCAATTCGTGGTTCATTCGCCTCCTCCACGTTCCATCTGCACTCCACCGTAGGTCGTACGCAGCACCTTCCGTTCAAAGACTCCAAGGGCGCGTTGGTCCTCCACTAGCAATGTCCATGTTTCGTGGCCGTAGAGAACTACCGGTCTAATTAATGTCTTGTAAATGGTCAACTTTGTGGTTCGGCGAACTTTGATCGATCTTAGCGTCCTTCGGAGTCCAAAGTAGGCACGATTGCCAGCCATAATGCGTTTTTGTATTTCTCTGCTGGTGTCGTTATCGGCGGTCATCAATGAGCCCAGATACACGAATTTGTCTACTACCTCGATTTCATCACCGTCGATCTGAACTCGTGCTAGGAGGCTAACATTGTCTTCTCGTGAGCCTCTTCCCTCAATTCTGATGCCATAAGCATTAAAGTTCAAAAAAAGCAAACCTGTACAATTCAAGTTTCAGTCATTTTATACTTTTTTTGTGATATGTTCAATGTGATCCTGGGCACATGGCTCAACCGAATAAACCGACTCTTTGACGGCTCGTGTAGTTTGAGGCGTCGTGTGAATCGTTTTGGTTCGGGATCACCTCCAGAATTCCCGAGAGACTTTCTCAATAGTACAATGGAGCATCTTTAAAAGTTCGCAGAGACATTTCCCATAAGTCCAGAGGATGGCCTTCAAATTCCAGTCGAACCAACTTCAGAGGTGCTGAGTGCTGAGAGATTTTTTTCGGACATTGAAGACATTTTTTCACGCTTTTAGACGGATTTGCTCACAACCAACAGGGGGAATATCTTCAAACCTTCCAATGGAATTACTCTATATATATCGACCTCTTCCAGAGGTGCTACGAGATTTCAGATTTTCTTCCAAATCACAGAACGCTCTTCGCAGATTTTCATTTGAATTTGGTTAAAAAAAAATGAACGTAATTTAGGCTATCTGGAAGAATAAAAAATAGTCTACCTCCAAATCACCAAAGGAAAAAAATCAGCCGAAAAAACAACACAAGAAAAACCTACAGTAAAGGAAGGCACATTAACAAATGCTCATTATCCGGCATTTTTTAAGTTCATCCTCCAAAATTAATTGAGGAACATAAGAAATTCCTTCAGAATTTCGGAGAAATATCATTCTTCAAAAGTTTGAAGGGACTTTCTCGGATAGTTCAGAGAAATTTTGTCCAAAAGATCTCAACAACTTCAACAAGAAGTTTTGATTAATTTCCTCCGGAAGTTTGAAAGACTTCTTCCGAATTATTGAAAAATTCCCCGTTAGCGGAAATTTTCTCAAAACTTTCAGAGAATATTTTCCGAAAACATGAAGGAACCTTCCTAAAATGTTTGAGAAGAACGTTACTCCAGAAATTTCCCAAAATTGATGAGAAGGACCTTACTCTAGAAATTCTTCGAATTTCGCGAAATTGAAGAAGACTGGAGAGATTTTCTCAACAAGACGGAATTTAATCATTCAGGGCTGCAAAATGGTGAGTAGATAGCTGGGATGGAGCGTGCGTCCTCGCAACATAGCTATGGTCCTCACAAGTTCCTACCTCATGCTTCCACGGGTCAAGAGATGACAAAGACCGCCAGCTAAGGGTTGCGTACTTAGCTGGTAGTGCAGCCTGGGCACTGTTGTCCTTCTGACTTCAGCTAGATTGAGGAGGTGCGTTCCGAGCGTCTGTCTACCAAGGAGGTGCGGCTCAAACAGCGTCTGTCCTGGCATCCAGCGGTTGAGTAAGAAACGCAGTATCGCGTCAACTATACATTAGGTGGCAGCCGCACCAAGGCGAGGCAGGCAGCGTGACCCCGGTTAAGTAGCATGCTGAAATCTTACTCTGCATCGAAAAATGGAAGTATACTTTATACGGTATAACCATAAAATTCCCGGGTATTGTGAAATGGGTTTGAATTGTTTTCTTCCCCCGTGGCTATGATAATGCAAGTCCGTCTACAATTGCAGCAGGATCAGCAGACATGCAGACATTACAAATATAATTGTTATTATCATTTTATATTATAACATCCCTTCACAATATTTTTTTATGCTATTTTCAGCTTTGCATTTGCATCGTTGTAAGTTTTGGCCCACCTAACTCACGTTGTGTATTTGAAAAGATAGGATGGTTTTTACCTTTTTTTTAGAGAGAGGAATATATACGACAAATTCTACAAAAAAAAATTCGTTTTGGATTTATTGAGTTTCCGTTGTTGGGCAGTAATCATACTCATATGAAATTTATTTGCCTAAATTTTCTTTGTTATTTTGCTAGGAGGCCAGGTGATCAATTTTATTTCATTATATCGTGTTCTAAATTTTCGCTATTTTAGAGTTTCAATCATCTAACATCGCAGCGGAAGAGGCAAATAGCGGCATTTAATTATTATATGTACATTATGTAGTATTTCTTTACAACATCGTATTATTTCCATCATATCATGACCTTCACATTTTCATGCAACAAACCTGATTTAGGCGGTATCTGACTTAAACACGAAACATACATTTAATTTATGACATCTAGCATTCCTTATATGTCCAGTATATAACGCAGAAAATTACAGCTGTGGTAGGCTTTTTAAAATTACGGAATCTGTGGTAGGCTTTTGCACTTATTGCTGAATGTATTTTTCATTTCCGGTTTACAAATGGACTGTTTACCAATTCTGAGCTGATCTGATTCATGCAGCGCTGTGTGCCATTTGACTAGTGTTTGATTTTACATTCAATCTTTGTCATTACTTCATCATAACATACAATATCATTATATTTGGTAATATTATTTTATTGATTTTACTTCATAAATGATATAAACATTACTTATTGTTTTTTGCCCATTTATCTTAAACTCCCTTCCAGTTAAATCTTCCCATTGCTAACTCGGTAACAATAACTATTAAATCAGCAAACATAAAAGCGGATTGCTGTTATAAAATCAGCATCAAGTAGCAAATAGTGACCATGGCAACAGTAAATTAAAATGTATAAATGTTAGTTTTGTAAAATTTCAATAGATTTAACAAACCTTTTCAGGATACCTCAAATCAAGATTTTGGCGAATTGCTGCTATCGCTGAAAACGAACGAAAACGTGCTTTAGCGCCACTTTAACACTTTACAGCATTTCTTGCATTCCAGGATCAACCGAATGAACATCATATATAATAGATACGAGTGCTTGTAGTATTTTTCATTTAAATATACATATATACACTATTATATAAATATTTCATGGGAATGGGAGGGACCATCAGGGCACCCGATTGAAGCACTCTGGATGGGGAGAGTGGGAATGCCAACTCCCCATTGCTAACAGTTTGTGAATGGAGGGCGGGCTCTTCTCCCCGCCCATTGGGGCATCCTCATGTTAGATAGCTTGCTCTTTTGACCAATTGTTCAGTCTTGTTGTTGGAAGGAGATTCTTTATATCCCTGTGGATACGTATAAGTGATGTTGCATATCGATCCACCCAACCCCATTTTGGCCCTTCATACAACGGCATAATTAGGATAATCAGTGGTTATTAAAGCTTGATCAAGTCTAACAGAGGGGAGAGCCCATTGCTGTCGGACTTAGTTTCCGTGCTACAATGGGTGGTAGTACATATCATACATCATACATCAAGACGGAATTTAATCTTTCAGAAGTCTTTAGAAACTTCCTTCAGAAGATTTTAGGATTTCTTTATAGAATTTTTCGAAACTTCCCTCCAAAATTTGAAGAAATTTTCTCAAAAAATTCAGAAGAATTTTTACTTCCTGAAAAACTCCCAAAATAACATCAACTTTTGTAAAACATTGAAATATTTTGTAAACAAAGTTCTCTAGTTTGAGAACATCCCTCCAATAATTTTTAGAAGTAAATAACTGCAGATATTCCATTCACTTACTGTACTGAAGAATTAGTTTTGGAAATTTCAAGCAATTTTGTCAAGAAATCCAGAAAATATCCCCCAGAAGTTTGAAGGGAATGTCTCAATTAGTTCAGAAGAATTTAATCCGAACATTCTGAAAAACGTCTACCAGAAGTTTTGAAGAATTTCCTCACAAAGTCTAAAAATATTTCCTTTTAAATTTTTGAAAAATTCCCCCCTCAACTCGGCGCAACTTTATCGAAAGTTCAAAGGTTCTTTTTCAAGTGCTGAGTATATACTAAGTATGAGGAACCCCTCCAAAGGTTAGAAAGAAACAGAAGGAATTCTTTCAGAAAGTTCCAAAAGTTCAGAGAAACTTTTTCAAGTACTAAATATTTTATACTAAGTATAAGAAACCCCTCCAAAGTTTATAAAGAAACAAAAGGAATTCTTTAAGAATTTCTGAGAAATGCCCCCAAAATATGATGGAAAATTTCCCAGATAAGTTTTCGTACCTCCAAAAGTTGAAAACAAATCCTTCCGAATTAATGAAAAAATTCCTCGTCAGTGGAAACATTCTCAAAAAGTTCAGAGGATGTTTTTCGAGAAGATATGAAGAATCTCCCGACAAATATTGAGAAGAAACTTACTCCAGAAAGTCCCTACAAATTATAAGAAGGACCTTGCTCTCGAAATTTTCAAAATTCTGAAAACTGTCCTCAGTTAAGAGAGATCCTTTCAAGAAGTCTAGAGGAACTTCCCGCTTATAATTTTGAGAAGCAAATAACTTCAGATATTCCATAGACTTACTCCAGATGTTCTGAAGGATTCGGTTCTGAAATTCTAAGAAATACCATCAGAAAGTCCAGAAAATTTCTCTTTGGATGGAATGTCTCGAGTATTTCAGAGGAAATTTATCCAAAAATTCTCAAGAACGCCATCAAGAAAGCTTAAAGAAACGCCATGGGAAGTTTCATAAACATCCTCACAAAATTTTGAAAAATTCTCACCGAAAATTAGTGGAACTTTCTCAAAACGTCAGTTGAATTATTTTTTAAAGAGATAAGTATGAGATATCCCTCCAGAAGTTCCAAAACACTTTTCATAAATTCTGGAACATTTTCCCAGAAGACTTGAGAGACTTTCTAAAAAAGAAGGCTTGAGGATCGAAAGATTTCGAGAATTCTCTCTAGTTTCTCTAATTTTTTTTTAAGTTTCCCTCCGAAGATTGATGGATTTGTCTAAAGCTATGTCCATTTAGAATCCGGAATAAAAAAATTATCTGTATCTCGGTAACGGATTGACGAATTGGTAATTCACTACACTTTAAGGAAAAAATATCAATACAAATCATTTCTCTTCGTTTCTAATGAAAATTCGCCCTTTCTTCTTTATTCCTCCCATCAAACGCTGCACACCTCCGGAATCAACTTCCTTGGCACATTTGTTCCACATTTTGGTCATCTGAGTCACATCCCGAGCCGTTTTTCCACTTTTCTTAAGCTTCCGCTTCATTATTGCCCAAAATCTCTCGATGGGCCTTAACTGTGGGCAGTTGGGTGGATTTATGTTTTTATCGATGAAATCTACGTTATTATCGCGGTACCACTGGACGACTTCTCGGCTGTAGTGGCAATTTTATTGGTATTTTGCAAATTACTATCATTGAAATTTTGGCAATACACCAAAACTTCAGTTGCATTCTGTTCAAATTGCAAGAAGTTTGTGGAAGTCCGTCGTTTGATAAAATTTTACTATTTCCTTCTGTGCAAGAAAGCGTCGTTAACCTTACATTAGAATTTTCTTCTGGAAGTATGGACAGGTTATCCTCTTCTCCAGACGGATCCGGGTGGTCATTGTCTACCCCGTTGCTTTCCGAAGGGTGCGTCAATGCCGTCGAAAACTTGATGTATTTTGGGGACTGATAAATTTGTATGCTGCCTCCCTGGTTTGTTGCAGTCGTTGCGTCCGTTCACTAGATAAGAACGATCGCTGTGACTGAAGGTCTGATAAGGCACCCTAATGCATAATAACCATTATATAAATAACCTAATTCCATTTGTTCTATTAAAATATAAAGTTCTCTCCAACTACTAATTTCGCGACTAAATACTTTGTCAGTAACATCGTAAATAACATTACAAATAGCATCAACTGGTCAACACATTCTTCAAGTCTAATTTCTTATTTGTAAACGAGATCAGTACATCAAACAACCGTCGCGGAGAAATTATCCCAACTATGTTTGGCAACCATCAAAGTTCAATTCTAACAAATCCAAATAACACGTCCCTATAATTTACTAGCGATTGCCCCGGTCCATTACCGTCGCGTTGTGCCATTATCGTTTGCCGTAAACAAATTCTTCTGAACATTACCCCAACCGTCCGACCGACCTCTTCTCTCCATCGTCGCCGAGAAATGCCATCATCATTTCGTCGAATTTAACCTCTTCCGTTAATTAATTACTTCGCCTACTTCCAACGCAATGGCAGAAGGAGAACCTTTCCAACTAAGGTCATCCTTTCTTTAACACTCCGATGGATGTGCCATCACAGCCAACCCTCCCCAACCGTAATCGTCGGAATTCGAGTTCGAGTAGTCATCGTCGGTTGATGTAAGCGAGCAATTTCGATAAAACACTTGACTGGCGTTCCTTAAAATAATCATTTCTAATCCTCCCCCACTGCTGGAAGTGACCCGAATCCACTGGTCAAATAGCAAACAGGCAAGAAAGCAAACACACACACACACACATAGCAGATGTGTGAATGCGTGAAATCCTTTCATGTGCTGTTATTCGAGGACCTCCGCCGAACCTACGTAGAAGGAAGCTGTTTTGTAATCCAGTTGATGGGCTTGCGACATTTGGCCTAAGACGAAACGATGCACCATTATCATTATCGTGTCGTTTGCCGTCGTTCCGACTCTAGCTTCCCTCTGGCCCTCTTTCGGCTCCCCAAGCTTAGTGTATTATCGGATGGATCGGGGAAGGTGAACGATACTGTTTGAACTGTTTCCAGTTGGTGTCTTGTATTAATTTCACAGATTGCAAGCGCATTTAGATCAGGCAGATACGGACGAATGGAAGGTGAGGGGCTATTTCGATATCGTCTATCATAAGTAGCCCTTGTTGGGTTGTCAATGGAAAGAAAATTGGTAGGCAATTTCAGTTCAACTATAACATCATGCAATCGCGAAATCGAGAATTCTAACCCAATTTCCGGCAGTGGAAGTTGAAACATTGTATCAGTTTCAATACGGTATTCTATTGCCCGCCACGAAATCGACCCAAAGTAGATACCCTTCAATTGAAAGATCACTTTTCCGAACACGACTCAACTTACCTAATGTAGCTCCTGACACCCGAGCTCTGTTGGTATATCCCTTCGCCGATGTGTTTTTCGCTCGTCTTCAGTTATAGATCCAAAACGTGCTTCTCAGTAGCTCACGTTGCTGATGCAATCCCACTCTCTGGTGGTAGCTGCCAATATCGAAAGCGTAAAGATTCACGTCGTGGCAATAGATTCTAGATCAGCATTATCCAATTTCATGCCACCGTTTCGTCACGACAAAAATCACTTGCAACCGTTTTCCAACCAATGATTTCAACATCCACTTCACTTCGCACAGTTGCAGCAGAAAATCGAGCACTTTTGCTGCCTTTAGAATTCACAATTTTCACGACCAAACTCCCACGATCAACTACTTGAACTGACGACCGGAGGCCACTGGAAATCCTTCCAACTCACTGCGTAGCATCAATCACTCTTAACGACCATGGAGCCAATAATGGAACCGTCGAAAATTCTAACTCCCGAAAAGGGCACACCGTCACCCGAATGTCGAGTCAAATTTCGTTAATCCAACGCGCCCGAGCACACCGAAAAATTCGCGTCTTTATCGAGTCAGGCCTAATCTTCGAATAGCGTAATTATTAGCATCAGGGTTTAATTTTATAAAACCATAGATTTGAGAAGCGCGCGCAGGTCTTCACCGCACCAGCAACGGCCATCGATTCCTTTCGCTCTCGTTAGATGCCAGCAGCCGTTTGGCAGAAGCAGAAGCCACCACCGCACGACACCCGTGGCATCGATGGAGCACGCCGTAGGTCGGGGTGGTTCGCGATCGGGTCACCACACAAAGTCGGTTTCATCGTCGCCGTTCACCCGGCAGGCAACACTGGCACTGGCTCGGCTCCAGATAGATCTACGTGCAGATCGCATCATCGTCATCATCATCAGCAGCATCATCATCGGCGTCGTAGTCGTCGTCATTGAATGGGCGCTTCAGGAGAGAAAGAGAATCGAGCGAAAACAAAACATTATAATAATGGATGACAGTTTGTGCACTATGGATGGGGGATCCGAGCGGTTGTGGGTGCGATGATGCACGTGCGATTTTTATCTTCACTAGACTGATGTCGAAGAGAAGAAAGATTGGGCGGAAGAGTAAAAGTCGTAAATAAATGAATGAAATTCTCTCAAATAATACCGATGAGTTGCGGTGATGGAAAAACAAAACATGTGTCCAACATGATGACTTGAATAAGAGATGGAACACAAAATCATACGATCGACGTCGGGTACTGATGCCTAGCATTTGAAATAAATTAGAATCGGTTGTTTTCATGCTTTTGGATAGAAAATAAACAAATAGTTTGTTCTACGTGGACTGTCTTTATCGAAGCTTCAATTTTAATCTAATTAACTTTAGATATTATCATGAACTGATTCCTGTAGACAGGTTTTTATTTTGACTGAAGTAAGATGTGTCAAAAAAATTATATATAGATTGTTCCAATAATTATAAATACACTAATGATTCACCGTCAATTCAAAATACGTGCAGTATTAAACCAAGTTTTGCGGCGATCTGTTGTTTACATCCAAATTAAACTGATGTTGTCATTTTTTTCAATTTTTTGCACGGGAGTTTGAAAAAGCGTTGTCCCGAGCAAAGACAACGGATTGCGCACAAACGGTTCACCGTCAGTGGTTGTTCGAACAGAAAATTGGCTAAGGAAGAAGGTGTGAGCGTCGGAGCAGTTCAAACCGCACTACGGAAGTATCAACAACAGTGCTCTTTTGTAGATTCCCCGAGATGGGGTAGAAAACCCGGTCCCGCTGACCCTACATTCGACAGAAAGCTAAGGGACTATTTCAAGCGTCATCCTTCAGCATCAGTCCGAGATGTGGCGAAAAAGCTAAGTACTTCGGTGGCTAATGTTATGCGTGCCAAAGAGAGAATCGGCCTGCAGACTCGTCGGAAGCAGAAGCAGCCAAAACGAATCTCTAAATAGGCTGAATCTGTGAATCCGAGGGCTCGAAAACTGCTGACCAGAAAATCGGGCTGTGTTATCATGGACGATGAAACCTACATAAAACTCAGTTATAAAATTCTGCTGGGACCACAGTTTTATAGCTCGCCGAAAGGAAAGGATGTTCCTGGATCAGTGCAAGCCATTTACATCGAAAAATTCGGTGTGGCAGGCCATATGTGGATGTGGAAAAATATCTCGTCCATTCATTACGACAGACACAAT
>JAHHFK020002942.1:0-63282 GCA_024533555.2 Aedes koreicus | reverse complement strand
GCAGCGATTGGTTGGTCTTCACGAAATCCATTTCGTGCATTCTACAAAAAGGTGTAATGATAGCATTTCACCAGATAAAAAGCAAAATGAATGTTTCATGCAATACACGAGACATTTGTTCTATGTACAAAATCCATGTTTACGAAACGAGTGAAAGCGTATTTACGAAAATAAATTTCCAGTGCAAGGCCACAGAGATGGATATTGCTCCTGTTTTCCGTCAAAATCTTCTTCTAGTGCACCGAATCCAAAGAAGGCTTGGCAGAAGAGCAAGAAAAAACAGCTTGAGGAGGCAACGAAAACCATAACAGTACACAACAGCGAAGGTCGGAAGTTCATCGACGTTAAGTTCAACAACGTTCCGCTTCGGTTGCAATTGGACACGGGAGCGGATGTATCGATCATATCTCAACGTTCGTGGATCAAGCTTGGGCGGCCGAAGGTGAAATCCACATCATGTCGAGCTAGAACAACGTCCGGAGCGCCATTGGACTTAAATCAATCACATCGTTCTGCAACCAAGTCACTGTGCAACAGACGCAGGAGATGTCCAACCTACGTAGCCGATTCCCCGATGTTTTTACGGTGAAACTGGGCTTATGCAACAAAACCACTGTCCAATTAGTGCTCAAGAACAATCCAAAACCAGTATTCCGACCAAATCGGCCAGTAGCGTACAGTCTGGAAAGAGCTGTGGAAGAAGAACTCCATCGGTTGGAACGACAAGGAATCCTGAAGAAGGTCGATTTTTCCGACTGAACGGCTCCGATTGTCGTCGTCCGAACACCAAACGGGACAGTTCGGATATGCGCCGATTTCTCAACAGGCCTGAATGCGACGCTAGAGACCAACTGTTATCCGTTACCGTTCCCCAAGGACATCTTCACGAAAATGGTCAACTGTCGACACTTTAGCCACATCGACTTATCCGACGCGTACCTTCAGGTGCCGGTTGACGAAACAAGTCAGCAGCTACTTACCATTAATACTCACAAAGGGCTATACCGATTCACGAGACTGTCACCAGGTGTAAAATCCGCGCCGGGGGCTTTTCAACAGATAATGGACGCCATGCTCGCTGGACTCACCGGTTCTGTTGGTTATTTGGATGACATCCTTGTCGGAGGTCGAACGGAAGAAGAACATGGACACAATCTTCACAACGTTCTCACTCGCTTGCAGGATTTTGGCTTCACAGTGCGCATTGAAAAATGCAGTTTCAATTTGCGCCAAGTTAAATACGTGTGTCAAATACTAGATGAAGATGGCACTAGACCAGATCCAGACAAAGTGGCAGCAATTGTCAACATGCCTCTTCCTCATGACGTCCCTACGCTGCGATCGTATCTGCGATGGACCAGCTGCTCAAAACGGGTGTAAAATTCGAATGGTCGTCTGCCTGCCAGAAATCATTCGACCGTTTTCGAGAACTCCTTCAATCACCGTTGCTACTGACACACTACAACCCGGCCATGGATATCATTGTGTCAGCAGATGCATCATCGGTTGGGCTGAGATCCCGCATAGCCCATAGGTTTCCCGACGGATCCATGAAAGCAATCTATCACGTGTCTCGCAGCTTGACAGCACCCGAAACGAACTACATCCAGGTAGAGAAAGAAGGTTTAGCACAGGTGTTTTCCGTAACTCGATTCCACCGAATGTTGTTTGGCAGAAACCGATCACAAACCTCAACTGCAGATATTTGGGTCGAAGAAGGGAATTCCTATCTACACCGCCAATAGGCTCCAACGGTGGGCCCTAACACTTTTACTCTACGACTTTGAAAACTTTTACAGCTCTACTCACAGTTCGGTCACGCGGACGTACTGTCCCGACTGATCAACAGTCACGTGCATCCAGAAGAGGAATATGTGATAGCAAATCTGGAACAGCATTCGAGCTTCAATCAACGATTTACTGCAAACATTTCCCCTCTCGTTCAAGGTCATTCAGAGGGCAACCAAAACTGACGACTGCCTACAACAAGTCACTCGGTATATAACAGAAGGTTGGCCGTCAACAAGTGAAAGCATCACCGAGCCCGGAATCCAACAATTCTACCTACACCGAGAAGGTCCCTCCATCGTTGCTGAATGCATCATGTATCCCACTGACATACAGGAAGAAAACGCTTCTACAGTTGCACAAGGGACACCCTGGTACAGAACGCATGCGGAGCATAGCTCGCCAGTATGTTTATTGGCCAAACATCGATGATGCAGTTGCACAGCTTGTACGTTCCTGCAACGAATGTGCCAGCGTATCTCAAACAGACCGGAAGACAAATCTGGAGTCATGGCCCGAACCAGCCAAACCATGGCAACGTCTTCATTTGCATTTCGCCGGTCCGCTTGAGGGGCATTACTCCCTTATCCTGATTGATTCTTACACGAAGTGGCCAGAAGTGGTTCGAACGAAGGACATCACGACGACAGCAACGATACGCATACTTCACGGAATCTTTGCAAGGTATGGGCAGCCAGAAACACTGGTAACAGACAATGGAACGCAACTTACCAGTGATAGGTTTGAAGCATATTGCGCAGCCAACAGGATCACTCACCTCAAAACCGCGCCATATCACCCGCAATCAAACGGATTAGCAGAGCGATTTGTCGAGATGTTTAAGAGATCGCTCAAGAAAATCAAGTTTTCTTTTATGCTATAGGTCCACACCCTGCCGCAGCGCTCTTGAGAGCAAATCCCCGGGAGAGCTAATGTATGGAAGGCCTATACGGACCGCATTGGAGCTTCTTCGTCCACCAACACTGTACCAGTCACCAAACGCAGATCAAGAGCAGCAGTTCAATAAAAAGCACGGGACGAAAGCGTGAAGTTACCAGTCCCATGATCTCGTCTGGGCTAAGGTCTACTCTGCAAACAAATGGATCTGGCAGCCTGGAAAAGTTATTGAACGCATCGGTAGTGTTTTGTGAAATGTTTGGCTGGCATCGAAGTAGACTTTAATACGATTCCGTTGTAATCAACTGCGGACACGTTACGATTCCTAAGCTAAGGCACTCAGTCAAAGTGCATCAGATGACGTTCAACTACCCTTGTCAGTGCTTCTGGACAGCTGGGGTCTACAAAATACTATGTTAGAGCCAGAAGATAAGAATGATCAGCCGCTGGTACCTTGGCCGGTTGAACTACTCGCAGACCTGCAACCGGTTCAGCAACATCTTCAACAACCTCCTCACAGTAATCAACAACCACAATCGATTCCTACTCGCCAGTCTTCACGGACCCGAAGACTGCCTGTGAGGTATGAAGCGTACAGCCTTTATTAACAGGGGAGGTGTTGGGAGGACAACCCTATCCTAATGGATGCAACCGAAACTACTGAAGGGCTCTTCAGCTGACACCCGTCAGCATGACAGATGTCATCCACGTTTTGGTGTGCGTCGTTTTGGTGAGTATGCATTCATTGCGATTGTATCCCGCGGCTCGCGTTCACAAATTTTATTCACCTTAGTAATTAATAAACTGACATCTACTTGTAAGCGTGAGTCGCGTTCCTTCAATATCCGATATCGCAACAGAATCAATGCGCAAGTTTGATAGTTCTGGTCATTTACGAAGAAGCAACGATGATATTTGCAGTCATTGCAACCTCTAAATCTCCTTCAAGCTATGCTTTTGTTGTACATACCGATATTTTGGTATTCTGAACAGAAACTTGGAGAAGTTCTATGAGAAATTTAAGTTTTTTTTATTCACAATCCTACTCTAATATACACACTCCCACTGCTTTCTTTGCTATCTTCATCGTAAATGGCCCCTTTGAAAATATTCGCCCAGGATCATTTTCCTGCGCAGCTCTCGCTAACGAGAAATGGTTGCATTTTCAATATCAAAGTGGGATTCTCCGGGCGAAAACAATTGCCAAGAACCCGTGTCTGCCTTCGTTGCCCAACGAGCAGCCTCCCGAAAGCACTGTGCGTTCCAACCAGATTCACTCGAGCTTTTAGCTACGATAACATTTTATCTCCCCGGCAAAATAATAGTGGGGGAGTGCTTGTAAACTTTACCATTTTCGAAGTTGCATAAATCGGCGGAGAAAACATGAAAAAATACATCCCACCTCTACATCACAGGGGTTGGCTGTATGCTTTCACATTCTTGGGTAATTGCAGCGTAGGTACGGCATATTCTCGCACGCGCACCCCCCACTGGCTGGGCTCCCATGAGGGAAAACATCGCGCCACGAAAAGCACAGCCACCATTGTATGTATGCTTGCGCCGACCGGCGGCGACGTCAACGGAGGAGCGCCCTAAAAAGGTCTGAATATTTCTTTTACTTCGCCTCGGTTCCCAGCCAGCAGTTTCCACTCACTCACCGGAATGAAAAATTGTTTTCAGCCGGAAACATCAACAGAAAATTTTTATCGCTTTTGTTTGAAAACTACCCGCATATCTTCCGTTGACTAAACACCACCGCCGTTGTAGTCGTCGTCGTCGTCGTCAGTGCGGTGGTTCGCGGCGAGCCTTGGGCCCGGACCGAGCAGCGTGGGACGTGAAGAGTTTCGCAATCTACGCTGATGTTATGTTGTGCAAGTTTTCCGCTGCTGGGCGTGAACTCTGACTGTTGGCCTGGTGCGCATACCGGAATGGTTATTTATGGAAAATCTTCAAACATATTCGTCTCTAAACAGTGAACTTTGCTGGCCGGGCCTGGGAATTGCTGGTTGGTGAAGGTGTATCATGAACGACGGTCTCTCGGCGGGAGCGTTCATGTGCGAAACTGCCAACCCGTTGGTTGATGTAATTGGTCGGAGTGCTCCTCGGGGACGATGCAATTACCAAATTACAACGGCAAAAAATGAAATGAGCATTCAAATGTACCGTGGGGCTTTTTCCCGAAGAACTGCCACTGCTGTGTATCGCGACCGGTACAATGATAAGAAAATATGTTTAACGTCAAACATATGACGCAGGCTGGCAGCCAGCGCCTTCTGCGATCTCGTGAGAGAGAGGGAGAAAAAATGCTTCAGGAAAGGACGCGATTTGATAAAGTGCAGAAAAGAATGAACTAGAAAAGTGCACTCCTCGCCGATGCTGCTGGTGGAGCTCTTCGCTTCAGGATGTTTACGTGTTTGCAATTTAAATGTGGATGCACATGCACATTCAACGACGACGATGACGTTGAGTGTACACAATACAGGTTGAGTGGAAACAAAAATTATACGGAAAAACAGCAGAATTGAGTGTGGAGAAGTTCTTCTTTGGTTGATTCTTTTTTGCTCTGAACTGCGCAACGTTGTGAGTTGTTTGTTGATCCCGAGGCGGAAATGAGCTAACAATAAACTGTTATCTAATTTTGGCTAGCTAAAAAATTTTCCAAACAAATGTTGTATCGTTTAGAAGAACGTGTTTTTCGGGAAAATGTGGAAAAGAGGTTTCCAAGTGGGATGCTTTTGTTTTTGCAGCGACCGGAAGCACCAATATTAGGTTTCTTGAGATGAAAATTGTGCTGCTGATGTTTCCCGTGCGTTTGTTCCCAGAGTGGATCGTGTTCAAAAAAGGTATGAATAATTAATAGGAGTGCGGCAGAATGGAGCTTTTGTCTTTACCAAGATATCATCCACTGGTGTTGCAAGATATTGTTTAATTGTTGTTGGTGGCCTAGAAGAGGGTGGTTAAAACAATGTTTGTTGTTCTGATGCTGCAAATTATCAAACCATTCATTTGGATACGACCGAACACAAACCATCAGTCGAATCTTGCGACACTTCTGTTCATTTGAAATATCAGTGGTTTATTAATAGATTTGAATTTGGGTGTTTCACTAATACGGGTGTCTGTTCACGGTCTATTTGCCATTTGGGTGGGGTTCTACAAACCCGCGCCAAGCGCCAAAAACATTATTTTGAGTAATTTGAGTTTCGAGTTTGACCTCTGAACATCAGTGTTATTCTGCGTGGCGTATCAGGTGAGACGACAATTGTCACCTCGCAGTCACATGACTATTCTCACTCGATTCCCTTAGTCGTGTCGGGTGACGCGAGAGGTTCATTTCTCGGTGAGTGAGAAAATGAATCGCTTGTGACTCTGTACCCAAGCAACCAAAAGTTCTGATAAAAGGGTGTTTTTGGCTTAACCAGCTAATCGAAGGATTATGATGAGAATTCTATTCAGCTTACTTTTTAAGTAATTAACCGAACTTTCTAGTTCGCATTCAATGATTAAGCTGCTAGCAGCATTCTTATAACCTTCTAAAGAAAACTTTGAAGTTCACAAAAGGTTCATTCAAGAGGTTGAAGAGAATGCTATTCAGCTTGAAAAGTACCTCAAACGAACTCAACAAAACCAAAAAAAGAAGACATTTGTGTTCGAAATTTTTGTTCTTGTTTATGTTCTAATCCTGCTGCAAATTTATTTTTAGAGTGCTGTGTTGTAGCGGTATATGATTGAAATATAATTAAGGTAGCATGAATTTGATGAACAACAGTTACTATTCCAAATGATACGCATTTTTCCAATAAGCTTGCATGCAATAGATGAACTCCCGCATATAGTAAACTATTGCTTCAGGACAGTTCACTCATTTAGGAGTTCATTTAGAGCATAAAACTTGATCCGTCGGATTGAGTGTAATCTCTTGGTAGGATTAGTTGTCGTCGGGTCAGTAATAATAAGACAAGCTTGAAGTCATAGACTGGAATGAAAGAGTCAGGTGTAGGATGCTCGAGTGAAAGGGAGAAACTACCTCTAATCGTCTCAAAGGGTAATCGGAGATCGCCTTTAGAAAATATCGTTTTGCGATTTCCGGAACGAAGGTCAAGAACATTAGAGCGGCCTATCTGAGGAATATGAAATGCTTTCTCGTCCACTTTAATTTGACCCGTGGAAGAGGCAGGTTGTGAAGGTTTTTTGTATATAGTTTTGCGGTGTGTTTGTCGAGGTAATGTAAGCGTGAGAAGTGTCTTAGGTGCAGTATAATTAATTGTTCGTTTATTTCAAGTAGGAAGTTCTTAAATAATTAAAATTAGCTAGAAAGTGCGGTGCTGTGCGTGATCGAAAGAAGCCAAATAGGTAACATAAATATATTCTATTGATTTATGAAGACAATGCGCTTACATAGTTGAACAGCCGTGCTACGGCTTTTATAGCTTGGTACACCTCGCGCTCGGCACACCGCACCATCATTATCATCACTACCCTGACCCCACGTGCCAGCATTAAAGTTCCCAATTTCGGCCGGAATTGGAAGGAAGCTGCGATCGTCAATAGCGCGCTTCAATAGAGCGATTTTCCCACCCACTCATCGGGAAATCATCACACAAAACTTTTGGTGAAAGACGAGTGGAGTCGCTTCACTACTCGGTGTTCTGCGTGGTGCGAGCGTCGCAGGGTCGACGGGATGGCGATAAGATAGACGTCGGTAAAGTAGACGTAAAACCGTGAGTAATGTACAAAGGGACCGCATGCATGCGTATGGTTAAGTAAGCGCAATCTAAAAATAGTCTTTGCAAATCCGCACAGCTAGAGAATAGGAGATATATAGGCTAGGGTGCCCCTACGGCAGTTGTAAATAAATATGGGTTGTTTTAAAAGTCAATAAATGTGTTTTGGAATGTTGGTAAAATTTGTAGTTAGTTACATTAATTGTTAGGTTAGAAAGTTCCCGTCATGGAGGTGTACTGAACACAAGAGGTTTCTCACGTTTCGTCGTTTTGTTGTAGAATTTTGTTGTTGTTAGTTGTACTCCAAGTTGGGCTGCTTGGGAATCTCAGCCCTCCCTCTTGTCTTGAAGCGTGTGAGATCGAGGTGTTCGGAAAGCACGTGACCGGTGATGAGAATAGGCATCCCGTGCTTTTGTTTTGGTGAAAGGTTTTCCTCTTGATTAGTTTTTCATACGGTTTGAATTAGTTCCTTCTGGAAATTCGAGATCTTTACGTCTTACTAGTTCATTCCATGCATTTGCGTTTCACCTGAACTCGCCCTGAGGTTTGAGTTGCCGGGCACCCAAAACGACAAGTGGTCCTCTGTTGAGGTGGCGCTTAAGCCATTTGTTTTCAAACCCTAATTCCCAGAACGCTCTAGTAGACCGTTTTGGCTAGCCGGCATTATAAGTCGGCTCTAGTGTACTTACTACTTACTAGTCTCCCACCCGCGTCCCCCCCTTTAAAAACCGGAAAACCACCCCCCCCCCCCTAGGAATGGGGGGTTTTTGTTATGTTTTTTCTCAAGCGTTGATTCCACGCATTAGTATTTTTTTTTTCCCTATAAATTTACATCGTTTTGATTAATTTAGAATCACACTATGTAACGACTCCTCAGTTTGAGTGTTTGGGAATATAGCCATGTAATTCAAATAAGTAGCCAAAATAGGAGTCGCTGTCATCGTCTTCAGGTCAATTGTCTTCGGACGGAGATGTATGTCTTGGGTAATCGGTCCCAATTTCTCTTTCGTTTGAAACATTTTGTGATGTGGTAGGCTATTTTTTTTCCTATAAAGCAGGATACAAAAGCATTCAAATTAAAAAAAAAAAAACTAGATATTAATTAGCTTGTTGAGTGACAGCTTCATTTAGCCAGCAATCAATGTGTAACTAGCGATTTGAAATTGGTTAACTGTTGTAGAACCCCTAGCTCCGAAGTAAACCTTGCAGTCAGCACCTTGCCATGCATTCTTGCGCTTTTCAGTACCTTTTGGTATTAGTATCTTTGTTTTTGTTTTGAATCGCTATGTTGTTTTGACAGAATATTTGAGGGTGTATTGGTGTGAGTTACGTTATTAGGGGTCGAATCATCCCAAGGAATACAGCTTGTTATAAACAAGTTTGAAATACTGTCCAATGACAAATACATGCAATTAATAAGCAATTAACTTCATTTCATACTTTAATACGACGTAAAAAGCACAAAATGTGCAGCCTTATAAAACAAAAGGTGAAAAAAAAATAAAACCTCATACAAAAATAAAACAGCGCCAGGTATGGGATTCGAACCCTAGTCCTTGGCGTGAAAGGTCTGTAGCTTCTTTACTATACCAATTCCGATGATTGAAAAAAAAATTCTTAGTATCTACGATTTGCTTTTCGTTGGCAATGAAACCACAATCTTGTACAACAAATCCATCCTTATGTCACAAAATATGTTTTGCAAAACATGGTTGACGTAATGTTATTTCAACAGTGTTTTATACTATCTATAAAATCTTGCCCTGTTTATGTTTTATAAATGTATAGAACAATGTTTTAACAAACAACTATAAAGAATAAATCATTGCAGCAGTGAAAAAAGTATTTTTAGCTTAATCATAGTCAGAGAAAACTGGTTTGTCCCGTTGATCTTATAAAATATGAAAGATTCAAACTGCTCAGAACGTGACATATTTTGCAAAACACTTTTAATATATTCATTAAACAAAATATTATAATTCATTCTTAAATGATGATTTTCTTTGAGTTACTTGGGATTAAGCTTGGGACCGAGCTTGGGACCGATGTGCTAGTACTTCCTGAGCCAAAAAATATACTCAGTTCTTTCATGACTATCCAGCCGCTGATTAAGCTAACAGTTTTTGACGATGGTAATTAAATAAGCCGTTCTTTTTTAATGTTTTTGAAAAATCCTTTCTTGCTCTTGTATCTTGTCAAACTTGAAGTGCAACACCAGATCACTCTTCAAATGTAAACAATCGTTTTTACATTTTCTAAAGTTTTACTCAGAGCTTTACGTGTACTTCGAAAAGTAGGAAAGTAGTTCAACATAGATGTATTGTAAACTTTTGCGCTGAATAAAAGTACGGTTAGTACTTTTATTGAACTTTGTGTTAGAGATATTTTGAAGTCCAAATCAAGTTCTCAACTATCAATATATGAACTTGAAGGTTGGGTTGAATAGCAAGAAAAAACTGTTCTCGAACGTTTAAGTTCCTTTAAATATTAATGACACTTTAAAGAAAATTAGGTTCTGTTTGGCCGTGAAGTGTCTTGTTATTCAGCAAAAAAGTTGCATGGAACTAAATTTCAACTAAATGTGAACTTCTGAGTTCTCATCTCAAGTGAAATTCGAACTTTTGGTTGCTTGGGTATTCATTCGAAGAACTGTCAGTTTACCACATTCTGGAGCAACAATAGAACAGGACCTAACAGCATTTCTAAGAACGCCGTTGTAAATGTTTTCATCGAAAAAAAATGGTTTCCCACACAAATCAATGCCACCGCCGTGAAGGAACAAGTTTCCCCTACCCAATTATGCTGTTGATTAGCATGGGTGGCCCAACACTTTGTGAGAAACGGACTAACAACCCGAGCAAAGGATTATACCAAATTGATAACAAGTTCTAATACCAGGTTATCATTTTTTGATCACTGAATATGTTTTCATTGATGCTGAATAAACAGCCAAAATAACAGAATGAATAACAAAAAAATACTCGTTGAATATCATAAGAATAACTTATTTTGTTATCACTGCGAACAACTTGATAACAAATCCTGTATTGTATGCAAATTTATTGAAATAGTTTCAAATTATGTTATCAATTTGAAATCAAATTCTCATGCTGATAACTGAAAAAATATTTTGATTAAGAGCAAAATTTTTCGTTCAAATATGCTAGAAATATTTATAGTTTTACAATTCATCTTACAACGTTCATAAAAAAAAGTGTGCTCAAAATAATAACATATGATAACAAAATTTGCCAATGGTGATAACTAAATTTGTTATGCGATAACAGCGGAAATCAGAACGATAACTGGGATAACAGAA
Source organism: Aedes koreicus (assembly GCA_024533555.2). Lineage (NCBI taxonomy): Eukaryota > Metazoa > Arthropoda > Insecta > Diptera > Culicidae > Aedes > Aedes koreicus. The sequence continues at coordinate 52,554 of JAHHFK020002942.1, read as the reverse complement.
CTTGTTACTTATATGATATCAGCTTGTTTTTTTCCTTTGCTAGGGAAGGCATTATTCGGGAACGTTGTTTGGCCATATTCCTTTGTTGCTTCAGAATTCTGTTTTGATGAGAATAACGTTCGTTTTTTTTTTTACTGCAAATCAATTTTATGTGAGTTAAAGCTAGAAAATTCAATCATCTTGAGGTAATTAAAAATAAATTATCCACCATGGGTTCTCCGAATTTATTGATATTTATATTTTTCAGAGTGAGAAGCGGAAAAGTATATATGCAACGACTGTTCGAAGGTGTTTTAGAAAAAGTTAAACAAAACGTTGAGATTGTTACTTTGGCTCTCAGTCTTTTGTGTAGGGGAAACCGATATTTTTTTTTTCTTTTCTTTTACAATCAACTGAAACGTCTACTAGATTCGGGTCAAACCTATACAGACGGACCCGTGCTAGCACTGAAAGAAAAAACTGCACTTTTATCACATTGCATTGATCATCAACACTAATTCAATTTTGACAAAACCCGTGTTTTAGATCAAACTTTTAAAAAGAATACACTACCAATTTTAGATATGATCAATATAATGAATGACAATAATAGTATAAACAAACGAACAGACACAGATGGACTAAGTACGACATACTCTGGACTAATACATACAATAAACATGACTATAAATAGAACCACCAACACAAGGAACATCAACCCAGCTACCACCTCTTAAAATCGACCACAACAACCATTTGTTAGTTATCTAGACATACCATAACAGTGAAGTAGTGTAAAATAAGGTAAATAGTTTTGTTCCAAACAATGTTTTTATTGATGTTTGTTTAATTTTATTTGACCTTTCATTTTATGTATATGTCCACAACAGTGATGATCAACACAACTACTACTAGACGTTTTAATGTAACAACAAAACATATAATGACAAAAACAGAAATCTAGTATGTAATATTAAATTAAAATAACAGAAATGTAGCATACCGAGATATTATATTATATTTACAGTGATCCTTAGAAGAAGGCAAAATACATTGCGCCAAAACGTCAGAAAATAGAAAAAATATCTGTTTCCCCTACATAAAAGACTGAAAGCCAAAGAAACAATCTCAACATTAAAAAGTAACAGTCGATAATCAGCAACGTTAAACAAAACTACGGGCATAAAATGTGTCCGCGGCTCGCTGCACTGCGTCGCGACGGGTTGAACCTCCTGGTTCGATGTCACGTCGTCAACGATGGTGGCTGATAAAATATACCGAAGCCACATCGGTGGATTGACTGCCCGCGAGTTAATGTGGTTTTTTTTTTTTTGAATTAAGTGTACTTTCTTCGATTGGATCCTGAGTATAATAGTGTCAATTGCAACGATTATCACCGCTAAAGTTGTGAAGGAAAATCCTCCGACCATTGTCCATGGCCTGTTGTTACTTTCAGGTTATCCTGATGCTCCAAGCCAAGTTTTTAGAATGAAGTCTTATCAACGTGTGGTCATCGGTGGATGGTTCTATTTTTTGCTTTGCTACTTTCAATAATGTTGTAAGTGCGAAAATTTGGTGATGAATGGGTTAGTAAACGTTATATTGCTAATAAAATTGTGCAGTTTGGTATGTCATTAGTAATTACCCTACCCCTCTGTCGAAAATCTGGGAGCGGCTGCACCGGCTGTTTTGACCAAGGATTATGTTGGATATGCATTTGTCAGTGGAAACATCCTTTAAACTGTTCAGATTGCAAAGGCTCCAGTTGCTTAATTTTGAACAAGTATCGGTCTCCATATATAGTTTGTTATTGCCGTAAAGATAGTCATTGCCCTCTAGTTTAATACGTAGTGATTGTTCTATAATTGGTCCAACTTGTATGTTGAATTGCTGATATTTGGGATATTGATGATGTATGTATGTTTCTCCATCGGTACCTATGCGGACACTTGCGAAACCGGGTGAATTGTCTATAGATCGATTGGAATGTCCTGATCGCTTAGAAACTGGTTAATGAATTCTATTTCTTCTGGTCTAAGTATTCTATTTTTGACTATTCCTGATTTTGGAAGTGTCATGGAATCTTGAATTTTATTTATTTCTAATTTTTTAATGGCTGAGTTTAGAATAATTTTAACCAAATCATTTACTTCTTCAACTACTTTGTGTATTGCGATCTCTTCCTTAATGAACTAGTAATGGCTTCTGTCATATTAATCGAACCATCATAAAGATCAGTAATGTAAATTTGTGGATTGTTAATTTTGCTTGCTTTATAAATTTCTGAATTGATTAGTTTTAAGGCCGCGTCTGGTGAGCCTGATATCCAGTGACCGGCTCTCCCAAGTGCGTCCCATCGTTTCTGTCATTGAGATTTCGGTTGTATTTGTTTAAGGTTTGTTTGGAGTTCGTCTATTTTCCATTTTTATAATGCAGTCACTTCCAGGGTGTCATTGTCTCTCGTCAATATTATGGTTTGTACGTCATTTACAGCCCACTTGATTATCGTTTTATAAATTTTGTTTATAATTTTTGACTGGCCTGCAATAATTTTAACTTGTGCTAAGTGTAAAATCGTTACAGATTCCTGCATCAAAATCTGTATTTGAAGGCTGCCTGAGACTGTCGGAAATAAGTACTGGAAATAAGTTGATGTGTTTTTTACATTAGACTTGCGTAATTTAGAGTTTTCTTCATTTTATATGTAACCTCATTACTATTTTGTACGAATGTTCAGTTAAATACATTTCTATGGTTTGTTAAATATATTTATATTTTTTGTTAAACATATCTCTAATTCTTGTTCAATGTACTTCTATGTTTTGGTTTAATGATTTGCTCTTTTATATAGACAATTTGTTCAGTTTCTAAAACAGGTGCAGGTTGTCTATTTTTATTTGCTTTCTCTAACTGTTTATGTTGGGCTTCCTTAAGTCTGACAATTATTTCGCTATACGTCTCGTGTAGCGTTTGTTCTAGTCTGTCTGGGTCGCTCTGGTTTCCAAATAAGATTTCTTTAGATGTTTTGAGGGTGAATGAATGAATGGTATTTTTGTATTTTTCCACAGCAATGTGGACAGTGTTGCGGGATGGTAAATGTGGAGTAATCTGTTTTTAAATTCTAAATAGTTCTATAATAGTGGAGTGCGCTTTACGCATCCATTTACTTAAGATGCTATTATTTGTGAGGTACACTTTATTTTTCATATAGAGTAATTTTCCTTTGAAATTTGGTCTTTGAAGCACACTCTGAAGGTGTCTAACCATACTGGCCACTTAGGGTGACCCTCCAGAGTCCAAATTCCTCCAGAAAAGTGGCCATATTCAAATAGTTTTCAAACCCTGGCTTGTGACATATAAAACTTCATGATTTTGCAAAACCAGGTCATGAGCAGACGTTTTGAGGATTTCTGACCATATTGGCCACTTTGGGAGACCCTGCAGGATCCGTGTTCCTCCGGAAAAGTGTCCATTTTCAAATCTTTTCCAAAACCTGGCTTGTGACATATCAAATTTCATGATTTTGCAAAACTAAGTCTTCAGAGGACATTCTGAGGGTGTTTGACCATACTGGCTACTTGGAGTGGCCCTGTGGAATCCAAATTCCTCCTGAAAAGTGTCCAAATTCAAATCATTTCCAAAACCTGGCTTGCGACACATCAAACTTCATGATTTTGCAAAACTTTGTCTTCGGATCAATATGGATCAATATCCTTTTTCACCCAGGCTGAATCCGGATCCGCAATGCTCACATTATCGGATCCAGAGTCATTCAAAATTTTGGAAAAAAAATGATTCACACTATCAAACTAAATGAAAAATAATAAAAAAACAAAAATTACCATCTACCTCCATCTAAAAAAACAAAAATCCCGTTTCAACCGCAAAACCACAATATTTGTTTTGACATAAGCTCTTCTAACTATGCTTGTCTCTCGGCTAACGGTACAAGCCCCAACTAAACCACCAAAGCGTAACGAAATTCAGGAAAAGAGTACGAAGAGGACGGACGGATTACAAAAGTGAGTCGCGGTCTACTCTGTTCAATCTATCCTACAAGCATAAGCAGCACGATAAAGTTTCCTGGAAAATGATTCAGATATAAGGTAAGAAATTCAAAGAATGTCCTCCGAAGAATTTTTTTTGCCAAATCATAAAGTTTGATGTGTCGCAAGCCAGGTTTTGGAAAAGATTTGAATATGGCCACTTTCCCTGAGGAATTCGGAACGCGCAAGGGATTTTTAAGTGGCCAGCATGGTTAGACACCCGCAGAATGTCCTCCAAAGATAAAGTTTTGCAAAATCATGAAGTTTGATGTGTCGCAAGCCAGGTTTCGGTGACGATTTGAATATGGCCTCTTTCCCGGAGGAACTTGGATCCCGCAAGAGCTTCTTAAGTGGCGTATAATCAGGAATCCTCAGAATGTCTTCCGAAGATAAAGTTTTGCAAAACCATGAAGTTTGATGTGTCGCAAGCCAGGTTTTGGAAAAGATTTGAATATGGCCACTTTCCCGGAGGAATTCGGATTCCGCAAGGCCTTCCTAAGTGGCCAGTATGGTCAAACACCCTCAGAATGTCCTTCGAAGACCAAGTTTTGAAAATTCTGAAGTTCGATATGTCGCAAGCCAGGTTTTGGATAAGATTTGAATATGGCCACTTTTCCGGAGGAACTTGGATCCCGCAGGGCTTCTTTAGTGGCCAGTATAGCCAGAAATTGTTCTGTTTCAGAGGGGTTGGGGACGTACGTGTTAATGTCATTGTCAAGGTAAATTAGTTGTTCTGAAATTGTTAAATCAAAATATAATACAATATGATTTGTTTAGATTTTGGCTATTCCGCCCTTTTCAAATGTTAGTCTAGATTTTATCCAGATAAAATGTATTTGTCCAGAATTGCGCAGACATGAACCTTTTTATCAAGTTCCCAAGCATATTCGTGGCTTCAATAAACGTTCTCAGCGAACACGAAGATAGATGCCAGTAATATGATTAGAACAGATATATTAAGACATTTTCTATTGTCATTCTTGGCGGTTTGTCGTCGACTAACTGCTCAGCCATCGTCCTCACCGCTCCAAAAGTAACAAACTAATGGAGCTGGTGGCGTCACTTCGACTTTCGGAATAACCCTCCCTGTGTTCCGCGCCAATACAAACCTACCTTCCTTTTCTTTCTTGCCTTGCCTCCTACTTAACACACGAACCCATTATTTATTTGGTCATTATTATACCCCACAAAAATTTTTCTTCCCCTTCATACACCCCCCCAAAAAAAACCCCCCCCCCCCCCTTTTTTTCCCCCCCCCCCCCAAAAAATATAAAACCCAAAATTTTTTTTCCCCCACCCCCTCATTTTCCCCCCACATATTCAAAGTGAAGGTGCAAATCAGCCAAAATAGCGGTCAGCTTTGTATTATTTATTATCACCGTCTTCGACAACGAGATCGTACAGACTGTACTTATTCTAACTTAACTTATGTAACTAAACAATTCGTATAATTCGGTTTTTAAAAATACTCCTGGACATGTTAAAATCAAACTCGTCAGAAATGTCATTGAATGACCGAATACAAGCGTCAAGAGGGTTGTTGTAACCGTAATTGGTTCGGTGATACGGAACAGCAAGCAAGTTGGAGTTCCGAAAGCGTCGTGGAGGAATGTTCAGCGGTACCTGCTCAAGAAGCGCAGGGCAGTCGATGACACCGTTAATGACGTCGAATATAAATAAACGCTGCATTTTCACGCGTCTGGCAGACAGCAATTCCAAGCCTATCAATTGGCATCGCTCGGGATAGGGAGGGAGATTGTTTGGATCGTTCCAGTGAAGTAGCCGCAATGAAAATCTTACGAACTTTTTCTGTACCCGTTCAATTGAAAGAATCTGCGCTACGTAGTACGGAGACCAAACCGGGGAAGCATATTCTAGGATGCTACGCACCAGCGTGCAGTACAGTGTTTTCAAAGCATGTACGTCAGTGAATTCGGAAGCATGTCGACGAAAGAACCCAAGAACAGAAAATGCTTTGGAAGTCGTGATCCCAACATGTTCATTGAACCTAAGCTTCTCATCGATGGTTACGCCCAGATCGCAGATAGAAGAAACACGCTCCAGTGTTTCAATGTCCATACTGTACTGGTGATGCACGGGATTACTAGAGCGGGTAAAGGATATGATTTTGCATTTGTTGCTGTTGACGCGCATGCCATTATCGCCACACCAAATCAATATGGTGTTGATGTCCGTCTGTAGAATGGCGCAATCATCCGGGGACAGTATAGCGCGAAAAAATTTCAGGTCGTCGGCAAACGAGAGCTTAAACGAGGAGAGAAGCAGACACAGATCGTTCACAAAAATGTTGAATATCAGTGGACCAAGGACACTGCCCTGAGGTACACCGGAAGTCATGCAGAATAAACTGGATCGTGCTGAGTTAACCGTTACATACGAGGTTCGGTCAGATAGATACGAAAATATCCACTGCGTTATCCAATTCGGAAAGCCAATGTGCTTTAGTTTATCGACGACTAGGCTGTGCGGCACGGTGTCGAATGCTTTTGCAAAATCAACATACACCGCGTCAATTTGCTTTCTATTTTCTATTTCCCGTGACAGCGTGGTAATGTAGCACATCAAATTTGTTGTAGTTGAGCGATGTTTCATGAATCCATGCTGGCTATCGGAAATTAAGGGTGATGCAACAGTATACAGCACCTTGTGCATCAGTTTCTCAAATACTTTGCTTAAGCAGCATAGTATAGAAACACCACGATAATTTGAAACTTGATTGACGTTGCCAGACTTGTGAATGGGAACGATAGAGGCAGTTTTCCAAACCGCCGGAAATGTTCCTTCGCGTAGCGATCGGTTGAACAAATTTGCAACAGGTGCTGATAGTTCCGTCGAGCAGTTTTTCAGAAACACTGGTGGAATGCCGTCTGTCCCGGGTCCTTTTTTAGCGTCGAGGTCTTCGATGGCTTGCGAGATTTCGTTTGGGGAAAATTGGATGATAGGAAGGTTGATGGAATGCGAGGGAATATGTGTGAAGCAGTCTTGGCGTTGTACAGGCGACACTTTGCTGAACACACTCTCGAAGAATATAGCGAAGAGATTAGCGGCTTCTGAATTTGAGCTAGCATGAGCATCGTTGTAGCTGACGTTGCAAGGAATTCGGGAAGATGATTTCTGTTTCTTCACAAAATCCCAGAAACGCGATGGGTTCTGTTTGACACTGGCCTGGATTCTCGATACGTAATTCTCGTATGTGGTTAGCATTATTGACTTGTACGATGATTCAGCATTACGTAGGATGATTCGGTCACTCTCGGACTTTGTGAGAAAGAAGCGATGTCGTGCTTTCCTTAGCATGTTTCTGAGATGGCGTAGCTCGGAGGTCCACCACGGTTGGTTAAACATTGATTTAAATGATTGTCTTTTTCGAGGCACAAAATCATTGCAGACTTCGTAAAGTTTGTCATAAAAGGCTGACAGTGAATCGTCAATTGTTCCGATCCGCAAAATGGTATTCCAATCGGTATCGGCAAATGCTGTTTTTAGCTGGCTGTAGTCACACGCGTTGAAATCAAATATAAAATTGTCAAAATTATCATCTATCGTATCAAAATTATTGTCGGTCACGTCAAACAATAAAACAAAAGGCGTGTGATGGTTGTCAATCTGTAACAGTGGAGTGGGGGGTTCGACCAGATCCAGATGTTCCGGTAAACTTACGAATGCAAGATCGAGTAATCTTCCATTGGTGTTCAAAAATCTGTTAACTTGCCGTAAGCCCGCAGCGAACACGGTTTCGATGAGGGATTGTTCTTGCTCGGAAACAACGTTCGACGGAATGTAACCGTTAACCTCGTCATCCAATTGCCATCGCAAGTTTGGGAGATTGAAGTCACCCAATGACAAAACGATATCGGTTTCGCTAGCGCTGTTTGTGAGATGCTGAACTGCTTTTGTATGGGCAGAATAAAGATCCGCGTGTGAGTTTGGGGGAAAATAAACAGCAATGATGTAGAGCGAACGATGCGTCGATCTTACGCAAACTGCAACTTGCTCAAGTCGTTCACAATCCATCAAAGGAATCACCTCGCATCGAAGGTGGTTTTTTACTGCAATCAATACGCCCCCTCCACGAGTATGTTGGCTTGTTGATGCACTGCGGTCACAACGGAACAACGCATATTCAGATGATATTTCAGCACTATTGATATCCTCTCGCAGCCAAGTTTCCGTGAAAACAATAACGTCATAGTCGCAGCTGATAAGCTGCAAGCGTAGCTGAACGGTTTTGGTACGTAAGCCTCTCACGTTCTGGTAGTAGACCGAAATATTGGATTTTTGCCCAGCTTTAAAACTCGAAGGAGGAAGCTCAAGATTTCCACGTTGCGTCGAGATAGAGTTTGTGACGAATGAAGCACTTTCTACTGCTCTTGAGGCTTCCGTTGTGCATTGACAATACTGGATTGGTGCTGGGTTGCTGGAATCGACAAATGCTATCGGAAGGGAGATGCTCAAATTGCATGCATACTTGCCTGCGATAACGGGTTGGAAGACCCCTTCTCCAAACTCATACACAGGGCCGGGATGGCTGAAGGTCGCTGGCAGGAGTGGCTTGACTGTGACGAGGGGATTTGGGGCTTCCATGTGGCTTACAGGCGTGCATCCCGGTGTTGTGACATCGAGAATGGCTGGCGTTGGGTTGCTAGAAGCGACAAACGTTACCGGGAGGAAAGAGTTCTCATTGCTTGTATACTTGCCTGTTAAAACTGGTTGGAAGACCCCTTCTCCAAACTCATACACAGGCCCGGGATGGCTGCAGAACGCTGGCGGGAGTGACTCGACTGTGACGAGAGGATAAGGGGCTTCCTTGAGGCTTCCAGGCGTGCATCCCGGTGTTGAGGTGAAAACTGGCAATTGAGCTTCTAAAATATTCGTGTTGTTGCGAAGAAGAGTGGGCCACTTCAGCACAGGTCCATAATTGGAGTGGTAGATGGAGTTAGCGAGGGTGTTGCTTGTAAGTTCTTCATCAGTGGGAGCCGAAATTTTGAAGATCCGTAGTCTTCAAATTCTCGAAATAGAAGTCCTTCAGGCCATGTTTCGGGATCCAGCGCTTTAAGTTTGAGTGTAGGGTCAAGACCAATTTTGAAAGAGACGAAGGAAAGCGATTCAATAGTTTTGCCTTTCGGCACGAGCTTCACCACGATTGGATCGATGTCAATATTCAGGTTGGCTTTCGTCATCGCACTGCTTCCACTGTGACCTCCGGACAAATCTTTGATATGTACAGCCAAAACCGATGATCAATTTCACTCTTGCAAATCGGAACCGATACAATATTGCCCTCCGTTTTTTTCTTGCTACCCACGCAACAGCTTTCTGGGGCGCGCTCATTTGACTCGATCACACGGGGGCGTTTTATTCCTCTACGCTGATCGATTACAGGCCAACGTGTATTTGTTGCTGGTGAGGAACTGATGGTGGGCTTTGAGTGTAGTTGCTTGATTTCCGTGCGTAGATCAGCAATTGCAGACGTAAGCGCGATGATAGGTGACTTTTCATCGGCTTGGTATGAAATCGAGCGAAAATGAGAGTTTTCAAACAACTCTGCACATCCATCGCACATCCAGAAAAGATTTTTCCTGTGTGATGTGAAGTACGATTGCATTGCCCGTGTTACGCCTGAGCATGCGTTCATATGAAAGAAAGCTCCACAGTATTCCAGCAACCTTCAGCCTCAAACATAGCATATTGTAAACGAGAACAATCGTCTAACATGTCAACCGCACAACATCATCCATCGATCCGTCTGGATCAGGAAAATCATCGAGTCGCAAAGAATTTCCCGTCCCCACCAACCAGCCTCTAATTCGCCCCGTTTTCAAAAAAAAAAAAAATAACGGAACCCAAAGTGTGATAAACCTAGAGTAATCAAAAGAGAAAATATCATTTCAAGGCGTTCCGGGTCTTCCTCCAGATCACAGTATGGTCCATCTGCAAACCGTGTCTACTATCAACATCTTGTTTCCCTGCCTCGTATTCATGGTCAATCGCATTTTCGGCCGAAAGTTACTTCCCATTGTCTCCGGAATGGGTTCTCGCTACCACCCCCGCCGCCACCACCGATGCGGATATAAATGGTAACGACAAAATAAGATTAATACCGAATTTTTATGACTGCTCTCACACATAGCCTCCAGTTGGCCGTCATCGTCATCGTCGCCGTCCTCATCTTTTCGGTTTTCTATGAACAAACATCCGGCAGCAAGTGACCTCTCCATAGCCAACGGATCCCAGCGCGATGGATGGAGATAACAATTGTTATTTAATTTTGGACAGCTTGGCGTTTCGGGACGGTCCTCGTTTGGAAGAAGGTGAACACTGGAATGGCATCGTTGGTGGATCCGGAATTGTCACCGCCGCCGGCTGCCGTTACCGGTGTAATAAGTGATACCCATAAAACAGAAACAAAGTGCTAATGGAGATATTGGGTCATTTAATTTATATAATACCTTCCGAACGACTGAATTTAGGCTAACATCCATTCTGTACGTGGGTAGTTGTATCAGGGCCGAAGCTCCCAAGCAGGAGTGTGACTTTTTCGAAGTGTGCTTCCTCCATCGATTGTCTCGGAAAAAGGATTGGAACGTGATTGCGAAAAAAAAGAAAGACGGGAATCACCAGAGCCATTATCGACAAATGGATTCAGTAGTAACAATGAGATTGAAGAAATTGACGATGGTCATCCGGAAGGAGGAGCGTCAATTCCAGCCAAATTGTCCCAACTATTACTATGGACGGTTCCTCCGAACGGTTGGGTCATTTCCACAGTTTCCATTCCTGATGTCTCTATTATGCATGCCACTCTCTTATTCAACACCCACCACACACTCATATTACATTATTGCACATCAAAATTCAAATGCTGTGAAATGCATAATTGAATTTTACATCGAACCACTTCCCCAGTGGGAGTCAATCAGTTGAAGGCAGTCGGACGCCACACGAAGTATTCCCCTTGCTCCGCCATGGAAGAACAACAATCTTTCTGACTTCTGGAATGATCAAAAAGATAAATAATACAGCACATAAAACAACTTCACTATCGCACTGGCTCACTGGGAGGAAAACAATTTTACACTCCTATTGAATCGGAGATCGGGTGCCGAGGCCAGGACAGCCTCTTGCGCCCGCATTGCTCCGTAGAAAAGCATTATCGCTGGCAAAAACTGCAAGCAAAAATGCAATTTATATGTTAATATGGGTATGGAATCATTAAACAGCCAGGAGAGCGAAACGACTCCCCGGACAGATTTGTGTACATACCGGCAAATGGTACTTCGCTACAGTGATGGTCGAAAAAGTGGGGGCCGGCCTTCGGAAAGATTCTAGGTTCTTCTGAAAATTTCAATTCAAGTCGGGAGGTGGAAAATATGCGATGCGCCAGAACCACTTTGACAGGTGACAACATATTAAATTGTAGGTTTCTTGTTCGGGATGGTTGACTCTGAACAGGCTACTTTGTTACTGATCAGAGTTAATGAAAGTCATTCTGAAGGTTGTTAAATTATAGGTACATGACCTCATCTCGTCATTTTTCGCCTATTAAAAACTCAGTGCACATTGGAGATCGCAGCAAGCCACGCTTTGCAACTGACTTGTTTTGTTTTTACTGCGTTGTTTTCGCGAATAAAATATCAAAAAATAATTCGTTATTCAACTTCAACTAACAGTGAAAATAATCAAATCTCCGCGTGTTTTGTGTAAGACGTAGTGAATTAAATCGATTTCCTCCCAAAATGTGTGGTGGTCGGTAGTATTTCCCCGTTTTTTTCTGTATTGTGCTTTGCCCCCGCACCCGGAGGAAGAGTTACATCAGCTTAGTTTTGTTTGTTAGCGTTATTAGTGTTGAGCCACTGGACATAAATTTTTAAATTAGAGTATATTTCCGCTTTGTCGCGAGTGAATTGATGATTATAAGCAGTTTTGAAGTCGATATAGAGTCGCCTCATAATATCGGATTTGAATCATTGGCAGACGGTGCGGAAAAAAGAAGAACAACAGTGAAAACGGCCATTTTCTGGACAGAAGTGACGAAAGAAGCCAACGCGCATGCGCGCGTTTATGGCTGGCATATGATTTCAGATGCACTCACCACGGGGTGTACAGAGGGAGAGCTGTGTAGTTTGTATAACTTATGTTGCACAGTGATTGTGGTTTTTCAAGTTAAAGCTCTTCACGAAAATGTTTTTTTTTTTACCTGTGATTATCATTTTGTTGTAATTGTGCGCGAAGTAATGCTGTTTTATTCGAAAAGGATGATGTGAAAATATTGCCGAATAGCGGAATGCTAGTTCTGTAGGGACATAAATACATCATTTAGCATCACAGGAAAGCCTTCCAAATGAAGGCTGAATATCAGCAACAATTTCGGGTGAGATCTTTCTGATTATAACTAAATTTGAACGATACTTCTAAATACGTGCCATCCTCAAAACAATATGATTTGATGATGGAAGTGTCTATGCGGGGCTTGTTGTAAGTGAAAGTGACCTCGGAATGGACGTGAGTAACCAGGCATTCTGAAATGGGTCACTGGATCCCAACAGAGCTATCACCTTCCAATTCCCGGGCTAAAAATGTTTGTCGTGTCGATAACGGTTCGTTCAAGTGCAAACATTTTTCTTCCATAAAAACACTGCCGGACAGTGGGCGTTGGATTGTACATACACACACACACACACACATTAAAAACTCAGTGCACATTGCGTAGCGTTTTGCTACTACCAATATTACCACCCGCCTGGCAACGCATGTCTCAACACAAAGACAAACAGCGTTATGACGGCACATCCGAACTTTTTTTTTCGCGAGCATTGATAATGTTGTCCTTTCTTTAGGCAATGTTTTCGAAAATGTCTACACTTTTACACCCTCATTTGAACGTGTTTCAATTTATTGAATCACGGTATATTGACAATTTCAAAGAAGAGCTAACCTAGAGTTTTTTTTGTCGAAGCAGACTCCTAAAGGGCGATACGGTCAAAATTTGGTCAATATCAACTTGACGTATTTCTTTCAATTTTGCATTTAAAAAACCTGAACACCCCTCATTTTGAAGGTGTGTGTGTGTAGAATGTTGCTCCTGTTTTGATTTTGGAATTCACTCTTCAGTTGTCAAAATGCCGTCCAAGCAAGAAGAGCAGCGTATCAAAATTTTGCTCGCGCATCGCGAAAATCCGAGCTACTCGCACGCAAAGTTGGCAAAATCGCTAAAAGTTGCCAAATCAACCGTTACAAATGTAATTAAAGTGTTTGGGGAACGTTTGTCGACAGCCAGGAAGTCTGGATCGGGGGGAAATCGAAAACCGGAGGCCGCTGAGACGACAAAGAGAGTTGCCGGTAGTTTCAAGCGAAACCCTAACCTATCTCTCCGAGATGCCGCAAATAAGCTGGGTGTATCGTCTACAACCGTGCATCGAGCCAAAAAACGAGCCGGACTATCGACTTACAAGAAGGTAGTGACTCCAAATCGCGATGATAAACAAAATACGACGGCCAAAGCGCGATCCCGGAGGCTGTACACGACGATGCTGACGAAGTTTGACTGCGTGGTAATGGACGACGAAACCTACGTCAAAGCCGACTACAAGCAGCTTCCGGGACAGGAGTTTTATACGGCAAAAGGAAGGGGAAAGGTAGCAGATATTTTCAAGCACACGAAACTGTCAAAGTTCGCAAAGAAATATCTGGTTTGGCAAGCCATCTGTACCTGTGGCTTGAAAAGCAGCATTTTCATAGCTTCCGGGACTGTCAACCAAGAAATTTACGTGAAAGAGTGTTTGAATAAACGTCTGCTGCCTTTCCTGAAGAAACACGGTTGTTCCGTACTGTTTTGGCCGGATTTGGCATCTTGCCATTACGGTAAAAAGGCCATGGAGTGGTACGCCGCCAACAACGTGCAGGTGGTTCCCAAGGACAAGAACCCTCCCAACACGCCAGAGCTCCACCCAATTGAGAAATACTGGGCTATTGTCAAGCGGAACCTAAAGAAGACAAAAAAAAAACTGCTAAGGACGAGCAGCAGTTCAAGGCAAACTGGCTTTCTGCGGCGAAGAAGGTGGACAAGGTGGCTGTACAAAATCTGATGGCAGGGGTCAAGCGTAAGGCCCGGCAATTCGGATTTGGAAAAGCGGAAGCCTAACTGAATATTTTTCCTGAATTTTATACTAATTGAACTTGAAAAAGAAATTTAATTTGATTTTTTCAAATAAACGATTTCACCGATTTACACGCGTTTTCCCTTGACCAAATTTTGACCGTATCACCCTCTATGCCAAGGGTTGGGTGTCAAATGAAGATTTGATAAATAGCGACCATTACGAAAAATTGAAACAGTTTGAACGCTAATATCTCAATGATTCCACAATAGATATAGACTACCAGTCATAAGTACGGACTCGCTTGGAAAAGTATTGCAACACTCAGTTGAATATTGCATCACCTCGAAAAGTTTAACATCACCTAAATACAGGTACATTCATCTTGCTATATCTCGAGACCCTTAATATCTGCAAAGGTGCGGCCTTTAGTAAATTTGTTCAGAAAGTCAATGGCATTCAAAAACTGGACGTTTTGTTTGGAATTCGATCGCTACGTGGCGCTAGTGAGCATGGAACATTGAGCATTTCCAATTTGTTCTATCTCTTGTTTCGGATAAGATGGAAAGTTCTAGTGTTCGGCAAAGCTGTTCAGAAGGTCAATAGAATTCAAAAGATGGACCGTTTTGTTTGGAATTGCACCGCTACGTGGTGCTAGTGAGCATTGAACATTGAGCATTTTCAATTTGTTCATCTCGTGATTCTGATAAGATGGAAAGTTCGAGTCTTTGGGCCGGATTTACTTCGTATCCACGTGATTCATGACTAACTCACCTCAATCGAAGTGATTTAGGACTGACTGACTTCTCATTCAAGTGATTATACCTGCTTTAGGTCGGATTCGTTTCGTATTCTAGTCATTATTAACATAATATTGAAGTAATTCAGGACTGACTCACATCACATACAAGTGATTAAGGTCTAGTTTACTTCACATTCAAATGATTCAGGCCTGATTCGCTTAACATTCAATTGATACAGGACTGACTCACCTCAAATACTAGTAATAAAGGACTGACGGACTTCTCATTTAAGTATTTCAAGTTTGATTCACTTAATATTCAAGTAACTCAGGGAGGACTCACCCCAAATTCAACTTATTTAGAGCTATTTCACCAAACATTCAAGTTATTTATGTCCGGTTCATTTCATATTCATATGATTCACGACTATTTCACTTCATATTCAAGTGATTCAGGACGAATACATCTCAAATTTAAGTTATTCAGGACTGACACAACACACATTCAAGTGATTAAAGTCAGATCCACTTCATTTTATAATTATTCAGGTGATTTACTTCATATTGAAGTGATTAAAGTCTCCTCATCAAGTGATTCAAGGCTGACTCACTTCATATTTTAGTTAGTCATGCCTGATTCACTTCGTATTCAAGTGATTCAGCACTGACTCACAACACATTCAAGTGATTCGGAATTGACTAACTTAACATTCAAGAGATTAATCATGTTTAAGGTCTGGTCCATTCTGTATTCAAGTGAGTTAGGTCTGATTCAAGTGATTTGGGACTGACTGACTTTACATTCAATTGATTATACATTAGGCTGATGCAAATTTCGAAACGTTTGCTCCCCTAAGCTTAACCGACACCAATTTGGGTCCTGATAGTCCCCAAAAAATTTGAACACATTCGGTTTTAATTTGGCTTTGCTCACGCTATTCAAAGTTTGTATGGGAATTAGTATGAAGAATCTCAAACTTACATTTCCAGATCCCTAACATCTTGATATTATGTCCTTAAACCAAATTTAATATAGATTCATATAGTGTAAGTGGTCAACCAAGATACCTGACATGAAAATTTTATACAAAAATAGTTATTCAATAAAACATAAAATACAACTTTTAGGTATGATGTTTTATCCTTATTTTTGGCAACATTACCACTCCTATCGTCGGGGCCCCTCTTCCCGTTCCGCTCCCTCGCCAGTGCTTCTCCTACGCTGCTTCTCGCTGTGCCTGGTCTTCGGACTAAACAACCAGACCGATACTCATCCAGCTCTCAGTCCAACGCTTCCTCTCCTCCGTACTCCTCCAAGTCTCACCGATTCGCGTTTTCAATAGCGTCCGCGTCGGCTCGAGACGGCATACAAAATGGCCACGTCTTCGACCCAAGGCTTGAGACGTCACTAGTTCTAGACACTAGGACTCCCACGACGACCGGGAACTAACGGACGGTGGAGTTGGCTTGGGCAACCTGGACGACGGCCGGGAGCTTGACCAGCTCAAGCCAAACTAAAGGCAAACACAGGGTTGCTGGTGTCGGTATTATGGCCGTTAGTGATGGGGCGGTTGAGATTGGGGTTTTAAATGGTTTACCTGGATGCTCTTTCCGCTTCACTTGCTTCTACTTCTCCACTTCCAGACTCTTTCGATCACTTTTCACAATGCTCTCTACCTTATATATTTTTTTTTCAATTTCAGTTTTAACGTCTTTACTTCAAGCGTACTGCAGACCTAGTAGCAGATAAGCGATTGCGGTTTGATCTTCAACCGACTGTTGCGGAAATTTCCTCCCATAGCATATTCCCCCCACCATGGCCCCCTTTACGCCCCCCTCCTTCTCTCCTGCGAAGTCTGGTGGCAAGTAGCGGAACTGTTGATGTGTGCCTGTTTTCCTCACAGTGGGTGTTAGGTGGTGTCCAGAATATATATTTAAATGTGTGCTTGGTTTTAATTCAAAAACCGATACATTAATTCCCGAAAATCCCTCTCATCTTGGACACTTCAACACACCACTGATTGCAATCTCTTTTAAGTGTGTGTGTTTTCTAACTGCTATGCTATGCTAAAAATAATTTTAGCATTTCAGCATTACATTTTCAATGGAGTTGTATTTCTGAACTTCAACTACTATCCTATAATAAAGAAATCCATTCCACTTATAAGTAGTATAGGATTATGTTTGTTTGAGAGTATTACGATTGTTTATTCAATTTGTTTCAGAGGCCTTTAAGATGTGGTTGGAATGGCATGAAAAAGGTTATCCAGAACGTGTCTTATAGAATAATCTGTTGATTCACAAAAGTAATCAAATGTCTATTTGTTGAGGTTTTGTCTTTGTTGATTTGACTGATATTCTGTATTTTTCAGCGTTTTAGGGACTATTAAGACATTGTTCGCCTCAGCAGCATTACTACTGTTGGTTTAAATCGATTCTTAAGCACGAAATTTTCATGTTTGTCATTGGTTACAAAATTAAAATAAACCATTTATTCTTGTGAGTTGGTTTAAATCAGTTTTCAAACTCTAAGCTTTAACGTATTTTTGTATTCTGCTGAAATAAACCTCCCACATTTATGAGTCGCCACAACAGCATCCTTCCTGTTGGTTTAAATCGGTGCCAAAATTTGAATAGTTTTACTGTGCATCTCTGTTGAGAATAAACCGGGAACATAATAAAATATCTTATTCGCTGCCGACGTCAGTTGAATTCTGCACACTGTTTAACAAAACGGATCCTGCTGCAAGCCCAACCATATTATCCAACATTCCTGTGATTTCTCGTGGAAGTGCAGTGAACTCCGCGGTTTTCTTCAAAGCGAATAAAACTTCAACACATTCCTACTCAATCCTTACTTGACCCGCATTCCGGCGGGGCCGGCGCTGAATTACCTTAGTTTGGGATCACTAGTTATTGCACAATGAAGGTGTTTGTTAGTCCCAAGCATCGTCTGTTGGTTCTCTGTGTAATAACAGCTGATCTGGCAATAACGGCGTAGCAACTTCGGGCAGTCAATCATGCCCATGCTCATGTTCATGATAAGTTTTCAAGACGCTTACATCAATTAGTTAGAAGTTTAAATGAATTTAAATCCACAATAATCCTTCAACATTTGTAAACTATTGAGACGGGAGCAGGAATCTTCGGCCCTGGAGTAGAAATTTCAGTAGCGATGGGAAACTATCTGTGGTAGAGTAAATCTGGAACAATAAAATGGTTAAAAAAATCCTTATTTTATATGGTACTTACCAAGAATCAGGTTAAAGATGAAAATTAAACAAATTCAACTGCATTTCGACTGCAGTTTCATATTAGAATGCTCAAGAATGTCAATATAGATAAAACAAACAAACGATTTGACATTTCTTGTCGAAAAGCTGGATAGGGATGTGTAAGTGCATTCGAAGTAAGCAAGAATATGCAAGGTACGGTCAAATAGCTAAACGAGATGCTTCGGTTGAAAATATTATAAATGCGTGATACCGAGAGTAAGAGACCCGACGAAGAATGTATGCTCGAATATATGCGTGAGAACTATAGAGTGGATTAAAAATGTATGTGTTGATAAACCGACCGGAATGAAGGGTTCGAATGATGGTTTGGATCAGTGAGTGTGAGATATGTGTTGAATGAAAATGCATGTTAGTGTAAGTAAATAGTGGAAAAAAAAAGATAATCCTGATCAATGACGGTTTAGTTTAGTGATCGTGAGTTGTGTGTTGTGATTGTGCTGGCGTTGCCTCCGGATTTTAACGCTGCTACTTCAGCTTGTAGTTGTTTTACGCTGAATATTTTATTTTTAACGTGTTTCAGGAATGCTAGTTTGAGCGGACCCAGTACAAAATTGTCCAAAAAGGATCGAAAAGTGATTAAACTGGAGACTTTGACCAAGAAATTGGTAGCGGAAAAAGCAGAGCTAGCAGAACAGCTGAAGCAACTACAAGCTGAAGTAGCAGCGTTAAAATCCGGAGGCGACGCCAGCACAATCACGACACAAACTCAAGAGAAAGATGTCGCTGAAGACAGTAGCGTGGATTTTGAAGTTGTCCCAAGCGCATCAAGCACTCGTCATGGAAGATCTGCAGGAACCATGGACGAGTCGCGTTTTTTGTCATCCGTTAACCAGCTGTTAATATCTTCAATTGCGATCCCAGAATGCAAACCGATTGAAGGAGACGATGAAATACACCGACGTACATTTGAAATGTGGAGAGACCTGCTTATCGACTGCATGACTTTAGCCGGCATTGAAGACGAGCTGACAAAGTTTACTGTCTTCAAAGTGAAGGCTGGTCCTCGTTTGCTTTCCATTTTCAAAAACACAAAATCTGATTCTGAGGGTCCTGATGCAAGTAGTAGTCCTTTCTCGAACGCTCTTTATAGACTAAAAATGTACTTTGGATCCGGATCTGACGTCATGTTCCAAAGACGTAAACTTGCATTGATGGAACAAAGACCCGAAGAATCAGATTTAGCCTTTATCACCAGAGTTGGTGAAACAGCGCATTTTTGTGACTTCGACAAAGCAAAGGAATTCGAAGAAATCGTCAAAACGATCGCGGGACATGCCAAGTGTAAGGAGGTGAGGGTGACGGCTCTAAAAATGGTAAACCGAAACGGGACCTTTACGGATCTAGTGGACAAGGTACGGGAAATCCAGGCGATCCGTATGAACGAAGAGTTTTTCGCAGTGAAACATGGACCACGTGTATCAGCACCTAACTCTGCAGTGCTAGCTCCAGTAATGACCGAGCATTCGAACCAATGGGCACCACGTCGTTACTTCACACAAAGAACTGACAACCGATATCTTCCATATACCCGAAACAATTCACGAAACTATGCACGTGACAACCGACGGTTTGATCAGAAAGCAGGATGGCGCACGAAGGGTATGGATTCGCCCAGAAGCAACGCTGTAGACCGGAATGACTCCCGCCGATCCGATAGATGTTGGAGGTGTTACAGCTTTTTTCACTTGCCATCCGAGTGTGGAGCTGAAAACCTTGTTTGCCGAAAATGTGGTCAGTTAGGACACATCCAAAGGGCTTGCCAGCCATCACCCTCAGGGCACATGAAGCGTATGGCCACCAAGGAGATTTCTGAAGTCGACGCGAAACATCCCAAGAGCGACACGGCTGACGAGAAGGAAGAAGTATCCCAATCAGAGCAACAAGTGAGTGATCAATTCGATAATTAGCGTCTAAAGTTATAACGTTTCGAGTAAGTGACATGTTGACATGGTCTGGTAATTGGATTAATATTTGTTACGGGCTCATTTAATTTTATCAATCGTTTAGAAAAATCAAATAATCTTAACCTCAACGAGAAAGGTCATGATAACCTTTTAATTATGTTATTTACTCTACCACACTATCCAACAGTGTTTCAAGCGGAGATTTTTGCTAGAATAAAATGCGTCCATTGAATTTCTATAATTTTTTCACAGAATATTAGGCATATTTTGGCTACCAAAGTCACCCTCAAGCACAGATGAATAAGCATAATTCGGGAATACAGGGCAAATGGGGTATAATCAGCAATATCTTCCTTCGCCGACCGTGCGGCAACTACCTCCATTTGATTTACAGGAAAATTTTACGTAAGATAAAGCTTATTTGGACTACCGCAGTTCCCTCCGAGCATAGATATATAAAAATTATTTAAAAAATTCGGGGGGATGGGAGAAAATATGTCTGATATCTCCGGCAGCTGAATTTTCCGGGGTATTGAACGTATCAATTTCACAGAAATTTGAACATCAGAAATGCTAGTTTTCACTAATTTTGTCTTACTCGGAGCTGAAATATTGAATTCTTTCGCGGTTCATGTACTTTTCTCCCACTGTGTGTTGGTTTAAATGAGACCAAATCGACTCTCAAGCGCTATTTAAACAAACCTTGTTTTCTCAGTGAAAATCCACCACCACACTTTATGAGTGGCCCGAACAGAATAGAGCTTTGTTGATTATTCGAAAGAAAGTCATTTATTGTTCTTTAAAGGAAAATTATCACATTAATTATTCGGACTTGATTTTGAGGAAATCTCGAACTTTTTTTTTGTATTCCACTGATCTTTATTTTAACACTCTGTTGGCGAATGTTGGTGAGCCGCCATTTTGTTTCACCATCTCTTCATCTCTGTTGCATCTCGAGTCACCTTTCTGTTCGACAATTGCCTGATATTTCACAATTGAGGGTAGTTGCATAGATTGATTTCCTTTTCGAAAAAAAAAAACACAATGCAAAAACGTGTGTATGCAATGCTTTGTGAATATCAACTGTCCTTAATTCAATGCTCTAAGTCTAGTACATGGAAGGTGCTCATAAGCAAGGGTTATCCACAAAAAGGTATGTTTGTGCTCTAACATCTCCCTCTCTCTGAATTCAATTCATTCTATAATGACTAAAATATATACTGGCACTAATTAATGAAAATTTAGCAATGAAATTTCACAAAATTGCCACTAAATTATTAAACACAGTGCCAACGAAAAAATAACAATTCGCACTAGAAAAACATAAAATAGCAATAATAAATTGATAATTCATTTTCAATAATTCAAAAGTGACCGGTAAAACTTTCAAAAATAGCAATGGCAATTAGTATAAACGCAATAATAAACTGATAGTTTTCCGTCATAATAATAAGTTTTAGCGCTATACATGTGACAAAAGTCTTTAAATTTTTGAAAGCTTTCCAATCAAAACCAAACAAATTATTTTAATTTTTATTTTTTTATTTTGGATTTTTTATTGCGATTTGTTTGGTTTCAATTAGAAGATTTGAAAGATTTGAAGACTTTTGTCACATGTATAGCGCTAGAACTTATTATTATGACGAATTTTTTTTTTTTTTTTTATTATTATTCCTTTTTTTTTTTTAAATTTTTTTCCCTTTTCTTTAAAAATAAAAAAAAAAAAATAATTTTTTTTTTTTTTTTTTTTTTTTTTTTTTATTGTGATTTTTTTTTTTTTCTTTCCCACGTTTTTAAAAAATTAATGGGGGTTTTCACTTTTTTTTTTCCTTTTTTTTCCCTTTTTATTGATGTTTTATTACCCTGCCATTCTATAATCAGACAATCTTTTCGGTGGTTGCGTTTGGGACATGTGTTGTTCTTCGTTGACTTCGTCTTCTCCGGAACAGCTGGGGCTGGTAGAACCTCGGGTGGAACTGCCTTGATCAATGTATAATCTCGTCGGTACTGCTGATCACCAATCGCTACAACGGTAGAGCAATCAGAGACCAGATCGATATCAATCGCTGGTTTCCATTCCTCATCGCACTTGAGCTTCACGTAGACAGGCCTGCCAATTTCCAATAGAGGCAGGACCTTGGCTTTTTTTTCGTAGTAGAACTTCGCTTCATGATGGTTCTTCTTGATCCTCTCCTTAACGCCTTCTTCAATCTTCGGCAAGTACTTCTCATCGGCCATAGAAAGTCCAGAACGGGTTCGTCTTGTTCGGCGTGTTTTGCCACTGCAGCAAAAGCTCCAAAAAATCTTGTTTGGATTCATATGCCTTCTTCACAAGAAGTTTGCCGATCTTCACCGCCGATTCTGCCTTCCTGTTTGCCTGCTGGTGGTAGGGCACGGAGACGGTGTGTTGGGATCCCCAAGCCTGTGCAAACTTACGAAATTGTGCACCGTTATTCGTGGAGACTTCCTAAACCTTTCTAAATTCCGCTTACCAGCTGTAACGATTTCTGCTGTGGTCAGCGATGTTAACTCGTCAATATTGAAATAATTCGAGTAATGATTTACCGTGATGAGACAGACCGACCTCCTCGATCCTAGTTCTACTTCGCAAAGATGCATACTTAGCTTCTGGTACGGGTAGCTGGGAATTCGGTGGCTTTGCATTGGCTGTGGAGACTGGTTCGGCGAAAACTTCGTGAAGACTTCACAGTGTTCATGGTTGCCTTAGTACACAAATGAGACTGATGCAACTTCTCGGTGATCTGGTTACGCAGCTTACCAGGAACCAGGATACAGTCGTTCCTAATTATTTGTTTTTGTTTTGGTCTCTTTTTCCACCCTCCGCCCCCCCTGGGCTGCTGTTATAGCGCTGCTCTTCCCCCGCCCACCACCGGCGAACAACAGAATAATAATCGTGTTTTTGGGTGTGTCCGGGGGTCCCCCCCTGATTCCCCCCCCCCCCCCCCAACGAAAAAAAAAAGATAAAAAGGGAATACGCCACAAAAAAAATTAACTCCCCTCGCCCCCACCCCCCCCCCACCTCGCGGCGCCGCACCACACAACAGCACACCCCCCACCCCCTCTAGTGAGGGAGGGAAGGAAAACGGAATTGTTTCAAACCCCCGGGGGGGGGTTTTTGTTAGGGGTTTCTGGAAAATTCGAAAAGGGGGCTGGTGATCTGTTTGTACAACCACCGGTTTTCCGGTAATGTACAGCTCAAACTTGTGACAAGCGAAGAGACTGGCGTGGGTCTCTTTTTCAATCTGGGCATACTTGCGCTCGATTGATGTGAGTGTTTTGGAAGCGTACACAACAGGTTGCCTTTCCTGCAGCAGTACTGCTCCGAGCCCCACACTGCTGCTGTCGCACTGGATCACAACATCGTTCGTCGCATCGAAAAAACGAAGAACCGGTGCTATAGTTACCAGATGCTTCAGATTCCGGGATGTGGTTTCTTGCTTTTGCTTCCAAATCCAGGGTTGATCTTTGACAGTCAGTTTGCGCAATGGTTCAACTGCGTTCACCAGGCTCGGCAAGTAGTTGGTACCCCGGAGGATGTAAGCACATGACCGAAAAACTTCCCTTTCTCGAGACAAAGCTTAACTGTTCCGGCAGTACTCGATCATCGCCTGCTCGACCGTATCGCCACATCCGATAACTAAAATGGCATCCGCTAGTGCTCGAACACCTCGTCGACCATGCTGAGTGGGCTATGTGAAGCTTCTTCTGGGAAATTTCAGGTGCTGGTGAAATGCCAAATGGCATTCGGAGCCATTGATAGCGCCCAAACGGTGTCCAAAAGGTTTGCCAGAGTCCACATTTGGTGTTGACTGTCGTGAAAACCTTTGCCTTCGATAATTCAGGGACCAACTCGTCCACAGTTGGCATTTGCTAGTGCGAACGTTTTAACGCTTGGTTGAAGACTATTGGGTCAGTGTAGACCCGAAGTTTGTTGTTACGCTTAACTAATACAAGGTTACTCACCCAATCAGGCTCTGCAGTTCCTGGACGATAACTCCGTCTTGCTCCATCGTCACTAGCGTTTCTTCTAAGGTCACGGGGATCCGGCGTGGTTGCTGTACCGCCGGATTTGCGCTGGGGCCCACCTCGAGATGAACGTAGCAGTCAAGCTTGCCGAGTCCATTGAACACTTCCGGGTATTTGTCGATGATTTGCTTTGCTGTTGCCGTCTGTTCGTTCGTGACGGTGAAGCAGAGTTGAATAAAGGTGAGCTTCAGGCAGGTTTTCATCGACCATAGCGACCATATGGTCAAAGTCGACTCCATGGAAGACCATGCTGAAACGAAAGTGATTGTGAACGCAGCCGATAATGACCAAAGATTTGTAGGATCCACTGCCAAAAGTTTCCAGATCCACCTCTTCATGATCCAGTTTCATTTGGTCCACGTTCAAGATTCGCTTTGCGTTGTTTGCTTCAATGACATTGCCTGTAGCACCGGAGTCCACGATGCACTGGACATGAACTATCTTCTTGCTCGAGTTGTAGAAATTGATGCTGGCCTTCAGTGGAGGTGTTTGTTGTTCCGGTTCAGACTGTAGAGGTACTACAGGAGGTTGACCGATTCCTTATCGCTGTCGGGCGACGCTTTCTGGTTGGATACTGTTTTCACTTCGCTGTATCAGAGACGAATGATCCGAAGGGTTAATGTCCCTCTCAAAAATAATACAAGAAGAAGAAGAAGTTCGCTCTTCTTCAATTTGTTAGCTTCGTTCTCGTATTGCATCTACCCGAGTCCTGCTGTTTCTTCACACCGCTGCAAAGTGGTTCTTCTGCTTGCAGTTATTACACATTGCACCACTTCCGAAAGCTTTCGATGATAATTTCTGCCGCAAAACTTAAACTTTTTGTTCTTGCTCGACGTAACCTTGTTGACAGCTTGTGTTGATGTTGAAGGTCCAGCGTCGAAAAACGTCTGCATTAAAAAATGGACTTTTTTTCGGGTGGTGATAAAAACAAAAAGTTAAGACAGATAATTGCTTTTGATAAATTTCCCATGGAAGGTAATTATTTAAGCTTACTTGCAAAAATATTCTACGCCCTTGCGAAGGTCTTCCAGCAGTTAACCGGAACATTCGCCATGGCGGACGAAAACATGCGTGTAGTCATGGTTTTGAGTTCTTTCTTCGGTTTATTTATTAATTCCTCCTAAGTTTTCGCGACGAAATTGTTGGAGTAGATCTTACGCTTCAGGTTGGTCCAGCAATTCTCGATGGGACGCAGCTGGGGGACGTTGGGTGGGTTCGCCGACTTGGGTATCAAGAGGCATCTTCGCCCTTATGGTATTTCTTGATGAACGACGCAACTTCCGGCAGGCATTGCGGCTTTGAGATCCTCTTCTCGCTGATTGTCAGCCACAGCAGCACCTTCTTGGGGAACTTGGTGTGTGAAATGAACTTCACCTCGGAGCTCACTTCCTTCGTGGAGGGTGTAAAATACGAAGTACCCTGCCAGTCGTTGCCATACAGGGTGAGATAGGTCTCGTCGTTTACCACCACCGCAACGTCATTCGCCAGAAAAATCGAGTTGACCATCTTATTCAGCCGCTGCTGCTGCGTCATTGCCTGCAGCTCCGAAACCAGTGGACGCGACTTCCTCTTAATGACATGTATGTTCATGTTCAACAGGTACCTTTTCCCTGTTTGGCCGGTTGAGCCGACCTCCCGGCCAAGCGCACACAGCGATGTAGCCACTTTTTCCTCGGTCTTCCTCTTCAGGATCCTTTGGAGCTTCTTGTCGCTCAGGGTCGTCGGCCGTCCGGAACCGGGCTTTTTTTCGATGCTCTGATTGTTGTCTTATAGTGCCAAGATGTTGTAGATGCCAGAACGGGCGTATCCAGCGTCCACAAAGTGCCGCACGATGTCCGTTTTCGACGCGGCGGGCTGCCGTTATTTGAACGCGCACACTTCTGAACGGAGTTACTTCACTGTTTTTGCCATAACGGTTAGAGTTCGACTGATAGAGCTGTCAAATTTTGTCTGCTGACTCATTGGTTACTATGGTTGATGCTGCATGGGTAGTTTTGTCAGTTCGGGTGAAGGTAAACCCATGTAAAATCGGAATTTTTTGTTCTATATTTTTAATGCAAACGTTAGCTTATTCTCCTCCATTTCCGCCCGAGTAGACTCTTACGTTTGGTACTGTTTGATGACATCCGCTGATGATGGATCCAGCTTCTCGATGAACCGCTTCTTGAGGCTGACATCCCGGGTGCCCATAATAATCCGGTCGTGCAAAATTTCATCCTCCAGATTGCCGAAATTTCAAGGTTTCACCAACTCTCGTGTTCTGTTTATGAACTACGTCATGCTCTCGCCTTCGTATCAGCTGGCCTCCTGTTGAGACTGGAAGAACCCGTAGCTTGCTAGTTTGAAGGCCTTCGCAGGAACCAGGTACTTGGAGAAGGATTCGAGACAGGCTGTAACGGTGTTGTTTTCTTCCGGCTGTAGAGGCCACAGGTTGAAAATCTTCCGTGCTTCGGTGCCGAGGGCGACTTTGAAGTTTGCTATTTTCCCTCGCTCCTCTCTAGCTTCGCCTCCTGACGGGATCAGGTAAATCTCGAACGCTTCGAAGAAGTTGCTGACATTTTCTTCAATGTTTCCACTACGCTTGCGGGGTTCGGAGAACGGGACGCTATTGTTGATGGCGAGTGCTAGTGCTCCTTCAGCCAACGACATTTTTTCGTTTATCCGATACAGTTACGGATGGTACTTTGCCGTTCACGATTTTCGCGGACCGGAAAACACTTTTCCGGATTGAAAAAACACAGTTCCGGTTCGATAGGACGTGTTCGAACCTGTTCTTGCGACAAATTGCGTTGTACATTTTTCACCCTGACACCATGTAATGAGAAGACGTGTGTATACGATGGTGTGTAAGGTGTGGTAAAGGGTGTTTCGATCAAAATTTGGTCAACGTAAACTTGACGCATTTTCTTTCATCGTGCATTAAAAAATGTTGCACACCCCTCATTTTAAAGATTTGTGCGTGTAGCATCATGCCTCTATTTTGATTTTGAGATTAGCACTTCAGTTATCCAATTGTCGTCGAAGGAAGAGAAGCAACGCATCAAAATTTTGCACGTGCATGGCGAAAATCCAAACTACTCTCACGCCAAGTTAGCGGAGTTGTTCAATGAGGCTAAATCAACTGTTACCAACGTATTAAAAGTGTTCAGTGAACATTTGTCGACAGCCAGGAAAGCTGGATCGGGGGGAAATCGAAAACCGGAGGCCACAGCGACGACAAAAAGAGTTGCCCGCTGTTTCGAGCGGAACCCCAACCTCTTCGTCCGAGATGTCGCAAAGAAGCTGGGAGTGGCGTCTCAAACGTGGCTAGAAAGAGCTAAAAAACGAGCTGGACTGTCGACTTACAAGAAAGTGGTAACTCCAAATCGTGACGATAAACAAAACACGTCGGCCAAAGCACGATCGCGAAAGTTGTACACGACGATGCTGACGAAGTTTGATTGCGTGGTACAGGACGATGAAATTTACGTGAAGGCAGACTTTAAACAGCTTTCTGGATAGGAATTATATACGGCAACCGGACGGGAAAAAGTGGCAAATATTTTCTAGCACATTAAACTGCCAAAGTTCGCGAGGAAATATCAGGTGTGGCTTGAAGAGCAACGTTTACATTGCAACCGGAACCGTCAACCAGAAAATTTATCTGAGCGAGTGCCTACAAAAACTTCTACTGCCTTTCCTGACGCGACACAATTGTTCCGTTCTATTTTGGCCGGATTTGGCATTTTGCCATTATGGAAAAAAGACCATGGAGTGGTATGCTGCCAACAACGATCAAGTGGTGCCCAAAGACAAGAACCCTCCCAACACGCCAGAGCTCCACCCAATCGAACGATATTGGGCCATCGTCAAGCGGAACCATAACAAGACTCAAAAAGCTGTTGTGAGAGAGAAACAGTTCTAGGCAAACTGGCGTTCTGCGGCGAATAAAGTGGACAAGTAGACTGTACAAAATCTCATGGCAGGTGTTAAACGAAAGACCTGGCAATTTGAATTCGGTAAAAAAGAAGCTTAGCTGAATAGTTCTCCTGTATTCTGTATTAACTGAACTTGGAATAAAGGATGAACACGAAATTATTGCGACACCGAAAATGTCATGCCAATTTTCTTATAATGTTTAGAATCAAACCAAAATTTTAGGGTAGTTTTATACATATATTAACTTCAAAAATCAAAAGAAAAGTTAATCGATGGAGCCTTGAGTGTAAAACTGAACGCATTTTCGCTTGATGCCCTCCATCAAAGTCTTTACAGTGTCATCCGGTACCAGTTTCTCAGTTTTTTTTTCCATTTTCTTAACATGTCCTTCTCGTCTTTGACTGTCTTCTTGCTCTTCCGAAGTTCCCGCTTCATCATTGCCCAGTACTGCTCCACCGGGCGCAGCTCCGGACAGTTTGGCGGATTCATGTCCTTTGGAACAAAATGGACAGAATTGGCCTCATACCACTCCAGGACACTTTTAGAATAGTGGCATGATACCAAATCTGGCCAAAATAGCGGAGCTTTGTTGTGCTGCTGCAAGAACGGCAAAAGGCGCTTCTCGAGGCACTCAGATTTGTAGATCTCGCCATTTACTGTGCCCTTTGTCACGAAAGGCTCACTCCTCAGTCCGCAAGAGCAGATGGCCTGCCAAATGAGATATTTGGAGGTGAACTTCGACATTTTCTTCTTCTTAAATTTGTCGTCCACATAGAACTTGCTCTTGCCGGTGAAAAACTCCAACCCCGGAATTTGCTTAAAATCGGCTTTTATATACGTTTCGTCGTAGAGCTTCCGTGCCCGAGTTTTAGCCGTCGATTGTTGCCGCTCATCGCGGTTTGGGAAGTTCTGTACCTTGTATGTATGTAGTCCAGCTCTCTTCTTTGCATTCTGGACGTAGCTCTGCGACATGCCGATCTTTTTAGCCAAATCACGGCTTGAGACGTTGGGATTTGCTTTAATCATCCACTTCACCTTTCCCTCCGTCTTTTTGTTCTCCGGCCCCGGTTTTCTTCCAGCTCCTTTGCCGTAGTCCAACGTCAACCGCTCCTGGAACCGCTTCAACACTCTGGAGACGGTTGAATGGTGAATGTTCAACATTTTTCCCAACTGCCGGTGCGACAGGTCAGGAAATTCCAGGTGTTTGGAAAGAATTTGTTCTCTCGACTCGCGTTGGTTCACCTCCATTTTCGTTGAATCGAAAAACACGACTTCGAGTTTGACAGCATGTAAACAATACACATCACTGAGAAAGTGTGCAAAATTTGGTTGATTTTTACCCAATGGTAAAAAAGTTATGCCCTGTTGAATGTGTCGCAATAATTTCGTGTTCGCCCTTTACTAGCACAATTCAAAATTACTCTTCACTTTTTCACTTTCACTTTTTCGAAATATAAAAAAAAATGTCAATCGATGACTTGTAGACCCGAGCAAGTTCCTCTAAATTCCAGTAGAAAACACTTATCTATTTCAAACTGGGGTTATTTAAAAATATAAGGCTATATAAGTCATTTTTTTGACCTGACCAAACCAAACATGTTTTTCTCTGGCTGAGTTCCAATGTTCCTAATAATTTAAGCATAGACAGTAAATGTTTCCACAGAAACTCATGGCTTTGTGTGAAATGTCCAGTCATTTTTAACATCTTGCATACATTTTGACGTACATATGCGTTTGATCACAAATGTTTTTTACTTTATGAAGAAATTGCACTGAGAATGAGAATTTGAGCAAAAAATTAAGATTCAAAGAAACAAAATTTAGGAAAAAATTCCCAAAAATTCCGTTAGTAGGCATTTTAGCTGTTGATCAATTCTTGAACATCCCTAAACAAAAAACTGTAAATTAAGATATCATTTTTTTTTTCTATAAAACTAAAATGCAAAAAAAAATCATTCAGTTTGACAGAAACATTCAACCTTCTTGTTTTAAAAATATAGTACATCCAAAGCTAGAATTTATCATTAAGAAATATTGAAAAAAAAAGCTCAATACTACCTCATTTTACGTTATCCGTCAAGCATAAGTAAAACATTTTCCACTTGAAGAAGTAAAATTTTTCTCCTCTGACTGAACTTCTGACGGTACATTCAAATACTCAACCAGCCACCCGATTATTTCCAACACTGTAGCCAAGCTTCCAGAGCACATCCTGGTACGATCGCGTTAAACCAGAAACATCATACTGAAATAATTCTCCTGCCATCCTTTACATATTGAATGTTTTCGGGACGGAAAGTGATCAATTTGCCAAGTGCGCTTTGGCCCGGGAGCAAAAGTGAAAGTACTCAGATTTATGACCCACCAGGTAATGTTCCGTACCAATAAAGCACAAACTATTTCGTCCGACGATACAAGGAGAGACACCGAACCTCGTAAAATAATCCCAACGAAGAAGCGTATGTACCTTCCTAGCATTTCGATAACAGATATATGTAGACTACTCCCGATGAAGCATGTTTTGATCAATTATTTATGATGGTGTATGAGCAAGAATTTATACACATTACAAATGAGAAACGTTCCTTGGCGGTGTAAAAGACGCTTATCGTAAATAGATTACTATCGAACGGGAGCTTACCGTACAAGGACTGAATTGCCGTTGGGTGTAGTAATTCAAATTAGCGTAAGCGATGCTCGTTGTGCATCCTTGAGGCTGCATCGGGAAGACAGTTACGGTTATACATCAAATAATTATCATAAATTGGAGCACAAATTTTCGCGATGATGCTATCCGAATGTTGTTTCAGATCAAAGCCTGAAGCAGCGCTTGTTTGTTTGCTTTAAGTAGCGGGAATCATTTTCTATTGAAGCCAACTATAATCACACGACTCGAGTCAATCGACACGTGTACCACAGGCAGTGTACATATGTGCCGCGCAGGAGTCAAGGTCCTTTCAAAAAGCCACGACCACAGAATCGTAGTTGGCAATGCCGACGACTGTTTATTTGTACGCTGAAGACCTTCCACAAGCTCTGCATCGTGCATCCGAATTCGATCCTATTCAACCATATGATACGGAAAGTGACTGACTGTGTATTAATTTCCAATTCGAACATGGCAGGTGTATGTATTTTCATTACTTTGCTCAGGAAGAACCACAAACAAGAGAGCGTGCAAGTTCATTGTAAACACCATCCGGTGAGTGAAATACATTTAGCATTGCCACAGCTGAAAGTGACGAGTGCGTTACTTTGAAATAATTTAAATTTATTTACGTTTAAATGGAATGAACATAGAGACAATGATGGTTAGTTAGTTGCCGTTTCCAGCATATTTGGCGTCATTCAGCCATGTTGTTTGATCACTCCCTATTCATGCTGAGTGGAGAGGTTTCAGCCTTTTCGTGGAATGAGCGGCCGGTGATGTGTTGTAATGTTTGGAGCCAGTGGGCGTCGTGAAGTTTGGGATGATTCCGGGATTCCATAGCCAGCATGGCACTGAGGGATATCCAATGGCCAGCTGAAAGTTTTTTTTTAAATGTACTCCTTCCAATAATGTTCCATGCATATCCAACGAAAAGTTATTACTTCAACTAAGTTAATTCCATACTTTGAAGCCTCAATACTTAAAGGTTACTGAGATACAGGGGTTAGACAAAATAACTAAGATAGGCAAATATAAGGTCAACTTTGGAGTGCTTTTCATTCTCTTAGAAGCATTCGACCGGGAAATTACTTTTTTTTTTATAATGCAGTAACAAAAATGGCCATGTTTCCCGGAAACCGGAGATATTCTGGGTTTCCGGAGGGGACGTTTCACATGTCGATTTTCTGGTGAAATTTTGTACAGGATGCCGTTAAGAAATATTTTCCTCTAGTAAAGGCGGTAATATTTCCTAAGCGAGTGATACGTTGAACTCAAAAATCGGCCCTAAAATGGCCGAGATGTGGCCATCTTCCTGGAACAGGTTCCTCTGAAGGGTTCTGGATGCGGCCAGATCTTTCTTTCATCCAAAACATGCCGAGTGACACCTCTTTCTTCTTCTTTTTTCACCACAAAGCGTTTCTCAGCTTCAAGTAGACAATTGGACACATTGGCCACTCCCGGGGCCACCGGAATGTTCCTGGAGGAACCTGTAGCAGGGGCCAATTACATTTTGACGCCAAAACATGCCGTGCGACAGCTCTATCTTCATGATTTTTCATAAATAAGGTTTTGGTATACTAGAAAAGACCATTGGCCAATGGCCAATATTAACCAATTAAAGCTTCCCTTGTTACTTGTATTTGCGGATGATATCCTAATTATAACGAAAACTAAAGCAGAGTTGGAAGAGATACTGAAAGAACTAGAAAGCCAGCTCAAAGCCGTAGGACTAGAGATAAACTGCAAAAAGAGCCAGGTTTTAATTAGATATCCGAATGATAAGGCAAAGCATCCAAATGATATCATTCTTAACGGTAAGAAATTTAAAGTATGTGATAGTTTAAAATATTTAGGAGTCTGTTTAACATCTACACTTAATAGGAAAGTAAATTGCAGGCAAAGATGTCTAAATTCTCTTAAGTCATCGAAAATTATAGTAGAATTTTGCAAGAAGTTCAATCCAAACTGGGAATTAGGAAAATTAATGTATAAAACCGTGATAGCACCATCCAATATGGCACTAAAGTAGCAGTTTTGACTAAAAAGAGTAGGATTTCAATAGCGAACTACAAAAAACTTATTTTGAGAAGCATATACCAGCAATGCGCTAGACAGAGAGATATGAAGTTTAACGCAAGAAAGCTTCTAGATGGTAGAACTATTAATAGATTAATTAGAGTAGGTCGCCTCAGTTACTTTGTACATGTCTTACGCAGGGATAAGAACCACCCATTAAAGCTAGCATACAACTTAAATTTTGAAAAGAAGGAAGAAGGCCGACCTAAAATTACTTGGTAAAAATCGTTAGAACAAGACTTCCAAAAGTTTCAGAACACGGATAGAAACAGTTTTGAAGAGCTCTCGAAAGATAGAGAAAAAATGAAAAGAACATTAAAAGAAGTATATAATAATGAAGAGAGCGAAATTTCGGACGGAGAATCATCCGATGAGAATAATAAGGGAAAGAAGTATAAACATTGAAAGCAACATAAATAAATAAATAAGAAATTAAATGTGATGTGATAGCAGCAACAGTGTAAAAGTGGGATAGAGGAACAGGGCATCTCCGCAAATAAATAATCGACAGTGGTAAATTGCTTGGTTAAAATTGTGATCAAATGTTCAAATAACAATGCATGATAAATAAATAAATAAAGAAATAAAAAGACCGAAAAATGGAAAAGGATACCGATTGACAGGTAAGTAGGTAGACCAGGGAAGGTAAGATTATTATAAAGAAAAATACTCTACATTATTAAATGAACATCACTATATTATACATCAAATAAAAAAAGGGTTGGGAAGGGACCATCAGAGCACCGGATTGAAGCGATTTGGATGGGGAGAGTGGAATTGCCAACTCCCTGTCATTAACAATTCGTGAATTGATGGCGAGCTCTTCTACCCACTCATTGGGAAGTCCTCACGTTTGATGGCTTGTTCGACATTAGGTTGTAGGATTCTAGCATTGGAAGGAGATTCTCACTATCCCGCGGATTACGCGTAAGTGTCTCTGCTTACGAGTCCGACCATCCGTTTTTGGCCCTTCAGACAGTGTTAAATTGAATACTGGCAGATGTAAAACTTGATCAAATCATTCGTAGAGGACGATCCACTGTCTTATGGCTGTGCCTGCAATGATGAGAGGTATCTTTTACATACATGCATACAAGAAAAGACCATTGGCCACGTGGGCTTCAAATGGTGAGTTGACAACTTCGAAGGAGGGTGCGACCGACCTCTCGTCCTCACAAGTTCCTACCTCACGCCTCCACGAGTCATATGATCACAAAAGACTGCCAGCTGAAACATGGAGTCGCTGGTTGGCGTAGCCTGGGCAATGTTGTCAATCTGACAATAGCGAAGTGAGGGGTGCGACTGAACATCATGTACCTTAAGTCATATTGCATATTTTCCATTTTTAATTTATTATTAATTTCAGCACGCATTAGAATCATCGGCATCGAAAGCTCTCAATTAATAACTGTGGAAGTGCATTTGGAACACTGAGCTGAGAGCAGGCAATAAGCAGTTTGTGAAAGCAATAAGCTTGAAATGCTATGTATAATAACGCTTTAGAATCATCTGCATTCCAAAACCATGTAAGAGCCTGGTTAAACATGACGGGCATCAAAGGCTCAATTTGGCTTTCAGCATTTCAGCATAATATTTAATTTAAAATTGCACTTCTAAACTTCAACTACTATATTCATAAAAGACTGGCATGTGCTTATAAGCAATGTAGGATTATATTTTAATATTGTGTTTAGTGGTATTATGGTAACATAGTCATTATTTCAGAAATCATCAAACCGGACTCTTCGATCACTTCAATTGCTACCTTTGAAATGTTACTAGAACAGTATGAAGAAAAATATTACAACATGTCTTATAAAATAATACCTTTTATTGAAATTTTATCTCAGATATTTGGAATGATCTATTCTGTTTTCAGGTTTTCCAGGACTAGAAGGATATTAATACATAACTAATTTTTATCTATTTTTCAGTAACAATCCATTGGATGTACCATTTAAGTTTATAATTTGAATAAATTAGCATTCTTGTCTACAATGGTATCCTAATTTTTCGTGTACAAAATATACTGAATATTAAATAACACATAACGGGGGAAATGGAGGGACCATCAGGGCACCCAAGTAAAACGATTTGGATAGGGAGCATGGGACTGCCTCCTCCCTATTGTTAACATTTCACGGAACGAGGGCGGGCTCTTCGACCCCATCTATTGGGTTTATTCTGTCAAACGAGGGCTCGATTCTAGTGCTGTCTGTGTGACCTAGCTTTTGGAAGGAGATTTTCGCGTAAGTGTATCTGCTTGCGGGTCCGCCCAAACGTTTTTGGCCCATCATACAGGAGCTTGATGATCACAAACAATAATAGAATCCTGATCAAATCGTTTTGCAGATTATTCCACTGCTATGGGAAGTTACCTTGCTGCAATAGATGGTAGTATTATATCATCATCATCATCATCATCATCACTAGAAAAGACCATTGGCCACGTTGGCCGCTCCCGGAATCACCGGAACGTCTCCGGGAGAACCTGTAGTAGACCTATTACATTTTAACACCAGAACTTCCCCGGGAAACCTGTTTAACACATTATCAACCCTCGAAACCACCGATACGCCCCAGAAGAACATTTTGTTGAGACAACTGTGTTTTCGTATCTAAACATGATGTGTTTTTTATTTTTCATATTCACGAATAGTCGTTAGAAAAATTTGACCTTTAACAAATGAAAGTTTTCTATATTTCTCTACTGTTTAATAAGAATGCATACTTATACGGCGTTGGACCGCCATTTGCTTCGATGGCCGCTTAGATTCGTCTTCGAATTGACTGAAACAGCTTATGAATGGTTTCAATTGGAATTCGATACCATTCTTGGATTAGAAGATCCTCGAGCGCTTTCAGCGACGATGGAGGAGGGAAAACACTGTGAATTCGAGCTTCCATTGTGGACCAAAGAGGCTCGATGATGTTCAAGTCCGGAAATTGTGCTGGCTATGACAGATGCTTAAAGTCCTCATCGTGTTCCTCATACCAAGACTTGATAATTCCGGCAGTATCAATGGGTGCATTGTCGTCCTGAAAAATTCCTTCACCGTTCGGAAAAACAGTTTTCACCATGAGCAAAACCTAATAAGATTCATGTTCAAAGTTATTTTTACATAAATTACAACATTATAGCATAAACTCACCTGATCGCCCTAAGCTTTTCATAATCATTAGCAGTGATCATTCCTTTCATGACGATGATTGGCCCAACTGAGTACCATGATATGGCACCCCATACCATAACAGACCCTCGTCCGTGCTTCACAGTTGGACGCAGACAATCAGTTCTGTATGCCTCTTCCGGTGTCCTCCACACATAACCCGCCCTGTAAATAGTAGGTAATTGCGTGTACGATGATTCATTCCAGTATACAATTTGCTTACATTGATCAACTGTCCAAAATTTGTACTCATTGCACCAGTGCAATCGATTAGACGCGTTGATCTGCTCGGCCGTACAAGTTTTGGCCGTTCCCTTCGAACTGTTCGAACAGATACGGGCTCTTCCTGCGTTGAATTGAGGGCCGCGGTTGCTTTCACAGCACTTATTCTGCGATCATCCGTTACAGTTCGCTTCAGAAATTTCCTTTGTCTGGCATCTAATTTCTTTTTACGTCTACACGCACTTTTATTTGCCGCCGTTTTACCGTCCTTCAAATACTCAGCCATAATACGGCAAACCGTTGACGCTGATACACCCACTAATTTTGCTGTCTCAGATATCGAAGCTCCAGCTTCTCGAACACCGACAATTCGGTCATGTTGAGATTTCGAAACAGTTGTAAACATCGTGCGTGTTCATTAGTCCGCGTTCACTTTTTTATGACGCAGTAGAGCATTTTGCGAAATTTATTTATTTATTTATTTATTTATTTATATATTTTTATTTTATTCATCTGACAATATTTGATAGTCTTCATGAATCTATATTCTAGTTCTAAACACGTCAACACTAATATTAAAATCAAAGTCAGGATACCGATGGTTAAATACGTTCATCATTGACCGAATTGGCTCGTTCTGATCATACTCGTAGTAGCGTCGAGGTAAGCGAAAAAAAAAATCGCTAGAACGAAGTGTGTACCCAGGTACGTTCACGTCCAACATAGCCAGTAGATTCGGAGCGTAAAATTCACCAGCCAACATTTTGAAGACGAACACAGCTTTAGCAGTTTTTCTAAGGTGCACCAATGTACTCAAGCCCAGCAGCTGGCATCTGGCTTCGTACGCTGGCAGATTCAGTGGGTCATTCCACGGAAGGAAGCGTAAGGCGAATCTAATGAACTTCCGTTGTACAGCTTCAATTCGATCGACTACTGTTATATGGTAAGAGTCCCACATGACAGATGACGTTTCCAATATGGGTCGAACCAATGAAACATACAGCGATTTAAGCGTATACGGATCACGGAACTCTTTTGTAATTTTGGATACAAAACCTAGTTGACGACGCGCTTTTTTGATGATTTCCTCATAGCGTTCCTTGAATGTAAGCTCCTTGTCCAAAATGACTCCGAGATCCCGTACAGAATCCACCCGTGCAAGTGTTTCATCGCCAATAACATATTCGTAAATGAGAGGTCGTTTTTTTCGTTGAAAACTAATTACTGAACATTTCGGGACACTGAGTGTCATCCTATTTGCACGACACCAGGCGCTAAGCCGATTAAGAAGATTTTGCAATTCGATACAGTCCGAAACACTTTCAACAATCATGTATATTTTCATATCATCGGCATATAGTATGCAGAAATCTTCACCAAGGTGCAAGGCGACATCATTGAAGAAAAGCGAGAATAGCAACGGACCCAAGTTGCTTCCCTGTGGGACGCCAGAGCCGTTAGTGAACCAGTCAGAGACAGCTGAGCCAATTTTAACTGCCAGTTTACTACCACACAGGTAAGACCTAAGCCATGCAACGAGCTGAGCGGAAGCTCCAAGCTTTTCAAGTTTCGCTAATAGAATCGCGTGACTAACTCGATCAAATGCTGCTTTCAAATCGGTGTAAACGGCATCAATCTGCATCCCACGTCCAACGTTTTGTATACATAACGATGAAAATTCCACGAGATTAGTTGTTACGCTTCGTCCAGGAAAGAATCCATGCTGCTTAGGGCTGATGTATTGTTTGACACGAGAACACATGTAGTTAGATACAACTATTTCCAGTAATTTAGAACACGCGCATAAGGACGTAATCCCTCGGTAGTGCCTTACATTATTCTTCGCATCTTTTTTATGAACCGGGAACATGAAAGAAGCCTTCCAGAGAGTTGGAAAAATGCATTGCTGCATTGACAAGTTGAAGATGTGCAGTAGAGGAACAATCAGACTCGCAGAGCATTTTTTCAGAACACAGGCAGGAACCCCATCCGGTCCAGGTTGGTACGACGTTTTCAGTTTAGACAGTGCCTTGGTCAAATTGTCTACAGATACAGTGAATGTATCCGCATCAATGACATCACGCGGTACATACCTCAGCGCATCTGAAGTATTGCAGTCTTCTCGCGGGTCCTCGAAGACTGATTGAAAAAATTCAGCCAGCAAGGAGGATTTTTCTTCCTGTGTATTAGCCGAGCGATGGTCCAAGTGCATTACAGAAGGCAATCCGCTATCTTTACGCTTGGAGTTAACAAAGTTCCAAAATCGTTTAGGTTTTCGCTTCATATCACGCTCAGTTTTTCTTGCGTAAAGTCGATAGAGCCAGTTGTTTAGTCGTTTATACCGTTGGCTGCAACATTTATATTCGAACTTGTTTAGAGATGATCGATGAGAAACGGTATGCTCGAGGAACAGTATTTGATTCCATTTTACAAACTCAAAGTTCCTGACTCGACCATTGAAGTTTCAACGGCGGATGTTGAAGAGGCACACAACCATTTAAATCTTGTTGAAGAATCTGCGAAAATTTGACAACACAATCATCGACCTCAGTGCAGAGACAGACAGCAAACCAATCGATTTCCATCAATCGTTGGCTCATGACACCATAGTTAGCATTTATGAAGTCAAAGGCAGTTAGATCATATCTGTTGATGGCACTACTTCTTTCAATATCGCTTTTAACGATCAAAATATGGGGAGGATGAAGCGGATCAACGGAAATTAGTGGGTCGACAGCTTCTTGAGCTCAAATTGTCTCCCAAACGAATTA
The DNA here is from genome assembly GCA_024533555.2 of Aedes koreicus. Classification (NCBI taxonomy): domain Eukaryota; kingdom Metazoa; phylum Arthropoda; class Insecta; order Diptera; family Culicidae; genus Aedes; species Aedes koreicus. The sequence goes on along the minus strand of JAHHFK020002942.1, from coordinate 13,615 downwards.
TTAACAAGAACGAGGTCAAGCATGTTTCCTGCATGATTCTTGATATCTATGACTTGTTCTAAGCCGTTCGAATACATGCAATCCAACAAGGTGCATGATCGAGATATAGTTGAATTATTTAGATCCTTCAACAATACAAAACGGCCCATCAAGTCGAGTCCACCGTAAACTAGGTAGATTGCAGTCCCCTAATATAGCGAATTTGTCACCACCCGCAATGGCCATCAAGATTTCCTCCAAACAAGCAGCATGACCAACGACAATATGCTAGTAATGGCCGAGCTTAACAGTGACCCAAACATGTTCAATAGTATTATCGTTTACCTCCAGTGTCGACGATGATAAACTGTTATGCACAGCAATTAATACACCTCCGGAACGTTTCTTGTTGCTGGTTAGTGGATTACGGTCACATCGATAGACCGTGTAGCTCTCGTCAAACAGCATCCGGGATTCGATAGCGTACTCCAGCCAGGTTTCTGTGAGAACCAATATATCAAACGAAGACTCGTTTGCCGCAGTGTAGAAGTCGTCCAGTTTTGTGCGCAGCCCCCGTACATTTTGGTAGTATATAGAGAGTCCTGTAACTCGGCCGGATATTGCGGAATGTGCAAGCGAAGAGAACCTACGAGCAGCAGTCGAAGCAGGGAGCGAATTATTCAAAGCAAATGTATACTTGCCTGAATTTGATGTTTGGAAGACCCCTCCTCCGTCCTCACACACAGGTTCGGGAAGATTGTTGACTGCTGGCAGGAAATGCTCGACTGTGGTATGGGGACTTGGGGCTTCCTTAAGACTCGCAGGTTCGCATTCCGGTAGTTGTCGATTCATATAAAAAATTGTTGATTCCTCGCTGATTGTCTGAGGGGAATAGCTTCATCAGGTGGCGAATAATGGCTGTTAAAATCGTACTTGCCTGTACTGGCAGGCAGGAAGACCCCTTCTCCTGACCCAAACACAGACCGGGCGAAAAACGCACCCAGGGAGGGATGGCTGCGATGAGGGGGGGGGGGGGCGGGGACTTCCCAATGCAAATTGCGCCCGGCCCCAAAAAAACCTAATTGAAATTCATGACTGGGGTGACATATGGCGATGTCTCCTGTGGTTGAAGCAGTGGTGTCATTGGTCTCCTGGTTTTCAGTGGAATACGAAATTTTTGAGAACCATAGTCTTCAAATTCCCTGAACAACAATCCCGCAGGCCAAGTTGCTGGATCCAGCGCCTTGGATTTCAGTGATGGATCTAATCCAATCTTGAAGGACACGAAATTCATCATGCTGATGTCCTTATCCTTAGGGACAAGTTTCAGCACATCTGGATCAAGCTCCAATGCGAGATTGGCTTTTACCATGCTACAGACTGCATCATTGGTAACATCTGGTCTAATCCTCGACAGGTACAACCAAAATTTCTGATCCCTTGTATCATTAAAGATGGGGACAGAAACAACGTCGTCTTGCGGTTGCTTAGACCCAACTCGACATTTTTCTGGTACCATCGGGAAATCGCGGGGGCGCTTATTAGCTCGGCGTGGATCAATTAAAGGCCAACAGTTGTTTGCATTTGTCAACGCAGATGCAGGTGCTGGTGCTGTTGGTTTCATATTCAATTGTTTGATTTCGGTACGAAGCTCGGTGATTGCAGTGGTAAGTGTAGCAAGCGGAGACTGTTCATCAGCTCGAGATGAAATAGTGCGGAAATGCGAATTCACAAAGAGCTCAGCGCACTTATCACACATCCAGAATAGATTCTTTTTATGTGTCGTGAAGTACGACAGCATCGCACGCGTAACACCACCAGAGCATGTTTGCATGTGGAAAGTAGCACCACAGTAGCCACGACAGATAACATAATCAATGCCAGTGATCGACTCACAGCATTCGGCACAGGTTTTTACCATTTTGTAAACGCCTTTCAGTAGGCAACGTAGTGCGAAAAAGTCCAAATAACGTTGATCACGTGCTCAATGTTTCTTTGTTCTTTATTGATCTACAGCGGATGAGAGAATGGGCGCGAAGGCGGGAAACTTTTTCAACACAATATGCCAGCAAACACAGGATGACCGGTAAACTACTGCAAATAACAAAAATAATTCACAGCTGAACGACACGATAGCTATATTAATGAATCGTCGGTACACTTGCGCGACGCGAGAACACACATATGCGATTAAACATTTGATTTGCAATCAATAAAACGTAAAAAAAATTCCACAGATATTAATGAGTAAACCGTACACAAGAAGCAACATATTTTGTTTCTCAAATGACACGTGCTCCACATTTCTCCCCAAACACACCCCTGGCCCCCCGCGAGCCCCCAATGTCCCCTATTCTCCTCTAAATGCTAAAAAAAGCTTTGATGAAAAAAAAAAAACACAAGGTACCGCCCAATGGGGTTGTGCCCAAAAGTGGCGTAGGACTACCTAACAACCTAAATCCCATACACGTCAGGGCCATCCCCAAATGGATTTAAGTCAGTCCTGAAAAGGGCCAAAAACATTCTATTGTACATTCTTTAGAAAGCATTTGGTGGCTCTTAATTATGATACGGCCCGGTTGTATTTTCTATGATGGTTGAGAGGGCCACTATCTCTAACGCGTAGAAGATATTTAATGGAAATGGAAATTTAAAACAGCACAAGAGAAAAATTCATCCAAACGAACTCTTCAGATGGCAAACTAATTTGGTCGTCCTGAAAAGGACGGATTTAGTTGACGGGGGAGAAACAGTTCGCGATTGAACTTTGGCTTTCTCTCTTGGTTCATCTCGCGGAATGATTGATTCTTGTCTCGTTGTCACGGGCGGCTTTTTCCCGCCAACTTGTATGCTTCAGCAGCCATGTTTCTCGCAACGAGGTTGACGGGAGCATTGGCAACAACAGCCAACTGCACAAACGCCTCTCTGGGCAGCGACTGCTCGTCCAACTGCAGATCCTACTCTGCACAGCTCCACGACCGCCGGAAAGCTAAATCAAAATGCGAAGGTGTACCCCTTCATTCATGGCTGCCTAGGAGACGTTCCTTACTTAAATATGAAGTCTGTGCGCGGAAAGTACTGTGCATTTGGTAAATTTACTATGAAAAATCGATATTATAAGACATCACTTCATATTTGCGTTAATTTTATTAGTTGCATGTTAAAAATCAATAGTTTTTAATATTTAAATCGAAGCGTAGAAAATGTTCCGATCGATTGGTGCAAACATTTTGGAAATCAATCGTGGAATGACTTAGTTATTAACGTTCAAAACCTATATATTGTTCGTGACGCTCCAAATTTTCGCAATTCGAACGTGTACCCCAGTATTGAAAACACAGACGTAGTCCTACGTCAAACGAAGAAAGAGGTGTCACTCGGCATGTTTTGGATGAAAGAAATATCTGGCCGCATCCAGAACCCCTGTTTCAGGAAAATGGCCATATCTCGGCCATGTTAAGGCCGATTTTTGAGTTCAACGTAACATTTGCTTAGGAAATATTACCGCCTTTACTAGAGAAAAATATTTCTAAACGGCATCCTGTACAAAATTTCACTAGAATATCAACATGTGAAACGTCTCCTCCGAAAACTTAAAATATCTCCGGTATCCAAGATTCATGGCCATTTTGGGTACTGCATTATAAATAATCATTAATTTTCCCGTCGAAGAGAGAATAAAGATCTCTCAATATTTCGTGAAGTAAGAGCACTCCAAAGTTCACCATATAGGGAAACTGCCCCCATATTTATCTCATTGTGCCTATATTCATCCTACGATGAATCAAACAATTGGGCAGTTGAAGAATCGGTTTCGTTTTCTAATAACGTTTGCTGTCGTTTAATAACTACAATAAACATTACTAACTAATCCTGTCACGTGTATATCGTTTTATTTTAAGTAGGATGAATTGCAAAGTGATGGGATTAATATATGTAGGTACATCTTCCCTATTTACCTATCCTAGTTATTTTTTCCACCCCCCGTACATGATGTTGATAAGAAAAATGTATTTCATGTTGAGTTGAGTTGAGTTGAGTTGAGTTGAGTTGAGTTGAGTTGAGTTGAGTTGAGTTGAGTTGAGTTGAGTTGAGTTGAGTTGAGTTGAGTTGAGTTGAGTTGAGTTGAGTTGAGTTGAGTTGAGCTGAGCTGAGCTGAGCTGAGCTGAGCTGAGCTGAGCTGAGCTGAGCTGAGCTGAGCTGAGCTGAGCTGAGCTGAGCTGAGCTGAGCTGAGCTGAGCTGAGCTGAGCTGAGCTGAGCTGAGCTGAGCTGAGCTGAGCTGAGCTGAGCTGAGCTGAGCTGAGCTGAGCTGAGCTGAGCTGAGCTGAGCTGAGCTGAGCTGAGCTGAGCTGAGCTGAGCTGGAGCTGAGCTGAGCTGAGCTGAGCTGAGCTGAGCTGAGCTGAGCTGAGCTGAGCTGAGCTGAGCTGAGCTGAGCTGAGCTGAGCTGAGCTGAGCTGAGCTGAGCTGAGCTGAGCTGAGCTGAGCTGAGCTGAGCTGGAGCTGAGCTGGAGCTGAGCTGAGCTGAGCTGAGCTGAGCTGAGCTGAGCTGAGCTGAGCTGAGCTGAGCTGAGCTGAGCTGAGCTGAGCTGAGCTGGAGCTGAGCTGAGCTGAGCTGAGCTGGAGCTGAGCTGAGCTGAGCTGAGCTGAGCTGAGCTGAGCTGGAGCTGAGCTGAGCTGGAGCTGAGCTGGAGCTGAGCTGAGCTGAGCTGAGCTGAGCTGAGCTGAGCTGAGCTGAGCTGAGCTGAGCTGAGCTGAGCTGAGCTGAGCTGAGCTGAGCTGAGCTGAGCTGAGCTGAGCTGAGCTGAGCTGAGCTGAGCTGAGCTGAGCTGAGCTGAGCTGAGCTGAGCTGAGCTGAGCTGAGCTGAGCTGAGCTGAGCTGAGCTGAGTTGAGCTGAGCTGAGCTGAGCTGAGCTGGAGCTGAGCTGAGCTGAGCTGAGCTGAGCTGAGCTGAGCTGAGCTGAGCTGAGCTGAGCTGAGCTGAGCTGAGCTGAGCTGAGCTGAGCTGAGCTGAGCTGAGCTGAGCTGAGCTGAGCTGAGCTGAGCTGAGCTGAGCTGAGCTGAGCTGAGCTGAGCTGGAGCTGAGCTGAGCTGAGCTGAGCTGAGCTGAGCTGAGCTGAGCTGAGCTGAGCTGAGCTGAGCTGAGCTGAGCTGAGCTGAGCTGAGCTGAGCTGAGCTGAGCTGAGCTGAGCTGAGGAGCTGAGCTGAGCTGAGCTGAGCTGAGCTGAGCTGAGCTGAGCTGAGCTGAGCTGAGCTGAGCTGGAGCTGAGCTGAGCTGAGCTGAGCTGAGCTGAGCTGAGCTGAGCTGAGCTGAGCTGGAGCTGAGCTGAGCTGAGCTGAGCTGAGCTGAGCTGAGCTGAGCTGAGCTGAGCTGAGCTGAGCTGAGCTGAGCTGAGCTGAGCTGAGCTGGAGCTGAGCTGAGCTGAGCTGAGCTGAGCTGAGCTGAGCTGAGCTGAGAGCTGAGGAGCTGAGCTGAGCTGAGCTGAGCTGAGCTGGAGCTGAGCTGAGCTGAGCTGGAGCTGAGCTGAGCTGAGCTGAGCTGAGCTGAGCTGAGCTGAGCTGGAGCTGAGCTGAGCTGAGCTGAGCTGAGCTGAGCTGAGAGCTGAGCTGAGAGCTGAGCTGAGCTGAGCTGAGCTGAGCTGAGCTGAGCTGAGCTGAGCTGAGCTGAGCTGAGCTGAGCTGAGCTGAGCTGAGCTGAGCTGAGCTGAGCTGAGCTGAGCTGAGCTGAGCTGAGCTGAGCTGAGCTGAGCTGAGCTGGAGCTGAGCTGAGCTGAGCTGAGCTGAGCTGAGCTGAGCTGAGCTGAGCTGAGCTGAGCTGAGCTGAGCTGAGCTGAGCTGGAGCTGAGCTGAGCTGAGCTGAGCTGAGCTGAGCTGAGCTGAGCTGAGCTGGAGCTGAGCTGAGCTGAGCTGAGCTGAGCTGAGCTGAGCTGAGCTGAGCTGAGCTGAGCTGAGCTGAGCTGGAGCTGAGCTGAGCTGGAGCTGAGCTGAGCTGAGAGCTGAGCTGAGCTGAGCTGGAGCTGGAGCTGAGTTGAGCTGAGCTGAGCTGAGTTGAGCTGAGCTGAGCTGAGTTGAGCTGGAGCTGAGTTGAGCTGAGTTGAGTTGAGTTGAGTTGAGTTGAGTTGGAGTTGAGTTGAGTTGAGTTGAGTTGAGTTGAGTTGAGTTGAGTTGAGTTGAGTTGAGTTGAGTTGAGTTGAGTTGAGTTGAGAAAGAGTGGGGGGGGAAGGCAACTCACAATTTTTGGGCTGGCGTTACAGAAACGGTATGGAGGCTCAGCAAGAAAAATGTTAGAGTAAGACGTGGTTAAACATTTTTTCGACGTTACCAACATAAAGCTTTAAATACCAGTTGCATGCTTTTAGGAGGAATTTGTTACGCTTTGCTGTGATTCTCTTTTCAGCGTGCTTTACCAACATAAGTCGAGATGCACACCGATGAGACGGAAATTTGACATCACATATAATTTTAAAACATTGAGTCAAAGTCTTACGGCGTGAGGAATATGCCGACAAGATGTTTTGGAGTACATACAGATGTTACTTCAGTGGGCGCCCGGCCTAAAGCTTCATGATCGGACTAGGTGGATTTCAGTGTTGCCAGAGCATCTGTTTATGTTTTATTTAATTGAATTACAAAAGTAATTGATTTACGGTAGTAATAATACTAATTTTGTCATAATAACAATCCTAAGGTATGTTTTAAAGCTTTCAGGTCTGATACATTCGGTTGCTCCGGTATTAAATACTTTCAGAACTAGATTTTTATAGACACATTCTCCAAGACACATGTTATAAGATGTTATAAGATATGCTCTATGAATAGCCATTTGCTTGAATTGATTAATTGTCCCTGTATTACAAAGAAAGATATACAGGATACGTTCAAAAAAAAACTAACACAGGGCAATATTTCCAGTGAAAATTTTCAATCTATGAATCCTTTTATTTTTCTACAAAACAATCTGAATTTCAACAAAGCTACTTAATAGCTTGAGACGCAAACCCTGTGGTAATGTTTTAAAAATCTCTTTGACAAAATTACTGAGCAATTACAATTTATCTGAACATTTACGCACCAAACCTTAATGAAATTTGATTGATTGTTCATTCTTAACGCTTTCAAGAGCTTGAATTTCGAACACACTTTCTAGAGCAGAACTTGAACTCTGTGTAGTTGAATATTTTACCGTATACGTAGGACTGTAAATTTAAATGGATTTCAAATGGTGAGTTGACAACCGGAGGGAGGGTGCGACCGACCTCCTGTCAACACAAGTTCCTATCTACAAGTCATATGATCATTAAAGGCTGCCAGCTGACCAGTCTGCTGGTGACGCTGGTTGACGTAGCCTGGACAATGTTGCCAATTTGACAATAGTGAAGTGAGGGGGTGTGGCTGAAAAAGGTTAACCACTAAATCACATTGTATATTTTCCATTTTCTTTAATTTATAGTTGCAGCACACTTTGGGGTCATTTTTGCATTCCAAAACCATTAATCTTGAGAGCATACCCAGCAAACACATGATCGTATATGATAGCGGATAAGTGTGAAAAGTGGAGGCGATATACGTACATGAAGTCAAATGGACGCATGTACGTTTATCGCCTCCACGTTGTACATATATCCGGTATCATATACGATTTTGTGTTTGCTGGGTAGAGAAGCATGACAAGCATAAAAGGGTCAATTAGTTTTTTGACGTAGGACTTACGTCTCTCTTTTCTATTCCTCTATAGGGGCGCCGTTCTAAAATTTCTGAAATCGCAAGCGTTACGCGGGTTTGGAGACTTTGAACGATAATATCTCCTCTCTGGCCCACAGACATTTTACGATAAGTATTTCATTCGCAAGGTAGAACATCAACGTTGTATCCCTGTTGCAAACTTAATTCATAATGTTTGTTTAAACTAATTAAAATGTACTTAAAAGAAAAATGTCTAAACGCACAACGCTATTGGTCGAAAATGACATCATGTTTGCGCCTCGCTCTGATTGGTTCATACTGCCACAGTTACCGTGCCAGCGAATTTCAAACATGTGGGGACGACCGACCAATCATCAGTTCTCGCTGTGCATCCGCATGAGACAGACGTGTTCGGCGAGCACGTTGGTAGAAATCGCCGCCCGTGAAAACAAGATGACCCGACCAAGAAGAATCATCCACGTCACTTGCAGCTAGCCATCCGCAACGACGAGGAGCTGAACAAACTTTTCTCCGGTGTGACCATTTCACAGAGTGGTGTCCTGCAGCCCAAGAAGACTGAAGAAAATTTCAATCGCGAACCATGTTATCAACTAAAATCCGTCCTTTTCAGGACGATCAAATCAAGTTGCCAACTAAAGAGTATGTTTGATAGAAATTTCTCTTGAGCTCATCGAAATTTTCATTACCACGCACCGGCTCAATATGGCGTTGAAAAAGCCGCGTCTCGGAGAAAATGGCCAAATCAATCGCCCACATCATCTTCGTGGTCAAGTGGTTAGCGGCGTCGCCCGTCGTTCATTGCCATGAAGTGAGGGTTCGATTCCCGCTCCAGCCGGTGGAACTTTTTGACGTAGGACTTACGTCTCTCTTTTCTATTCCTGTATAGGGGCGCCGTTCTAAAATTTCTGAAATCGCAAGCGTTACGCGGGTTTGGAGACTTTGAACGATAATATCTCCTCTCTGGCCCACAGACATTTTACGATAAGTATTTCATTCGCAAGGTAGAACATCAACGTTGTATCCCTGTTGCAAACTTAATTCATAATGTTTGTTTAAACTAATTAAAATGTACTTAAAAGAAAAATGTCTAAACGCACAACGCTATTGGTCGAAAATGACATCATGTTTGCGCCTCGCTCTGATTGGTTCATACTGCCACAGTTACCGTGCCAGCGAATTTCAAACATGTGGGGACGACCGACCAATCATCAGTTCTCGCTGTGCATCCGCATGCGACAGACGTGTTTGCGGAGCACGTTGGTAGAAAACGCCGCCCGTGAAAACAAGATGACCCGACCAAGAAGAATCATCCACGTCACCTGCAGCTAGCCATCCGCAACGACGAGGAGCTGAACAAACTTTTCTCCGGTGTGACCATTTCACAGAGTGGTGTCCTGCAGCCCAAGAAGACTGAATATCATTAACAGTCAATTTGAGCCGAACTGTAGTTTCTATAAATTTTCGTAAAGAACCAATAGCGGAAGAAGAACCGGAGCCTCACAAACCAACAGCACAGGGTTTCATGGTTCTTTAGACTGAATAAAATATAGTAGAAATTCATGAATTCGATGACATCAATTTCTTCACATCAACAAGCAGTCCTACGTCAACTTTGCAGTTATGTCACTGACGTAACTCATCCTTTCGTTTTTTTTTCAGAATTTCAGCATAACATTTGTATTTACTTCTGAACCTAAACTATTTCCTGGCGTGTGTTTATAAGCAGTATTTGATTATATTTTGATTAATTCTTCCATTTTTTTTCCAAAATCATCAAACCAGGGTCTTCGATAACTCAAATTGCCATCCTTGAAATGTAACTAAAATGGTTTAAATGAGTTGGAATGCCCACTTTCCGCCATTAATAATTTGTGAATAAAGCGAGTTTCTCGCTACTGATTAGGACATCCTCTTGTTGGTTAGCTCGTACTTTTGACCAATTGTGCAATCTTGTTGTTGGATTTAGTTGTACGGTTTCACAGGCCGCTACAACGAAACACCATGCTGGAGGTGGCTGGGTTCCATTTCCGTTCTACTCTAGGAATTTTTCGTCAAGGAAAATTTCTCGACTCCCTGGGCATAGGGTATGATTGTACTTGCCACACAACCATACTTATGCGTAAATGGTACCTGGCATCGAAAGGTCTCAATTAATAACTTTGGAAGTGCATTTGGAACACTAAGTTGAGAGCAAGCAATAAGCTGAAATTTGACCATTGATGACATTTGGCCTAATGCAAACCTTTTACAGTAATGCGAGTTGGGTTATTCGACTTGTTGGATCGTTTTTTTGGAAGGAGATTCTTATGCTTTCGCGGGTTTCATGTAAGCGTTTCTGTTTACGGGTCGACTCCTTCGTTTTTGGAACTTCCCAGAGCGTACGCAGAACTGTGAACTCAGACCGATAATTCAAATTGATTTTGCTGGTCAGTGAAGCTGCATGCAAGACAAGGTCTTAGAAAGGATGGTGGCTCAAAAAGATGATTTTTGATAAATTTCTATTGATATAGTAACTGATTTAATTTTCAATCACTTTTGCTGTTAATTTAGTGGTGGGTCATTAGGCCAAATGCCATTAAATCGAACGCCAATAGGCCGCGTATTATTAGGTCCAAAAGCTAAATGGATTGCTATGCTGAAAGAGAGTAAAATACAGTCATACCACAAATAAAGTAAAACGTACAACGTTACTAGAATTAACATAACTTTAACCTCGATATAATGATACTTATAAACATAATCTTTCGCAACAGAAAGCAATCTTATATACAATTATTTTATATTGAATCAAAAAGTTTGCCCGACTTATTTTTGGCACTGTTAATTAAATGTATGCCCTGTAATGAGGGTTTTGCTATCCAAAACCTATTTTATAGAGTAAAGTTTTGTTAAAGTTATGCTAAAATTTGTGAATTTTCACATAAACTACAGATTTCGATAATAAATTAAAATGTTCGATCAAAACATCACGTATGATGATGTTGAGACAGCTATTATCAAGCATTATTAATGATTATTATTGATCTTAAATTGGTCTCACAATGCATTGCTCTAACTTTAAAATCTAAGACATAAGAGTGAAATATCGATATATTAATGTGAAATTCATTATAGAGTATTATTTGAAATTGACAGTGAATACGATTCTTTCTATTTACCAATTAGGGCAATGCACTGTTATAATCCGTTCACAATACAACTATATTACCTGATGTAATTTTACTTTATATCAACATTCATGCATCTAGTTTTCACTGAAAATAGTATTCTTGACATTTGAGTTCAAGGTACTTAATATCACGTAATGTAGCTTGTTGTCTTGATGGGGTATAACATAATATTGTAAAATGTGTCAAGAGCTACAACTTGATCGTACTTCACATAGATAAATTTAGCTTCTGAAACAAGTTTTCAGTAAATTCATCTAAATGAATCGTAATGACTATTTACAGCATTGCTTGTGAACCATGGTTGTAACATTAAGGTTATCTGGTTCGAAAATATTCCTGTGAAATATGTATAGACATTAAAAATTTGTTTCAGGCTTATGATTTCATGCAAATTTGTCAAAAAAAAAACTCATTCTTTCCCGCTTTGCTTGTCAATCTTGGCAAGTCCCGCTTTGCTTTGCTTGCTTGGTAAGTCCCGCTTTGCTCGTGATGGGTTGAATCGCCAACGTATGATTGCCCCCATGCTACGCAATCCAAGTGGTGAATTTGAAGTTGTCGAATAAAAATCAGCCCTGATAACCGTCGCCCAAAGCAATGAGGGGTACCCCCAAGCTCAAAGTCGCAGCTGTTGCCAGAGGCTTGGCCGATGCCGAAACGCTGGTTGCCCTCAAGGATCTGTTGAACCGTTTGGGATCGGAAACTTTGTGCACTTTGTACACAGATCAACACTTCAAGGATTGTAAGAAGGTACCTTTTATTTACAAATAAAGATGTCTCATTAATTTAATTATTCTAAAAAATAAACCCATCATCCTAAAAACAATATGCATGAAAGTGAGAATTGTTTTTAAAAATCAATTTGAAAATGCATAACGGACACGTTCAGTTATCATAATCAACAATAGTGTGTTTCATAAGGCTGTGTTATGAAACTCTTGTTAAACTTGTGCTGGTAATGAAGACAAAAACAGCGTATTCGCATTCATAAGGTAAAAGTATTAAATTCAAACCGATTCCTTGTGGCTAAATTTCATAAGGTTTTTGAATGAACTTTTTAAGTTCCTTTGGTCAGTGTTGGACAAATTGAAAAAAAAATATTTTAACACTCTGTGAAGTAATAGAACATAGGAATTGAATTTTAGCATAAGGATGTATCCATGTAACAAAACGGTCTACTATTGTTTGACGTCTAATAAATAAATATTTAACTAGTCTCGTTCATATTCGAGCAGAAGGTACATATGAAATCAGATTTCTTTTGACGCAATATAAAGATAATTGAAAATAATTATGGCAACGCTGGCAGCTAAAGCTCGAATGAATTACGTCGCAGATGTTCTTTTTTGTTCCAGTCATTTGCCTCAGTTGGCAAACTTGGCGGTGTTTAAAGCTGCAAACAAGAGGAGCGGGATATGAAATTTAAGCTGCCCAAAAATAGGTGAGTAATCAAAGTTTTATGGTCGTTTTTTGACACTCTGCTAGTATTCCAAAAGTGACCAGTTTTGTGTAGCAGAGTGTCAAGAAACGACCATAAAACTTTGATTGCAAAACCTAGTCTAACGGGTCTAACCACCAGTAGTAAATATCGCCTAAATCTAGTCTATCGTTGAACTAGTTAGTTAGCTTTTTTACCCAGTAACGTCTAACATTATGTGTCAGATGTGTCTAACAGGCGTCTAACATTAGACGAAAGCTAGACAAAATGTTGGACGAACAGCCTAACGTGTTCGACTATCATTAGACTAATGTTAGACTTACCATTCTTACTGGGTGTGTGCGGTATTTTTTTAAGATTATTGAAATTACTCACAAATACCTTGATTTCAGGTAAAATTGATCAACTTTCCAGAAAATCACAATTGATTACAATAATCTTTCTATCATGGGATGGCTGAAATTCGTGAATTAATTTTATACACGACAAGGTTTACCGAGTTCGCTGGTCTTCGAAAACACAAAAGTAAAAGTAATTCTGAAAAAAGCTTGTAGTCTTCAGAATCGTTGCAACATCAACGAAACAACGTTTTAAGAGTAACAACAGAGAAAGAAAATTACCAACGATAAATCTTCCCAGTGCATGAAACACCATCATGGTTACCCAAATCACCAGCAAATGACCGATCTGTAGATCTTTTGTCGGAAAACATAATCATTCCCAACGTGTATCCGATAGGATTCATTTCATTAGATGTGTGTTCATCGAGATACACCATTCGGCCCGAAATATGTCCCAGTAGAATCCTGTCACAAGGCTCCACTCCATCTCAGCCATTCTGCTTCTCTGCAGCGATGAACGAACCCCGATAAAGAAGATTGTTTTACACTATTTTTCATCTTTCGTTCCATCACATTCCCTTGTCATTTGGATCTTAAACCCACCACTTACCCACCCGACCACTAATCCCCGCTGGAGATGGAATCTACCTTCACGAGCGTTTTTTACTTTTTTTCATTTTGGCCTTAGATTTTCGGCTTCCACTCGATTTAGCAAATGGTATTGCTTTTGTCATTGCTGCCGCTATTGCTGTGGATCAGTGACCAAGAATGGATACAAAAGGGAGATTTTACGGTGTGCTTTCACAGACAACGGAACACGAATCAGAGTCAGCTTCAGCCGGATCGACACTGTCAATATTTACCACAGTCATTCCGCTCTTGCATCGCACCCAGCAGTCGGCACCAGTCGGTCCTGGTTGAAGTTCCTTTTTTTTTACTCCCATCCAATTTCGGTTGTTCGATTGAACGACGATACGGGATAGAAGT
>JAHHFK020002941.1:0-104136 GCA_024533555.2 Aedes koreicus | reverse complement strand
AGCTCCCTAAACTGTCAAAAAAGTGAGGTTAATACATTCCGTGCAATGATCTATACAAGCGGCATCGATAGGGGTGAGTGGTCTTGTTTGGGTTTGAACGAGTATATTTTCATCTCGCAATAATGTGCTCTCAGGTATAGTGTTGGTCATATCTCCATGAAGGATAATCCAATCATAATGAAATTTTGACCAGTTTTTGAAGATTGTATAGCTTTGATTTGGCGCTAGGAAAACTAAAATCGGTACACAAATAGCTCAATATGTAATCGGATACAAAACTGTTCGATTACTATTATAATAGGCCGTCAAGTACTGTTTCGTTTATATTCGTAACGAAATGTCCGAATGAAAAAAACAATCAATAGCTTTCTATGGGAATGCAGCTTTCATTTGCCGCCAACTGAACTGAAATCGGTCCACAAATGGCTGAGAAATCGATGTGACATTATTTGTAACGCACACAAACACCCCCCCCCCCCCCCCCACACACACATACATACGCGCACACACACACACACACACACACACACACACACACACACACCACACACACACACACACACACACACACACACACACACACACACACAGAACGCGCGCGCGCGTGCTCAGTTCGTCGAGCTGAGTCGAATGGTATACGACACTCGGCCCTCGGATAAAAAGTCGAGTTTTCAAGCGATCTTAATACTCTTCTTGTGGTGTAAGAAGGGTAAAAAAAATAGACACAGCACAATGGAAGACATTTGATTCATCGAATAAATTCCACTTTTTACTAAGCTGCAGCTTAGTCCATGGAACACAGTGTACTGTGCACTGTGCACTAAACAATTATCAATTCACATGTGCATTGATTTTCTTTCGTGAGTGAATTTAGGTTCATAAGCAATATCCAATGTTTAACAAAAATGTGTCACTTCCCGAAAAATTTGCAATTGTTTGTGACTACTTACAATCTAAAGATTGTACTCAAAATGCAACACTTTCTTTTGTGTATAATTTTTTATTTCAAGGGTAAAAATTTATGAATTTTGGGTCAAACTAGGGTGAAATGTTTACATGTGCATAATTTCGTCACAATCTGTCAAGTGGTTATCGAGATGGCTTCCAAGCAAGAAGTGCTTCGACAACAATTATGGGCGTGGTCGTGGAAAATCCAGGCCAGTCCCAGAGGTAGATTGCGAAACAGTTAGGAATGGACAATTCAACCGTGTCCCGTGTGATAAAATCGTTCAAGATGACCCAGACGGCCCAGCGGCGACCTGGCAGAGGAAAAAAAGCGAATTAGACCGACCCCATGAACGCAAGGAAGGCGAGGGATTACTTCAAGCGCAATCCGAACCACTCGATCCGGGAAGTGGCCAAGAAGGTCAATCCTTCCATCTGGTTCGTTCAGCAGACAATGAAGCGAGCCGAACTTCATGTATTCTAGGTAAGGAAGGCACCTAACTGAAACGATAAACAGAATACGGTGGCGAAATCTCGCGCCAGGAAGCTGTCCCACGAGTGGTTGGTGCAGCCAAAATGCATCCCAATCAAATCGGCAAGTCACGCCAAGATGTTCCGGAGAAGTTCCTGAAATAATAAGGTCGACAAATTCTGGGCAATTATGAAAGGCGACAGGGAAACAGGAAAGTTTTTAAAAAACGACAAGGATTTGCAAAAAATAAAGGATGAAAGTGTGTAAGAAAGATGGCGCAAGTGTTGCACAGGATTTGATGGGTACTGTTAAGTCCAAAGTGCGGGCATTTAGCCTAGAAGAAGAGGTTGCATAGACCAACATTGTAACAACATAGCTAATATGAATTTATTTATTCCCTGAGAGTTTAAAAAATATCCGTATTTTTTCGGTGGCATTTTTTCGAGTACAATCTATATTCAACTAAATATGCACTTCAAGTTACTGATCAGGACCCGCTATGCACTGTAACATAAAGAATAGTTAAGTAAGTATTTTTTATAAAACATTTATTTTCACTTCAGTTTATCGACATTACACAGAAGGTTTTATAAACTATGCATAACAATTGCATCACGGTTTTAACAAATCATAAATATCGTATCAATCCACTGTTTAGTGGCAAACGAAGCTATTGAGTGCTCAGGCGATGTTACGGATAAATTACACTAGAATACTATTTATAATACTTATCTAACTTACTAAGCTAAAACAGGGGCAGTTCATCACTAAGTTTAAGGAGCTGCTTTGTTAGGACCTCTGACACCCGCCGAGAAGGGATCGATGTGCAACGGACGCAGGTAAGTAACAACTTGACTTGGATGGTTCTCCGCAGCTATTTGGTGCTGATGATATCGAGAGGCCTGTGGGACTGGGCCATGGCGGGCGGAAGGTGCCGATGGTGCAGAAGGACCAGCAGGTTCTCGAGCTGCGGCTTGCGATTTTGCTTGATAGTGGGGTACGTGCACAGGTACCGGCACTGGAACAACCGAATAACCGGCATCAACCAGAGCTTGGAATTCCTCTTGAGTCAAAGGACGATCAATCTTGGGCGGAACCTTGTGATGCTGAACCTGAGGCTTTTCCTGACTCGCGTACTGAGCGGAAGCTGGCGATGGTGAAACTCCAGTTTGCTGAGAAACATAAATGGACGATCGGGATGGAGTTTCAGCTTCTTGAGATTTATGAACCGATTGCTGACTTTGCTCTGCCTGCTTATCTCGGGCAACATACTGAGCCTTCGGACGGTGTGTTTGAATTTGCTTGTTTGGTTTTTCATGCTGTAGTTGAGGTGCTTCGACGATCTTCATTGGATGCTGGGGCGCATGCTGCTCAGTTGGTTGTCTCTCTGCAGCTTGCTGAGGGTAGTAGATTTGGAGGTTCTTTTCTTTAGGCACGTAATACTGAATTTTAGGGGAAGGAGATCCAGCAGGCTGCTTCTCTCCTGTGTGCTGAGCGTATTTAGGAGAAACTTCTGAGTGGTACTGCTGAGGTCCGTGACCCTTGACAGGGGCTTCCTGTGCAATGAACTGGTATTTTTGAGCAGGGCTATCAGCGAATTTGTGCGGCCCAACTTGTAGATGAGCAGCACTTGGTTTAGGTCCTGAATGAAGTTGAGCAAATGGAGCAATATATTGAGCCTTGATCGATTGTTTGGGGGCATGTTCATAAGCACTTGAAGTAGCATATGCATGTTCGTGCGACTGTGGATTCACCACGTACCGTTGATTATCATGAGGTCCACGTTCATTTTGTCTGTGGGGATTTCCTGGATGATAAGCAACGGGACGATTTGATTCCACCAATTTAGCGAGTTCTTTTTCGAATGAAAAGGAGCTAATTGGCTTTGATACGGGCGTCACGGATCCAGTCTGTTGAATGCTTTTGTATTGGATTCGGTAGGGTTGTTCGGGATCCGGGTGTGCGTAGGCTTGTCCATGTTCCTGACCAGTCTCCAGCAATTGAACCGACGGGCGGTACTTTGGTGCTTCTACGAAATTGAAATAAACAAATATGTAAATAATCAATTAGTCCAAAAATAAAACAAACAATGATCATAAGAAGGACTAGACGGTAAAGCAAAAGAATTTCCTTAGAGCTTTTATATGAAATAGTTGATCGTTTGCGGCTTCTGGAAATCAATAGATCACAGAAAAAACTTCAACTCAAATATGTACCTTGCTTTCCGGCTGGTCGCGTATATTGCTGTTGGGCGGCAGCCTCATGGTTTTGAGCCTGAGCGTGTTTTAAAATTTGAGCGTACTCCTCTTCGGTAATGTACTGAATCTGATTCTGCTGTGCCGACGGATGATGGTGCTGCGCTTGTTGCTGTTGCTGATGCTGATGTTGATGTTGATGTTGTGCCTGTTGCTGGTAGTATTGCTCGGTTTGGGCGTTTTGAACGTCGTAGGAGTGGTGCTTGGGTTGTTTCACGGGTGCTGCATGTTTCTGGTGATCGGCTAATTGCTGAAGTAAGCTGATGTATTCCGCTGGGAGCTGCAATAAAACAGAAGACAGTTTGAGTATAACCTTGATTGATGGAACACGATTGACCTTTCAAACAAACAACAGACATTTTCAGGCCGCACCTTCCACTGATAGGACGGTGCCCAACGTTCTACTTGAGTGTTGTATTCATTGATTTCCGTTAGTCAGTATGGGAGTAGTAATCATTGATTGTTCCTTGAAATGGGAGCTGTAGTTGTTGTTTCGAATAAATGTTACTCGTACCTCTCAGGCGATAAGTAAAATTCTTCACAAAGCAAAGCTCGTGGGGCCAGTGAGTTAAGGGTTAGTCTACATCAAACGTGATGTTAGATTTATTACTGCCTTAAAGCTAGTTCACAAACAAGCCACTTTGTTGACAAATCAATCATGAATTCATTGAAATGCAAACATGCTATTGAAATAGCTTGGTTGTCTTATAAATGCATAGAGTTGATGAAATTGTTGACAAATTGTGTGCAGAAGATTATAAAGCAGCTGACTTATGATATATGAACATTAGAAGAATTCGACAATGGGTTTTGATTAGAGCCTAACTGATAAACGTAAACAATGGCTTCTTCCGCAAATTCCTCGACATTGAAAGCCTGCCTCATTTATCCACCACGATCATTTTGAAGAGAAAGAGGAATCTGACAGAACTGGTGATTTATATGGGTAGACTTTTACCCACGAGAAATTCAGGGAAGAAGTAAATGTTTACGTTTGTCAGTTAAGCCCTAATGAAAAATATTTGTCAAAATGACTGCTGGTTTTGGAACATTGCATATCCTTCACTGAACAGTACAGAACACTGAAAATTACTTTTAAAACAATTCAAAGTAACTACGTAAACACACTAACTAACGTAAAATAACTGTAATCCGGTGAATGTCCTACGTGACTACATGAGTGTTTGTCCTAAAAAAACATTTGTTTTGAACTTTTTAAATAAGTCACTAAATCTATCAGACTCATATTTCCAATTCGCACGTTCTCAAGAGCATTTATTTGCCCGCGATTATATGATTCTCTAAATTTCCATGGGACAGAATTAAGAGAATGTTTTAAAATAATTCTTGAACACACACTCTAAAAAATAATGAATTACCGGTTATTGTTTTGAGACTTGAATATCAATATGACCCAATTTCATGTGCATTTTTATGTATTCTGATGCGCCCATCCAAATCATTAAGGGCATATTCAACGGCGATCCAAATCGTGGATTGGATTTATTTTTTTAGACCAAACGCAAAAATATCGCTGCACTGGTGTTGTAAATTTTGTTTCATACTGGATCTATTTTGCATCATTTTAAAACTGATATATGTTTTGATCTATTCTTGCAGCAATTTGGAACAAGAAAAATACCGTTCCAAAACACTACGCGCTACTTGATAATACCAATTATTGAGAAAAATTTCAGCTTTTACTAAACAATGACTCAATTTTATTGAGTATATTCTGAGGTATATTTGTGAGCCGAAAAGTAACCGTGTTTGCTGCGTGTGATGCTGGCGGCGGACAAAAAATTGTGATGCTCGCCTCGGATGCTAAAAGTTACCTCAAGTTGGTCCCGGTGCTAGTGAATTGCCTTTCCGTTTCATTCCTAAATAACGAATGCTTGTCTTAGTTTTTTTTACAGCCACTGGATTTTCCGGAAAACGCTGACTAGTTCGAAATGCGGAGGTTCCGACATTCCGAATAGTATTTCGATTACTCGGAAATGAAAAGTAATGAAGTCTTCAAAGTAAACAATCGGTTTATTGATAGATTGGTCATGGTAAGCACGTGCAAATAGCTTATGCAGACAAATTTTGGAGAAGCCTCTAGTTGACTCTAGTTGTCGCATAATGTCCAGCAACACCTCCCTTGGCATGCGGAAACGCAGAAAGTGCTTCTCGTTGTAGGTTTGCGTGTCGCTAAAGTAGTCATGGAACAGCTTCTGATGACCGAAACGGAAATCACGGTCGACGTTGGGGCGTCATCCAGGACGTGACCCTCTCCGTTTCGACTCTTGTTTATCCGCTGCCAAACTACGAATCAGTATTATTTAATATCGTTTTGATGAAATGCATGCATTCACACACTCACCTTCAGCAAACGAAAGAACCAGTATTCAGCTAACGACGCACTACTGGCATTAAAAATTATTTGGTCAAACCAATCAATGGCAAAATGTGTGAAAAATCTGCGATCTCTGAAAAAATAACTTTTGATCTCTGAAAACTTTGTTGAATGCCCTACAAGATCCAGAAGGTTCAAGAACTTTCGGTGAGGCAGAAACAAGAACGGGTAAAAAGAGCGAAGGCACTCAACGTATTGAATCAAAATCTCCGTCGGATCCTGAAAGATTAACTTTAGACCAAGCCCTACAAGATCCAGAAGGTTCAAGACCTTTCGGTGAGGCAGAAACAAGAACGGGTAAAAAGAGCGAAAGCACTGTTGAAGAGGGCCGCGGAAAGAAGGTTGGAGAATATCGTGTTTACCGACGAGAAACTCTTCACCGTACAGCAGTTCGTGAATAACCAGAACGAAAGATTTGGTTGCCAGGAAAATCATGAACCCATGCTGACGTGCTGACGGCCACCAGGCGACAGAAATTAGCATCGGTGATGGTTTGGGCCGGAATCAACCGTGATGGCCGATTTCCGCTGGTTTTTGCCCTGAAGGAGTGAACTGAACTAGTTCTAGTTACAGAACGTCGTCGAACCGTGGACACGTCGTAATTTTGGTTCCAGGGTTTGGGTTTTCCAACAGGACTCGGCGCCGGCTCACAAACCGAAGAAAACCCAACTCTGGAACGCGGAACATTTTCCAGGCTTTATTTCGAGCTCGGAGAGAACCCTGTGGACTTCGCTGTCTAGAGTATGTTAGAGATTAAAATCTGCTCTATAAAAACACGAAGTCGTGGAAGTCCTAAGAAGACATCTGGCGGCAGCTTGGGACAAAAAACCACAAGAGCACCTGCGGGCCTCGTGCGATGTGTTCCTCGATCGTCTACAGCGAGAGGTTGAACTCAAGGGCGAACATGTTGAACTTGACCAGTGAATTTTCAAAAAGTTGAATGAATTTGAAACAAAATATTTTTTTTTATCAATTTATCTGTTTGTTTCAATGTAGCACTACAATTGCCGGATATTGTAATCATGCATGGGGACATTCATTCACTCGAACGAGCACCACCGATATAAAATAGCAATCCTCGGTTGCTAACAGAAAAGTGAAAGTATGTGATGTTTCGTATCAAACGGTTCTACATGAATCCTCGAAAACAAAAACTGTAGAATAAACGTTTAACAAATTTGCGTCTAGACGTTATATCTGAATGAATGCGATGCCATTGAACGCATGCGATTTGATTACAACAAACGAGATTAATTTGATTCGGTGAATGCAATCAGCTGGAATGATCAGAGTAGAGATACGGCTTAAAATGACACTTAATGTTAAAGTTGCATTTGATTACTTAGCATCATGTTAGATCATTATTTATCCTTCTAAACTATGTTTAAGGTATGATTTAAGGAAGTGAGTGTGTTTTAACCAAACTGAATGCATTCGTTAACGATTCAGCAGGTAAAAATAGGCACTGAGAAAACATCGGCACTGCTATCAGCTGCCTGTTTTGCTAAATTCTGTTTTCTACGAATAGAATGAAAGGAGAATGGTAATGACTTACCTTACCAATCAGACCAAGGCCAGTGTAGCCTCTGCTTTACACATAAGCTGTCTCCACTGTAGTCAGTCCATGGCTGTACCTCACCAGCCTCGCTGACTGCGAAGAGTCCGCAGGTCGCCTTCTACTTGATCAATCCACCTTGCTCGTTGCGCGCCTCTTCTTGTTGTACCCGCCGGTTCGTTTTCGAGAACCATTTTGACAAGGCTGTCGTCTGACATTCTTAGGACATGCCCAGCCCATCGTAGTCGACCGATTTTTGCGATGTGTACGATGGGAGGGAGCAACTGATGCAATTCATGGTTCATTTGCCTCCTCCACGTTCCGTCTTCCATATGCACTCCACCGTAGATCGTACGCAGCACCTTCCGTTCAAAGAGTTCAGAGACACCAAGGGCGCGTTGGTCATCCACTAGCAATGTCCATGTTTCGTGGCCGTAGAGAACTACCGGTCTTATTAATGTCTTGTAGATGGTCAACTTTGTAGTTCGGTGAACTTTGTTCGATCTTAGCGTCCTACGGAGTCCAAAGTAGGCACGATTGCCAGCCATAATGCGCCTTTGTATCTCTCTGCTGGTGTCGTTATCGGCGGTCACCAATGAGCCCAGATACACAAATTCGTCTACTACCTCGATTTCATCACCGTCGATCTGACTCGTGGTAGGAGGCTAACATTGTTTTCTCTTCCCTTCATGTATTTTGTTTTCAACGCATTTATCGCGAGCCCAATCCTACCAGCTTGAGCTTTAAGTCTAATGTACGTGTCCGCCATCGTCTCAACGTTACGATATCAACGTCGGCAAAGCCAAATAGTTGGACAGACTTCCTGAAGATCGTGCCAACTCTTCGAATCACACCCTCCAATGCAATGTTAAACAACATACATGACAATTCATCACCTTGCCGTAATCTTGGCATGCTCCGAGATTCGAAGGGACTCGAGAGTGTCCCTGATACTCGGACGACACACATCACTCGATCCATCGTTGCTTTGACCAACCGCGTCAGTTTTTCCGGAAATCCATATTCGTGCAGAATCTGCTATAGCTGGTCTTGATCGATTGTATCATAAGCTGATTTGAAATCGATGAAAAGATGATGTGTGGGCACGTTATATTCGCGACATTTCTGAAGCACTTGCCGAACTGCAAGAATCTGGTCCGTAGTAGCGCGTGCACCAATGAATCTCTTTTGGTATTGCCCCACGAACTCCTTTGCAATTGGTGATAAGCGGTGGCATAACATTTGGTAGAGCAACTTGTAGGCGGCGCTCAGTAGCGTGATTGCACGATAATTGCAGCAATCCAGCTTGTCGCCCTTTTTATAGATGGGACACACTATTCCTTCCATCCAATCCTCCGGTAAACATTCCTCCTCCCAAATCTTGGTCGAAGAATCGGAACAACTCACACGTGGTAACGCCCACTTCTGACGGTGTATGCGAATGAGTGCAGAGTGAACCGATTTTTGCTTGCTTTTAATTATGTTAGGAGGCTAAGAATTTAGGGTTGAAATTATCGTTATACCTGCTGCTCAAATATGAATAAGATGGTTAAATCAAACACAAACGGTTAATTATTCTTCAATATTTCATAAAGTGTCGCGTTTGTATAAGTTAGGTCCTGTTTCCTTTTGCGCTGCAAAAGAACGTAGTAAACGTAAAGGTAGAGCGCAGTGGCAGTCAAAGGATGGTGGATCGTCTTTGTGTGATTCTGGATTTTTTGTGGAAAGAAGGAGAAGGTTACGGACTGTGTACGATGTAGAACGCGTTATTGGCCGTTATTTTGTGTTGAAGAGTGCTGTCCCCTCTTGATGAATTCTACAACTTTGTCTAACCGTGCATTGCCCTAAATGGTATTAAGAAAACCATAAATGGTATCAACATATTCAAATGATATTCAATGATGAATAACATTTGAATTTTCCGATTTTGTGCTCTTGTGTATTTTTAACATAGCTTCTGTAACAAATTATCGGAAAACGAATCGCATTGGGTTGAAATGAATACTTACAGCCCTGATTAGAATTACTAATAAAAGAAAATATTCATAATAAGGATTGAATCGAAGAGTAGTTTCAAACATTTATAACGCTCTCGCACACCAATACCAGCACGCACAACGTCACTTGACGTTTCATTTGATTTATTGACTTGTCAAGTTTCAGTTTCCGGCGCACACTTTATACTGTATGTTGTTGCAACCAAGATGTCGCGAATTCAAATTGGAGAGCGAAAAGAAATCTTGCACACTTGGTTCACTGTGGAAGGTGTGATATTTAATCAAATTGCAAAACGAGTAGGAGTAGCACCTGCAAGTGCAAAAGCAATTATTAGGAAATTTGGAATTTTGGAAAGTTTGGAAGAAACTTGCCGAGATCTAGACGAAACAAGGCGCCAGTGACCCCAAATTGGACAAATACGTTGTGAAATTGATCAATAAGAACAAATCGATTCCTATGTGTGATTTGGCCAAAAAGGCAGGAACTTTGTATGGAATGATCCAACGAATCAGACGGCGATATGGCCTCAAAACATATAAAAAACAGAAAATCGCCAAACTAAATTCTAAACAGAAAGAAACGGTCAGAAAAAGATCGCGGAAGCTCTATGATCGAGTTTTGTAGAACGACGATCAGTGCAAATTAATGGATGACGAAACTTACGTTAAGGAAGATACAAAAGCTCTTCCTGGCAAGATTAAAATATTACACGAAAGTCATTGGCAAGGATGTGTCTGACTCGGAGAAGTTCGTTCAGGTTGAAAAGTTCGGACAAAAGGTGCTTGTTTGGCAGGCGATTTGCAATTGCGGTTTACGTTCATCCAGTTTTTTCATGAAAGGGAATATCAACCGAAGTATGCTAAACCGGAAAGAGTGCCTAGTGGTTTTTGCTGTTGTACACACAAGTCCACCACTGTTCTGGCCAGATTTGGCATCTGCCCACTATGCTCGTTCGACGATTGAATGGTTGGAGGAAACCCATATCGATTGCGTGGAAAAGAAGATCAACCCACCAAACTGTCCGCAGCTCCGCCCAATTGAGCGTTATTAGGCAATTGTCAAGAGAATCATTAAAAAGGATGGCAAGGTTGTCTAGAACGTATACCAGTTCAAAAGAATTTGGAAAACTGCGACGGAGAAATGTAGTCAGGCTACTCTGCAGAAATTGATGAGTGGAGTAAAACGCAAAATTCGTTTGTAATGTTTATAATTCAAAATGCACTTTTAACATCCCATACTGAAATAAAGACTGCTTTTTATATTTAATTTGAAACAAAGAATATTTGAAACTACTTTTCGATTCACCCCTTATTCAAAATTTCCAGCTAGAGCCAGCTTGAAATATTTAATTAATTTATTTCAAAATCTAAAAATATGAAAACAATTTTGCATATCGAGTGAATATCTTTTATTGCAAATCAAGAACCTGAGAAAACCATCAAAATTATGAAATCCGTCCTTTAAAAAACTGCCAGTATGATTATTCACTCCTCGCTACACTATTTGAAGGATTCATAGGGGGATTCCTCGCTACACAATTTTGATGATAGGATTATTTTTTTAACGTATCTTGAACACTCGTAGGTTGAACTGCTTACACCTTGAATCGTTAAGAAAACATGTGTTGAATATTCCTTCACGATTTATGTAGCTTTGCGAGTTGCTCTTGAGATTGGTTAATTTTTAGAGCGCCAAGCAATATCACCATTTGTTTTACAAGATCAATACATGTGACAAGACTATCTTGATGACGTATGTCTTGGCGATAATTTTTGAAGCATATCATTTTACACTTCCTGACGTCTGACGAGGTTATGAAAAATGTATTCTCGATAAAATCTGTAAAACGATGCTCTTTGCACTTCGAAGCTCTCAAATACGTTTTTAATACGTCTTTAAATGTATCATCTTCACCTTTGCTGCCATTTTGACGTGAGAAAAACAAAACTAATCGTAGCATAAAAACATAATGAGCAACTAGGGCAATCTGGCCCATGGAATCCAAAGGTAAACGATGCCCCGCATGCGGTAGGTGTACATGTAATACCGATTGACGAGCGTCATTTTCCGCCGACGACTCTCACGGGAAGCGCATCTCGATCTCGGTGTACCACCAGCGCTGATGCTCTTCTGTTTTACTGGGACAATATAATTACATAAGACTGTGCTGGCAGAACGGCTTAAATGGTAAACGTGCATCACGTTTCCAATTTTAATCACTAGAAAATCAATTGATCTTGGCTCTGCTTGTACACATGGAGCCCAAGGGATGCTTCAATGCAACCCAAGCTTGAATATTGGAAAAATCACCAACAAACGTACCGTCATCTTCCGCGGTATATGTACCTCACACCGGCGTATGTAGTATTAGATGGGGTGATGAAGAAATAACCCGTTTACATTTTAGCTAGACATTGGCGTTGACAAAACTTACCTCTTGCGCTTGTTCTTGGCCTGCCTTGTGTTGGTGGGGCCTAAACAGAAGCTGACCTCCCGCTTGCTGGGCAAAGTAATGGGATGCCGCTTCAGGGTCCTGGTAGTATCCACCTTGCTGCTGACGTCGGTTGACAGCCTGAGGCACGGTTCGGGTCTCGTGATCTGTTTGACGCTTCTCTTTATTGGTTATTTCTTCGGTGACATTCTTATCCGCCAATAAATTTCCTATCACGCAACATCCTGTAAAAATAAACAAACACAATGTAGTAGAAATCATTTGGCTCAATCATAATACAGGTACGGGAAGGAAATATAATATAGATACATTTATTTTTAAATGTTCACTGATCGTATAGTAGGTCTTGGTATATATTTGTTACTGACGTAACAGTTTGAGCGAAATGATGCCACCCGAGCCAATTGCCATTGTTACACTTTGTTCGGTGTTTCTCATCGGCATTCATCATAATTTACGTTTTTTTTTTCGATTAAAAAAATTAAAATTGCTCTGGGTAAAGCGCCGTGCCAAACCAAATTCCTCTGAGGCGCCTATACCTCCGTGGACAAATGCATCGACATCGCAACAGTTGCAACGCGGCCATGACGCGGCACCGTGAACCGAGAGTGTGTAAATCATGCTCGTTCATGATAATGCTTTTTCAGCCTGGTGGTTAGAAGCAAGAATTCTCATGAAGCACGGCCTGCTGCGTTATGGGAATTCAAGGTGGAAGCGCTTACGACAGATGCACAAAAGGCACATGGACGGGTCGTTCATTCTTCACCGGTTCCCATCAGCAACCTGCTTTGCGTCTTTCGAGATAACTGACACTTGGCGTTTTAATAGTTGAGTAAACAAATCCGTAAACAAATAAGTTAGCAGATATAGCTTGCTGAATCATTGACGATTCCATTATGAGCTGTAAAAGACACTCCTTATTCGATTGGAAATTTTGCTTGTCATTAACAGACAGATTCAATTTCTTCGGTATGATCGTTTATTTTCGGGCTACCGAGTAGGATTCAATAGCACTTTTCATACGATAGTCTGCGGCTCAAATTTATGTTCTTTGAAGTACTTTCACAGTTCTTATTTGACGGCTTTCTTTGCCATTCCAAAGCATCCAATCGTACATTTTGTTACAAGCACAGTTATACGCTTATGCTCATTTGTTCTTAATGATGTTGGAATCCTAGAAGAAATTGAGTTGAATTCAATCATAATGATCATTACCAACAAAAGCAAACATTTTTTTTTTTACTTGAGGGCTTGTAAGCGTTGCCAATACACTAAGCTCTTTTTTTATACGGAGGATACGTTCCACATACTATGAAACCGCGTAAAAAAAGACTAAATAGAGATGATCAATTCACTCGCATAAACATTTAAAATTGCTTCGGTTTTGTTTGCATTCGTGCAATGGTAGAAATACAGTTTTTAAAATTTTAAGTATTCACACCAAAAATTGTGAATTTTTTGAAAAACTGCAATATGATATGACTTTTTGCCCAAAACGAAAAATGTTCGAATAATGTCGATAAGTTGTTCCATTCTGGAGTTATCGCAAAAACAAACCGTGTAAAATAAAAATACCTTAAGGCCTGTTCTGTTTCTTTATTATGGAGATTTTCCATCTCAGGCTAGTTTATCTCCCATCGTAGTGTCACTCAAAAACCTCTTTTGGGTATTTTCGTAACTTGTCCGGGTGTGAGATTCGATCTCGTGATTTTAGCCTGAGAGGTATAAATGTTAACCAATACGCTGGGATCGCCCCCAACTTCAAAGAGCTTTTCGTAATAGTAAAAGTCATGCTATTTGGCATATACTACATTCTCAATAATGATTCGTAGCTTGGCATGGTGATGCAGAGAGCAAAATTAAAACTTCAAATTTATTGTTAGTTTGGAGTCGGCATCTTTTCATATGCAATCTATGAGGTCCAAAAGGCAATAAGGCGCAATAAAGTGCAAAAAGAACCGCTGAATACGGAAACTGGCTGCTGATCTCAACGTTTCCACGGGAACCGTCGACACCATTCTCAGCAAGGACCTTGGAAGTAAGGATTACATAAATGTATGGTCTTAGAAACTACCACCGGTTGCATAGAACCAACTTGCTCCTTTTCCGGCAGGCTGGTCACGACTTTGTTTTTTCGGACAACAAACTGTTTGTGCTAGAGCATCCTCACAATGGGCAAAAAAAATCGATTGTGGGGGACAACGCGGGTAAGCATTCCTGCATCTCAAATAAAAATTCCTCGGTTCCAAAGTGCAGCGTTGGTGATGGTTTGCAAGTGAAGTTTTATCATCGAGAAAAACGTAAAAATCTACGTGGCATACTCCAAAACGTAAATTTTGGGAATGTTGTTGCCCCAAGTATACGGCAACTTTACGGAAATGACCACTATGTGTTCCAGCAGGACGGTGCGCCAGTTCACATAGCGAATGTGGTTCAGGCCTGGTTTCGGGACAATTTGACGGTTTTCCTGGACAGGCGATCTGTGGGTGCGGAAAATTCAGCAAGCCGCACATAACGACCGGCACCTTTAACGGTCAAATATTAAAGAAGAATGCCTCCAGAAGCGCCTGTTGCTCTTCCTCCTGTCCCACGAGGATGACACTCTGTTTTGGCGGGATCTGGCATCGTGCCATTACGCGAAACCGGTGATGAAGTGGTACGAAGCCAGCGATGTTGTTTTTCTGCTGAAGGAGACAAATACGCCAGAACTACGCCCAATAGAAAAGATCTGAGCGATTATGAAGGGCAAGCTCCGGAAAACAGGGAAGGTCTTTAAAAGGACAAGGATTTGAATAAAGAGTGGATGAAAGTTCGTAAGAATGATGGCGCAAGTGTTGCACAGGATTTGATGGGTAGCGTTAAGTCCAAGGTGCGGGCATTTAGCCTAGGGAGGAGATTGAATAAACCAATATTACAAAAACTTAGCTAATATGTGTTTATTTATTCCCTGAGAGTTTCAAGCATATCCTACTAAAAATGAATTTTTGGTGATAATTTTTTCCGATAAAATCTTTATTAAAACATTAAAATATGATCATAAGTTCACAAGAATTATGGTCGTTTCAAAACAACATTTTTGTTGTTACTACCTAAAACACGGTTAATTTTAATTAATTCTTTGGTTATTTGACTCTCAAACCATTTGACTCTGAGAACCAACTAAAAAATAAGATCAGTCAAGGCGACCGTAGTATTGCACTAAAATTTTGTTTGGATAAACAAACATCTCAAAAAGTGGTTTGATTCGAACATAACTTTTAAATTATTCATTTTCAAACATATATAGACTAAAAAAAATCTGAATTTTTATTGTGATGTAAATATCAGAGCATTTAAAATTGTATTTCATTCCACACGAAGCAGCAACTTGCATGAAATACGTCTAACAAAGATAACCTTTTGCATACAAATTATCGGCAATGCATGGAATGACCCAGAACCTTGCACGATGTACACTGATAGGCAAAATAAAGTGCCCACCTGGTTCAAATTAAAGTAAACACACTTATTTTTTATTTTATTATCTTATTTTTTATATTCTTTTTAAGTTACACTTATAGAATACTGAAAAAAAAGAGTTTTACTTAAAGAAAAAAATAATCAATTTTTGTTGAAAAAACAAACAGTGAAAAATTAAGTACCCACTTCAAAAATCGATATGTTTTCGATAAGTTTCCATTGGAAGACCCCTCGATTGTTTATGTTTTGATATTTTGACATGTTTTGTAGCAAACGGCTCAACGTGGTGCATTTGTATACGTGATCGCATTTGATTCAATTGAAAAAAAAATGGAGAACGCAGTGCTTTCGAAAGCAATTCCCTTGTGTATCCGAAAATTGGTCGTTCATGATGTGCAAAACGGTGAATCGCACCGTGCTGTCGCTAAGAAGTACAGTATCAGTAAGGCAGCGGTTGGCAACATTCTTCTGAAGCTTAAAACGTTTGGATCAGTGGTGGATCGCCCTGGCAGAGGCAGAAAGCGGAAAACGGATGCGAGAACGGACACCAAGATCATGCGCGAAGTCAGGAAGAACCCGAAGGTAACTGTCCGCGAGATCCAGGAAACCCTTCAGTTATCAGTTTCCGGTCGAACTGTTCGTCGCCGTCTCGTAGCACAGGGGTTGGATAGCAAACTTGCCCGGAAGCGCCCATTTATCAGCAAGGCAAACAAAGCCAAACGGCTTAAGTTTGCTAAAGAGCATGCTGATAAGCCCCTAGAGTTCTGGAAAACGGTTCTCTGGACGGACGAATCAAAATTCGAGCTGTTTAACCGAAAGCGGCCGGTTCGTGTTTGGTGCAGATCGGGAGAGGAGCTTCAGGAGCGCCACATCCAAGGCACGATGAAGCATGGAGGAGGAAATGTGATGGTCTGGGGGTGTTTTTCGTGGGGTGGAGTGGGAAGCATTGTGAAAATCGACGGGATAATGACGGCAGATTCTTACATCAACATCCTGCGAGAAAATCTGGAGGTTTCGCTGATCCAGACGGGCCTTGAAGAGAAGTTCGTATTCCAGCAGGACAACGACCCGAAGCATACTGCCAAGAAGACCAAGTCTTTCTTCCGGTCTTGTCGGATCAAACCGCTGGAATGGCCTCCACAAAGCCCGGACCTCAATCCCATTGAGAATTTGTGGGCGATTCTCGATGCCAGGGTTGACAAAACTGGTGTTACCAATAAAAATCACTATTTTGAAGCCCTGGAGCGCGCCTGGGAAGAGCTAGATCCACAGCACCTAAAGAACCTGGTCGAGAGCATGTCGAAGCGCCTGCAGGAGGTCCTGAAGGCCAAAGGAGGACACATCAATTATTGAAATGCTTTTATTTTACTTTAATTTAAGTTTTCTGTACCCCTAAATTAAGTGGGCACTTTATTTTGTCACTGTTTTTTTTTTCAACACAAATTGATTTTTTTTTCTTTAAGTAAAACTTCTTTTTTTTTAAGTATTCCATAAGTGAAACTTGAAAAGAATATAAAAAATAAGATAATAAAAAAAATACAGTGTGTTTACTTTAATTTGAACCAAGTAAATGAGAGAAATTGAAAAAACGATGAGGTGGGCACTTTATTTTGCCTATCAGTGTATAATATATTTTTTTTATGTTTGGTGACGCTCCATTTATGTGCATGATATTGAGCAGAAATTCACACTACTTTTTCTAGCGGTGAACGTTTGTCGCAAAAAAAAACAAATGTTCGTCGCAAACTGGTAGCTCCATCAAATTCCAAAAATGCATTTTGACAAAGGAAATTCACGAAATACAAATAGCACGAACACCCACTGGGTCTGGGTTCAATCCCAGTCGACGTCAGTTGGATTTTTCTGAGTCGAAAAAATCTCAAAGAAAAAGGTTGTTTTAACTAAACCATTTTTTTTTGTTTTTTAGTTAGTTTGTTAGTGAATCATTTATGTAATTTTTTTAACAGCATTTTAGTTCAAACCTAACTAGAATTTTTTTTTAAACATATCATACATTTTGGTTGAAACAACTAACAAAAATGTTTTTTTTCTCGTTACTGTCAAAATAAAACGACTAATTACGGAGAGAAAACAGTCTCGTTTATAACAAAAATATATTTGATGATTCAATTTGTCGTTTTAAAATTCAAATTATGTTGTTTCAATCGTATTATTTTAATTTGATACAAACAAGTCTGTTTCTTCCGAAAATGATTACCAGTAAACATAAAAAAATATGATCGTTTCAAATGAACATTTTGGTTGTTTCCACACAAAAAGCAGTTCATTTGAACTAAAATTTAAGTCATTTCGACTCATGAGATCCAACTAATATATCAGATCGATTCATGGTAGATAGTAGACTCAATATTAAATTTTGGGAAAAAATAACCTACAATGTATTTTCAACTCAATTTTTGGGTTATTCCATCTTCCGTCGTCTCGTCAGCCGCCAACTCTGATGCTGTCACCTAATAATTCCCACAAACATTTTTCGATCCACATGTGTTTGTATTTCCGGAGTAGGAATTGTCTTTGTCGGAACAGGACTTTCGTTAAACCAGCGCATAGTGAGTCTCGTGGAAATGTGTCAGTGTTCTGAGGAGCTACTCTATTGGTCGCTAAATAGCTACGGGAGCGGAACAAAAGCACCGTGGAATAACATTTAAGATTGTGGTATGCTATCGTTCGTCGTTTTAGCATTTCAAGCTTATTGCTTTCACAATTCGCTAATTGCTTGCTCTCAACTTAGTGTTCTAAATGCACTTCCACAGTTATAATTGAGAGCTTTCGATGCCAAGTACCATTTTTGCATAGTATGATTGTGTGGCAAGTACAATCATACGCTATGCCAGGAGTCGAGAAATTTTCTTACGAAAAATCCTAGACCAGACCGGAATCGAGCCCAGCCACCTCCAGCATGGTGTTGCTTTGTAGCCGCGCCCTTACCGACTGAGCTAAGGGAGGACCCATTGTGGTATGCTGTTTGCTTTAATTATAGTTCATTATTCAACTTGGTAGGGAGGTATTTCTATTTCTGAAACATTTTGGACATGATCCTTGCATCAATATAGGGTAATCCTCACGGAGGATGTCACAGCGGTGTTAAATACGGCAATGGACCGGGTCACCGATTTCGTATGCTCGCGATGATATGCTACTGAACGAAGTCAAATCGATTCAGACGATCGATAAGCAGGAGGCGTTCTTGTTTTAGTTTATTTCAACAACCACTGATAGAATAATCAACTTACATGTTGTTGGTACCAAATCCATTCCGTTCGTTAGATTCTCGGTCGTTTTCCGTTTCAAAAATTGGTAAACTGAGAACCAATTCGTCACTGATTAAAATCATTCGGATACAACATTGAAAAATAATTTATTGGTAGTGGGATGCAGAAACAATACCACAGTTCACTGAGTGCAGGAGGCTAAGCAACAATTTGTAATGTTTTGACACCCATGAAAAAATCATTCAGAAGCAGTGACGTGATTGTAAGTTTCCATTATTCTGCCCATAGGAAACGAAATGTTCATAAAAAATTGAGACGGATTCTACAAAATAATGTGGCTCTCATGTAACGTCCTTTTGCTATTCGTTCATTGCTCAAGATATATTAAAGATAACGAAAATGCTAGATGTTCAATTTACGAGTGTGCCAAATTTACTGCATATCACCCTACAAATTCAACCTATTGAAACAATCAGATCAAACGTTCATATCCAACTCAAATTCATTTCTGTATTGCCGCATGATCAACGTTTAATGTGACCAGTAGTGAGCGACAACATAAAAAAAGCCTCAGAAATCAGGTTAATTTAGTATAATTTATTCGAATATAAAACAGCTTACACCGTTTGATTTCTCGTTTCATCGCCGACAAAAATAATTCGCTAA
Source organism: Aedes koreicus (assembly GCA_024533555.2). Lineage (NCBI taxonomy): Eukaryota > Metazoa > Arthropoda > Insecta > Diptera > Culicidae > Aedes > Aedes koreicus. Next base: position 84,703 of record JAHHFK020002941.1, on the reverse strand, counting down.
TGACTGCCAAATCATAATTGCATTAAGAGCCAATATTAACTAATCAAAATCTCAGTCATCGGGTCACGACTCACGTAATAGTTTTAAATGTAGCTTTCTTTATAACATATCGTTAAGTCGTTAGCATGTCATCGCCATTCACGGAATTCACACCATTACGGCTGCAACGATCAATCAAAGTTAATTTGTATTCACTTCATCGAAGAACCAGTTGACCAAATGCGACTCATTTCTCCTTCAAGATCGCTCTTCATTTTAGCAAGCAGCGACAGCGTCGGATCGGCCGCCGATGCATACAACTTAACACCGCTATGCCGCCAACGGTCAATGCCGGCGATAAATTTTCTCTTTATGTACTCGCATATGCACAAATGAAAATAAAATTAAGTCAACTGAACTAGGAAGTGCAGCTCACATCCGGGGAATGGTTTCGGTTGCGATTAAAAGTAAAAAGCGGTGGACCCGAGTTGATCGATTACGTATGTGGTCCAATGTGTAGAAAATTAACAAAAGGATTGTCGTTTTATAACAAGAAATATGAAGACATCGGAACGAAGTCATTAGGCAACATAAAGTGTCATATTGTGCAATACTTCACACTGTTATTGGAAATCTGGTTATTTAGTACTTTCTATAAATGGGGAGTTTTGATTCTGTCTAGTTGTTGCGGTAACCAGTTTTAAGCTTTCCATCGTACGGCATCTTCATTGATCTCGTAATATAAACACGTTTGAGACACATTTTATATTTTTTTATCGCAAAATACAGCTGCTCGGGCGCCGCTGGATGGATCGACGATGCGACAAAACATGGAATTGGTCTTCGAATGAGAGAAATTAAGTCATAATCGGTGTTGCTCGATCTGGTAACTGGTGGATTCTCTCACTCACTATACAACGCGTCATGTGAAAGCATCTGTCCCGTAGAGCCATTAATCTAATCTAGCTGTCAATCCTATATTGAAAACAATATTTTTTTCAGCTAATCTACTCGGTACATGTTGAAGCAGTAGGGTTTCCAGTTATTGCATTAAATGGGCTTTGATAAGTAACATAAATAACGTGTGGTAAGCATGAAACGGAACTAGCGCCTATTATAAGTGTCCTACTGGTTTTCGTAGCGAGCAGAAAGAAATGGTTTCAGGGAGCTGGCAATCGTTGATACAGTCATAAACATTCGTTGAGCCGAGCGCAATGATTTAAAAATATGTCTTTAAAAAACATCGAAAACATGTTTTCAATTGGGATATCATTGATCGTTGTGGTAGTGTACTTGAACCACGTTTATGAGAAGTTTGCACGTACACCGAGCCGAGTTGCAAAAGAAACCATCGGTGAAGGAGTTCTCGACATCTAATGACCCTTTTACGTTTGTTTGCGTCCGTAGGCCCGTCTATTTCATGTTTTCGTATGCTCTGAATCTCAATTCTTCTTTAAGTACATTTTTTATGGTTTTACGGGATACGTTGAAACCTTTGGTCATTTTATTCGCTTATCGGCAAGGATATCGAAAAATTCGATGGAAAACGAAGAAACAAAATTGATCTTGCACACATACATCGAAAACCCGACGTGGTCAATTCGAACTATCTCTAACTATTCTCAAACGGTTAACTGATAGCAGGAGTGTGGCCCGGAAGGTTCAAAGAAAATGTCGTCACCGGTAGCTAAGCTGGATGGTGTTGAGGTTGATCAAGGGAAACCCAGGACTCTCGAATTGGAATGTCACCGAAAAAGAGTGCAAGCCATAGAACCGTCCGAATGATCCATCTGCGAGCAGTTACTTTTCATTCCGTGCCTTCAAGCAACCTTACAGGACGATGAAGCAGAATCCAGTGGCCAGAACGAAGTTGCTCGACCGGGTTCTATCGCAGTACACGGGATGCATTCTCATGAACGACGAAATCTATGCCAAGACGAATTTAGGTAGGTGGATGCATTTTTTTTCCGGCCACAGTTTGTATATGGCGATTAACTCAAGCGGAAACTGATGATGTTGTAAGGCAGCTTCAGCTGCTGACTCATATTCAAGCTTCTCATCGCCAATAACACGATGGACTCGAAGATATATAAGCAAGAGAACTACGATAAACGTACCTTTCCTTAGGGCTCATAAAGCTCCAATGAAATTTAGGTAAGATTTGGGAAGCGTCAACTACAGCAGGATCGTAGCGCATCAATATGGCAGATGTCGTTAACAAAGATATCAATCATTCAACTGCCTGCAATCCCGCCAATGTGAAAAATATTGGGCAGTTATCAAGCGAAGCTTAAAGAAAACTAGAAAGACTACACTAAATGCTGCACAGAGCTTGGCACAGCTTGGTTTTTGAAGAAATTGCCGCTGGGGTTGACCAGTCCAGTGTGTGGTAGATGATGCCGGTAATTCCCAAAAAAGTCCGCGAGTTCATCCAAACATCTTCGGAGTAATTTAAAAATGTTTTTAACGAAAGTGCAATTAATTAACTTCATTTTAAATAAATTAAAATTTTCTCGCGGCAAATCAATCCCGAGAAACTCTTGAGTTTATGAGCCCAGATACAAAGTGGACCAGAATTTATGAAAACTCTGTGATTTCAGTAGAAAAGTATTCCCAACCCTTTCAATAAGGAAATATCCACAGTGTGGATGATAATATTGTAGATATACTTAAAACTCACTAGTGCTGTAATACAATGCATGCACCGCAAACATATGCATATAGTTTATATGGGGATGGCTATGACAAAACAGATAAACATTTTATCCTCATCATCATTGTTCACAATGACTTGCGAAAATGTTTGCTATGTGAATTAACCGGCATTTTAGTCAGCTTCAACTTTGTTGAACACCAGTTTTTGATGGCTGACAAAAATTCTCGTAAGCTCAAATAGCAAATATTCACATATGCAAACATGCAAAACAAAGCAAACATTGTTATTAACGGGTGCCAACTAAAATTTGGTTTGGCTTTCAATCAAGATGTGTACCAGAACGAATGTTTGAAAAAAAATCATCACGTTTCTACAAAAACATCCTGCCGATGGACAGCACGTGTTTTGTCCAAAATCGAATTCCCCCCAAAAAAAAAACACACAATCGTTCCCATTGGTACCCAAAAACCACAACCCAACAAATCTGCCTCAGTGTCGCCCAATCGAAGATTTCTTCGGGATTTTGAGCTCCTTGGTGTACAAAAATAACTGGAGAGCCACGAATTGCAAACAGTTGATTGGTAGAATCAAGAGATGCATTCGCAAAGTTGACATCCTCCTGTTCCGACTCCAAACGGAAGCTTCGCCAAACAGCCGATTAGGGACCACTTTTCTAATGTTAACTAAAAAAATTTCAACAATGGACAATGTATCTTTAATTTCAATAAATCAGATCTTCCTTCTTAGTTTTTCTTTTTTTGACCTTGAGAAAGAAATTCCAAATTTTTTGTTGCCACCCATTATTAATTATAATAAATACCTTCAAAAGATGCTTCTCTTATGCTAACTATTAAATCTGCTTCAAATTTATTCTGGATCGTAATTAAAGGGTGTATTCGATAAAAATGGCACACACATATATACTCATCAAAATTAAACTGATTGTCGGATTTTCTTGAAATTTTCAGGGAATGAAGAACTACTAATGAGTTTTGATTTACAACATTTGTTTTATTCAATTTCGTCTCCCATCCCGAATGCCCGCACCTTCCTTTTCACTCCTCCCATCAAATTTTGTACAACCGATTTTCCCAGTGTTTATGTTGTTTTTACCCAAATTTTCTTCAATTTTTGCTTTTTTTTTTTATTTTTGGGGTGTTTGGGGGTTTCCGTTTTTTTATTTGCCCAGAATTTTTCATTTGCGCGAAGTTCCGGTGAATTTGGTGGGTTCATATCCTTTGGCACAAAATTGACTCCGTTGGCTCGGTACCACTCCAATACGTTTCGAGCGTACACCCAAAATAAAAAAGCAAGATTGTAATGCAATTGCGAATGATTTTGTTTCATTTCTCGTAATGGATCGTAACTTGGAGAAAAAATGCAACATTGGTCGTGGGCAAAAAAGCATCACATCAATTCGCTTTGAAAAATTCAATGTGTGCGTGGGTTGTGCAGTGTATTAGTTGTTGAGTCCGGACTGACAAAAAACAAAAACTCAAGTAGTTACCGGGATTCGAACCGTGGCCGCCAGCGTCGTGGCTCTACATAGTAACCTTTCAGCCACTATAACAAGTTGAAGTGGATGGAATAAAAGACCTACACATGCTTCGATTGTCGAGGCACTCAGTGGTGCAGCAACAAAGCAAATGTCGCTCGCACACACTTGCATGGCTTCACGTGGTGATCAAGAAGGGCACACTTGATGAGAGGGAGATGGGATTGCGATGACGAGTGAAAATAAAAATAGAACACTTGACAGCGGAATTACAACAGTGACCAATAGCGTTGCGGCATTTTGTGGTATTGTCTCACCCATATTGAACCATGGCTTCGTTTATACCATAAAATGCTTTGTGGATCATGATGGGCAAAAGTGCCTTTTCTGAATCATGCAGATTTCTCAAGATATGATTGCAAAAACTGCAATTGCTTTTTTTGCCACCTTTTCAACTTTTGGGTGTAGTGGCAGGATGCTAGATCAGGCCAAAACAGAGTTGATCCTTTGTGCTTCTTAATGAATGGCAAGAGACGCTTCTTAAGGCACTCTTCCGTGTAAATCGCCCCGTTTATTGTTCCGGAAGTGATGAAGGGAGTACTTATTTCACCACATCCGCAAATCGCCTGCCAGATTAGAAACTTCTTTGCAAATTTCGATAGTTTCTTCTTTCGAACATCCTCCGGAACATCGAACTTCGACTTGGCAACGAAATATTCTTGCCCAGGAAGTTGACGGAAGTCGGCCTTGACGTATGTTTCGTCATCCATCACGATGCAACCGGATTTGGTGAGCAGCTTCGTGTAAAGTTTCCAGGCGCGGGTTTTCGCAGTGATGTTTTGTTTTTCATTCCGGTTTGGGGCTTTTTGCACTTTGTAAACATGTAACCCAGCACGCTTCATGGTTTTCTGCACAAAACCGACTGACACCTTAGACTTTTTAGCGACATCTCGAATTGACATGTTTGGACGGTTCTTGAATTGTTGTACGACTTTCCTGGCCATTTTACTGTCCATTGGACCACTTTTACGACCACTCCCTTCCTTCCTTTGGACACTCAGACGCTCCTTGAAGGTTCTTATTACACGAGACACAGTTGTATTTGCAATTCCAAGCCTTTTAGCAATCCACCGGTGGGACGCCCCTGGATTTTGATTGTGAGTGCACAAAATTTTCTCACGGACAATTTCTTGTTTCGACGACGTGACTGGAACTACTGAATGTATAACTATTAAACTTGGCAGATGTGAATAATACACTATGGATGAGATCTACTCAAATTTCTAGGTTTTTTACTCATACGATTCAAAAGTTACAGAAGATTTTCTGTGTGCCATTTTTATCGAATACACCCTTTATTCTCGTCATCACCCTAAGGTGGAGGAAGGTAAAAAATCATGTTCGTGTTGTTCTAAAGACTCGTGAACCCATTAAGATGGTAAAGTTGGAGAAAAAGAACGCTGGAATTAAAGCTGGAGGTCCTGAATCCAAATGCTTAAAAATGCGATATTGGATCCAGGAATTATTATAAAGGAGTTTGAGGGCATTTTGGCTTCCTCCTGCTGTGTCTATTCCCTTTGATCTGCGCATCGGTACTCTAGATGAATCGCTCTGTTCGATCATCAGCTGCTTTATAAACTCCAGCTACCTGAACACATTCAACTTCCATCTCGAACGACGTATAATCTTTGGAGACCCAGGACGCGCTGTACACTGAAAACATTTTTTTGTTAATCCGCTTTTGTTGGATTCGTAAACATTAATTTTCCGCATAGAACAAATGTCTCGGAAATTTTACGAAACATTCATATATGCTTTTCATCTGGTGAAATGCTATCATTACGGTTTCTTGTACAATGCACGAAATGAATTTCGCTAACGCCAGTCAACCAAAAATTGTTAGTTTAGTATAGTTTAACACCTTCACTTGATATTGATATCAACTTGCAATATCACGTAATATAGAGCGTAGTGTGAACGTACTATTAGATTTGAGATTGCCAAATATATTCTAAAGGGTGTCCACAGTTAAATTGCATCTCTTTCAATAAGCTGTAACATTTCGCCCTTTGGGTTGATTTCAACGAAATTTTGGGTGAAATGACCTCAGCGTGTATTGTTTATGAGTATCATTGTGAAATGTGTCGTAGTTTCGAAAATAGAGTCGAAGAAACAGCAAGTGCGCGTGAACATTTTGCACACGCACCTCAACAACCCACTTCTTTCGCACCTAGCCATCGGAAAGATGTTGAAAATTCACCAGTCTACAGTTTCTCGTGTCGTAAAACGTTTTGGGGATCGTTTAACTGTCGATCGGAATAAGGTGAGTGGTAGAAAAAGTGTTCCGTACTGTGTGAAGGATCACAAGCAAGTGAAAGGCAGGTTGCTGCCTTTAAACGCACACCCAACTGTTCCGTTCGGGATGCTTCGAAAAAGCTGCACCTAACCAAAAGTTTCGTGCAGAGAGCTAAGAAACGAGCCGGGCTCCGTTCACAGAAAGCTCCAAACCGTAATGAAAAACAGAATAGGACAGCTAAAACACGTGCGCGTAAGCTGTACACACAAATGTTGACGAACCACACTGCTGCATCATGGACGATGAAACACACGTAAAAGCGGACTTTAAACAAATTCCCGACAACCAGTATGTGACTGCGAAAGACAAGTTCGATGTTCCAGAGTCTCTCAGGAAACAGCATGTGTCAAAGTTCCCCAAGAAATTTATGATTTGGCAGGGGATTTGTTCGTGTGGTAAACGGAGCAAGCTTTTCGTGACAACTTCAACTGTAAATGGTCAAGTATACATGAATGAATGCCTGAAAAAACGACTGTTTCCTTTTCTCAAAACACACAACGTTCCTGCAATTTTTTGGCCAGACCAAGCCTCTTGTCTCTACTCCAAGGATGTTCTTGAGTGGTACAAGACGAATGGTGTCAATTTCGTACCGAAGGATCTTAATCCTCCAAACTCTCCAGAGTTGCGGCCAATTGAAAAATATTGAAGCACGAACTTCGTAAGTATCCTAAAGTTGTCACTACAGAACAGGAAATGTAGAAGTCATGGTTGAAAGCGGAAAAAAATCGGTTTAAGCGTTGTACAAAATCTTATGCGTGGTATTAAGAAGAAAGTTCGGGCTTTTGGATTTGGTAAAGAAATACAGTGAAATAAAAATATCTTAACCAAGATTATACATTGTATTTTATTCCCTGAATATTTCATGACAATCGGTTGAGAGACTTTTTTTTGAGGACGAATTTAAAGTGATGCAATTTAACTGTGGACACCCTTTAGAACTACATCTGTATTCAGTACTGGGGTACACGTTGCGAGTGCGAAAAATTGGAGCGTCACAAAATATGGTTAGATTTTGAACGTTAAAAACCCAGTCATTTCACAATCGATTTCCAAAACATCAATCGATTCACTACGCGTCAATTCTAATATTGAAAACTATTGATTTTGAACATTTAAATACTTAAAAATTAATTAATGTGAAGCGCCATCAAAACATGAATTAACCAATCGTGCATCTGGACGGTTCTTTCCCAACACGGACGACAGAGTCATAGACTAACCGGTTTGGGTGTGTATGTGTGTATATTACACGACTGTGAATTGACACCACAATTTCAAGAAAAGAGTCAATTTTGTAGCTCAAAATAATGAAAGAGCCTGCATTAGGAACGAGGATCAATGTCTTTTCTAATACAGGCTCTTTAAAAACAATAACATTCATTGGACATTTTTACGTAGTCCTACGTCATCTTTGCGTACAATTCAATTGGGCTGTCCCTTGTAGTATTTTTCTAAACAGGACAATTCTCGACGCTGACAAGGCTATCCCATAACCTGATTTTGTTTTAGGGAAGGTCCATTAATGATATAACGCAGTAAGGGGGAGGAGGGGGTTTGGGAAAACGTTACAATCCACACAAAAATATTTGAAGGAAAAAACTTGACAAGGGGAGGGTTAGGAAGGTTGCCTAAAAAGACACTTTTTGCGTTACATAATTCATGGATGTGCCCTTATATGTTTCTTGATCAGGGGATAGCGTTATATAAACGTTAAAATGCACATGGGTCTGGTATGCGGTTATAGGCAGTGCATGTACCCGAAAATAGTTCACCAGAAAGACTTTCTTTCATGACAGACGAGGGAACTGAAAAAGTCATTGATCAAAAAAGCTGCTTTGAGAAGTTAAAATATATGTTACTCGCTTCAATTGAAACGATCAACTTAGAGTTCAAGCGCAGTCTACTCACGATACCAACAAAATATCGAGCTTGAACGTGGGCTTAGATGACCGCACATTTCGTAGTTACTGCTCCGTGGTTGACCGGAACCAGCCAAAATGCTCGGGACCTGGAAACGATTGGGGCCTAGAATGAGCATTGTAGACGTTACGAAGGTTTCTTACTTTAAAGCATAGCCCATTGAGTAATGGAACAATTAGTTTTGCTGCGTTATTGTTGGATGGTTTTGAAAGTTTTGAAATTTCTGGCAATATTATCAACATTAACAATCAAATCATGTCGTTTAGCAAATCGACCGTTCTTTGGGAAAATCACAAAGAAAGGAAAAACAATTTTGTGCACATTCAAATGGAAAATCCATTTCGATCCGCGTCTAAGCTTGCAAAAGAGTTATATTTTTCTAGGAACACTGTGTGGCGTGTAACAAAAATGTATAAGATAACATTGGCAACGGTTCAAAGGCATCCAACCAAACGTTGGAGTGAGACTATCGACCGGCAGCCACGTGGGAAGGTCATAAAGCCAATGAGGAATAACGCTTTGAGCAAGAAGTTTGGTGCCGCACGCAGTACCCGGCAAAGGAATCGCTCCGGGGAGAATTTCAACCGTGCCGGGAAACAACAAAATTCCTCTCTCCAACAGAATAATGTGGCCTAACTCAGCACACGGAAATATAATAATTTAAATAAATCACATGCACTCGGAAATGCTGTTATAATTGCTTATAATTGAACAATTTCTTTAAACGCAGTTCAAATGGGGCGATAGCTGGATAAAAAGAGGCTTCCGACAATAGTTACACTCACTTGAAAAGTTTGGAGTAATAAAGCACATAAATGTTAACAAGCAAAAACGGTCAGATGTGAGCACGACGCTACGAAATACTCATAAAAGGGTTAATTCTGCAAAGTTTGCAAAGTCCCATATCAACATTCTATCGACAAAACGCAGTGGAAACCAGCTTTGATTTCTTGTTTATTATACCTGCAACTATTTTCGATTTACTTTTCCAACTTTATATAAAAAAATGTGTCGGCCACTCCGCTCACGTTTTCAAATGCAAATCTTTCCGCGAGAACAATATAAAAAGGCCATCTTCGCCGAACGATCGTGCGCTTCGCATAATACCCTGTGTCGTAATAATTATCCGTGACGAAAGCCAACGAAAGGGTATAAAAAATCAAACCAAAACAATCACGATCATCTGCTTCTATTGAAAGACCAATGTACAGGTTGAAGAAGGAAACAAAAAAGATTGCTTAACAGGATCAGCCACATGATGAGGTAATGCAACTGCTCCTTTCTTTCAACTTGCGCAATGTGCATCTTTACCAAACCAAATAGAGGTGTATTCCTGGTATGTGCAGAAAAACTTGCAGAATCGTTTAAACTAAGTCAGTTAGGTGTAACATGCTGCGGATAGGCAAAACAAGACAACACGTAAGAAAATGCAGTGGTAGTACAACTGCATTGAAGAAGCTTTGGGCAGGAACTTTCCCACCATTATTACCATACCCTAGCTATGTTTGTTCGGAAATATTTTCCATACCATGTACTGAAGCCTACATGCCACGCCGCACCACACCAAGGGCCAATTTAAGCCAGTGGCATAACATTCGACATCGAACGGGCCGCACCTGGCTGTCAAGCGAGCTAAGTACCGATACATGAGATACATGAGAAGAGACTTGGTTTTATTTTATTTAAATTTTCCACGTGGAGGAAAAGCCCCTATAATGGCTTTTTTTTAAGTTTCCGCCCGAGTAAATCTTCCTGTAGCTATAACCACTCCATTGTTGGTTGCTGTTTTGTAAAGTATTCACATACCCGTCAGCACCAGAAGTGTTAAATTAGCATCAAACAGACGATGGTTTTTTTTTTTTGCTTACACGGTAAATTGGTTTTCTTATGCAGGTTCCATCATATGATTTGTTATACTCATTTAATTATTTCGAATTGATCCTCAACATACGTTCATATAGATGGCTATATTATGAATCAAGTTTTTCTCAAATTGGTGCTCTTGGACTACAATCACCTACAAATATCACTAGCTGTAAATGCTTGGGCCACTGCATTTTGCTTTGTTGTTTTGAAGAGAAGAAAATTGAAGATTATTCTTAAAAATGATATCTTAAAGAATGATTAAATCTGAAGCTGTGAGTGTGTACAAAAGTTGTTAGTTAAACATTGATGAAGGTTTAAAGTTCACCCAAATACATTTTCAAAAAAGTCGGTTAAAATTAGGGTCAGCCACTGAATAGGTTAGGCAAAATAAAACCGTTTAACAATGAAAATATATAAATACAACAAGAAAATACGCATTACTAAATAGTGCATGGTCTTCAATTTGAAATCTTAAGATCTCGTGATTTCCTTTACGAAAGTTTATTATAGTCTATCATTCGTTCGCATTTTCTGAGATTAATCCATGTTAAAATTTTAAACATTGAATACTAGTCGCTCTGGCAAGCAGCTTCATCCAAAATTCCCAACAAAGACTTGAAATGAAAATCAAAATTTTCAATACCCAAATAAAGTGGAATTAGCCCGGATTGCCAGGCATCAGACATCATTCTAGTCTGGTTTTTTTAAGCGAATGTGTATGATGAATCATATTTATAGATTATGATTATGTCAGGCTTAATTCATCACAGCAACCCACAAATAAATTTCATGAAAATGTCCGTGCCCGAAGACCGACACTTGCAAGTGTTCTTTAGAAACAAAAAAAAACACTAATCCAGTCACGATGTCTTACACACTAGACGAATATGTTACATAAAACCGGAAATTTTCAATCCATACCACATGTGTGGCACACTGAGGAACACTTTTGACAGTTGAGCATTTAGTAATAGGTAACCAGCAACACCAATATGTGGTTCCTTGCCAGGCACAGCAAAAAACAAAAATGTAGACTGTCAACGTATCAGCACCTTAGACACTTTACGGGAACACACATACCATTGTAACGCTTGTAGACACACTGAAAAAAATAGCACATGAGAAAAATGTGCTCAACGATCCACCCTTTCAGTTTTTCTGACTTTTCATCAAAGCTTTCCTTTATCGAGAATTTTTTTCAGCTCTTTAAGAAAATTTTCTTAAAATTTTGGAGAAAAAAATCGTTTGGCCTTCTGAAAAAAATAAAAATATCAACAACCTTCAATTAACGATTAGAACCCACAAATGGCAGCCATCATGGCCAATTACCATCGCCACTCCGAGTTTAGGAAGGCACTAATCTAAGCAACTACTTAAATTTTGCATGCCAAATTTCAATAATATTGTTTCTGCCTACTTCTTATTTATTTACATTTCAAGCATATTGCTTATTTTGCTCTCGACTTATTGTTCTATGGACTTCCACAGTTATTACTTGTGAGCTTGCGATGTCAGTACATGTTTAGCATTAGTATGATTGTGAGGAAAGTTAAATAATACCCCAGAGTATTATTCCATCGAGCAATTTTCCATCACGAAACATTCCAAAACCAGACCGGGAATAAGATCCAGCCATCGCCAGCATGGGTTTGCCTTGTCGAGTGAGCTAATTTTCGAGGTATTAACCCTTAAATCTTTTTAATCAAATACTCAACGATAGGATGTCTAGTAGTAAAATTGTTGATAAAATCAGGCTGTTGAATATTTATTCAGAGATACTTTACATCGAGTAGGAATAAAATAATGAGAGCAAGTGACACAGAAATCGTAGATTGCATAGCCTATTCCAAGCTATATGCCTCGTAATAAGTCATCAGTAATATGCTCTAGAGATAATTTACATGGATATATTCATTATTTTCAAAAAGCAATGCCCGAAATAAGGTCTCCGTTTAGAATTGGAGAATCACCTTGTGATTTTCAGAGATGAATATAAATCACTGCAACCTATTAGACTTGCGTCAAAAGTCACCTAAAAATCAGACGAGATGTCAATTTACTTTCTGACCAAGGAAATAGACCTTTCCATCAGGGGTCCCTAAATTGAACAATGCATCAAACATCAATCAAACAGATGCAAGTCACAAATAAGTCATAATTAAATCAGATAGAGATAACTAATGCTAATAACTTCCAACCGTGAACTGTATAAGGAAGACCCATCAATGGAACAAAAGCTATGTCTCATTTGATGACTAACTTCTTCAACCTATAAATCGAATAATATAGGCTACTCGATATTCTAAAGTTACTTATTTATAAGCCGAAAAGGGCACTTACACAAAATTTGGTAAACATGACTTTACTCAAATTTGTTTAAACGTGTAAAGGTTACTCAGAGCTTGACATTCGTGAAATGGGTAAACTTTACTCATTTTGATAGAAACAAATATGGAAATCTATGAAATTATTTCTTCAAGAAAAAGTACATAAAACAATTCACAACAAAAATACATTTGATTCATCGATTTCTTTTACAATTTTTTCAAGTTGTAACATTCCGCTCACTTGCATGTTAGGCGGTGGAAATGTCTTTTGTGATTTGGAATTGGTGGATTGTGAATTTATAGTTAGGTTATTACATGATGCGATGGGACTGCTTAGGGAAGCATACATTGAGAGTAGCTGAGCGGAAGAGATAAATAGAAATGAGCTTTCAGATGATATGTTTATAGATCAAGTCAATATTTGACCTTCAAACATTATATGTACTCACTAACAATAGAGGGTGACAGCAACAGTATAGACCAGTAACCTTTCAAGATTAAGCGACTATTAAGTAGAACAGCCGACTGAGTTCATCAGATATAGCTCGAATGAGCTTCAGCTTAATAAACAACTGAGTATTATGATCATTTATTCAATGAAATGTTCTCACTATTCTCATTCTATGCTCATTTCAGCTAATAGTGTTCAACACATAGTTATCACCAACCATCGACAGCCCGCAACAATAACTCTTAGTATCTTTTCATAGAAATGGCTAAGCTCTTCAAACAACCGGGGGACTACAAGGATTCTACTTATATCTTTGTTCTTAATTTTGTTTCTTTTCAGGCAACAACAAAATTATTTCTACCAAATTTTGAAGACAATATCTAATATTTCTCTATTTCTCAAAACTTTAAAAGTAATAATACTTCAGTTAGGCATAAAGATGAATGAACCTAGACGGACACATAAGGAGTTGGGTACAGGCGACTCGTGAGATAGTAAGTGCTTTCAAGGACGTGGAGCAAGACAGGTAATTGTTACCCATTGTATCTATATGAATGAAAATTATTTTTAATATGTTTGCGTCGACCACCGGTTGAATCGGTTTAATCGGTTGTGTCGATACTTTGTTCCGCAATATTTTCCTATCGGGCGTAGCGTTTTGTTTATTATTTCGGTTGCCTATTGTTCGTTGCGCGAGTGATCGAGTGAGCATCAGAAGTCGTGGTTCGCCGGGTAAGATCGGTCGGTGGTGAGGTACATAATTAATTGTGATCCAAGTTATTCGTTCGCCATACTCGTCGGGCACCCTATCTTGGAACAAATAAACCACTGTCCCATTTTGCAAGGGACTCCAGTGGCATCCGGACTGTTGGTGTGGATCGGCCCGAGTTGGTACTCAAGCGTTGAGAAGAATTACCTTGTTTTCCTAATGAAATACCACTATCACACTCTGTGAGTAGCCCCAATAGCATCCTTACTGTTGATTTAAATCGGTACAAATCTGCTTTCCAGCATTGTAAAACATCTCCTAGTTTCCCAATGAAAAACCACTATCACTTTTTGTGAGTGGCCCCAATGGCATCCTTACTGTTGGTTTAAGCCGTTCAAAATCGGCTTTTCAGCATTATTAAAAATCACTCTATTTTCAGAATGAAAAACCACAATCACACATTGTGAGTGGCCCCAATAGCATCCTTACTGTTGGTTTAACACGGTTCAAATCGGAAATCGGTACTAATTACACTTGACAGCTTATCGTTAACCAAAACGAACCCTGCTGCCACCCAATCCTGTTATCCAAAATCCCAGTGATTTCTCGTGGAAGTGCAGTGGATTCCGCGGCTTCCAATAAAGCGAGTATCACGTCAACATATTCCTACCCATTCCCTTCTTGACCTGCATTTTGGGCGAGGCCGGTGCCGGTATTGCCTTAGTTTGGGATCACCAGTTTTTACACATTGAAGATGTATGTTAGTCCCAAGCATCATCTGTTGGTTCTCTGTGTAATAACAGCTCATTTTGCAACAACGGAGTAGCAACCTCGGGTGGTCAATCATGCTCATGCTCATGCTCATGCTCAATCCCACGTACTAGAGTGCGGATTGCGTGCCACTCGTATTATTGCATGTCAAATTGTATTTAATTCCATAAGAAGCAGATACTTGCAAGAAATATTGTAAACATAAGCAAACTCTTGCAAACGTATTTTTTCCCAACAATTTGTGAAATGCCTTAGAATTTTACACGATTTATAATGTATGTTTTATAATTTATTAATTTAAAAAAATGATATGACGCGTAAACGTTCTCTCGTTCAATGCAATGCCAAAGTAAACATAAACATCAAAATTGTGAGCAATCTTTCTAACAATAGACCTAATTTTGACGATATCTTGCTTCATGAAATATCACATGAATTCATGCCAAATCCAGCATTCTAAATATTTGCATTTAATATCGTAGAAAACTCTTTTTTTTTAACTATGTATTGAACAGACATTTACTGTACTTTTTCGAGCTGGAAAGATTTCAGTCTAAACTTCGTACAACATGAAGTGAATAATTTCGATGATCATGGCTAATCGCTTCTTGACGAATTTGAAAAAAATCCATGTGTCATACATTTAATACTATCGATACATGTTTTGGCACATACAAATCATAGAAAGGCATCTAGAAACATATATTATAAACTCAACAGAAAGTTTATCCTTTCAATATAATTCTAACAAACACATCACAATTAAGTTGGTCTAGCCAATCAACAAGCAATGAAACTATAATCAACAGCTTTACGAACGACTACATATTTTCTATTATGTATTCCAAGTTGTGCTCAAAAGTAAGCTTTTTTTGTTATCTTTGGTTTTGCTGTTCATCAGCTAAAAGTCACAAATACTGAGGATGAAGATGGTGAAAATATTGATTTTATTGCTGATTATCCCACCACATACCTCTCCAAAGATTTGAGCTGAACGGATAGTCTCTAAGATAATGTATTATTGGAAAATAATACTTTTGCAAACGAAGATTCACATAAGTTTTAATATATCTGATTATGTCTTCTTATACTAACAAACATAACAATGTTGATCATTTTTCATCACTATGTAGTAAACCTAATAAATTCGTTAAGCCATTTATTTCAACTACACATGTACAAGATGATCGACAAAATCCAAAACATTCCCAGAATTGATAAATCCGGAAAAAAATTCAAAACACTGGGCAACACCAGCATTTTTAAAGACATTTCCGACATTCAACCAGTCAACTCCCTTCTGGTCCATAGAATCCTTCAAACAGCTTAAATATCCGAAAATGACAAAAAGAATATAAATAGTAAAAAAAAATCACTGGGGGAATTACTACGAGTGTTGTTAATATTGGTTCATGCGTAACTGAATATATCCAGCAGTGAAGTGTTCAGCGTAATGCTTATTTTAAATTTTAAATTTACTATAAAAGTCATTTCATAGAAGCTGTCGATGAAGGATAACACTCATTTTTTCTCATATTTTTGGCGCAATTTTCATACCGAAGCTATAGGCTCATCACTTTAACTGAAATACCTTCCCAAGTCATCTTCTATTCGTGCCTTGCTCGGTGTGGAATTCGAACTCATAAATTCGCCATAAGAGGTATGAATGTTAACCGTAGTCTGGACCATCCTTTAATGCATTGAAATCTCAGAGCTTGAAAGAATAGTTTGAAAGTTTTTTTTACACCAGCCAACCGTGCTTATTTCGGAGCTCTTGAAATGTTCTGAAATGAATCCATTTTGTATCTTACGAAATGTCCTCCTCCATATTTTCTTTGAATCACTAAACATGCTTAATCGTCGTCCAGTACTGCAAATATCACTTCCAGAAAACTTTATGTCCTCAAAACAGCTTTTTTAACAATCCGAAGAATGCTGGTAAACTTAAGTCCTTTGTTTTCTTCAACAGTTCTCCAACAGATCACTCAGAACATCAAAAGACAGTGATGAATTTAGTTTTTCAACTCACCGATAAACAATTTTAACCACATTTTCAGGCACCAACACTTGACTCGAGTATCTCTGAGTATAATAATCGATCAGCTTCAACAGAAACAGGAACAGCACTAAATAGCAGCAGCAGTAAAAAAAACACACGGTTCACGACTTCAACGGTACGGCTTCTGAGCGACTATTAACAAGACTTGGGTTGGTTTTCACTGCTTTTCTTGGGTATTGAATTTTCCGACCGACATGCTACGCGCACGTCTACCAGCGCACAAATTAGACGGATGCAGCTTTGTACTTGGCATTTATAATATAAGAAATCACAAACCCGCGTCTCTAACGCGGTCCCACTGTACGAAAAATTGAGCATAAAATTCCAAACCAATCGGCCGAAGCTTTTGGGGTCTCAGAGAGGAAAGATCAGTGCTGTTTGTTGTTATAACCGGAGTTTGGAGAGGCTTAGACACCGGGTGGCGAGAAGAGAACACACAGCCCACCTACAAACCCGAAAGCTCGGAATGCATCCCCAACCAAAGCACCTACAAAGCGATACAACTCACATCGGTGCACTCTCTCAGCTGCATCGAGCTTGATGGAGCGAAAGAGAGTCTTTCCGCACGAAGCAGTACACAAGAAAATCAGCAAATTCCAATCCGAAAGGGAAAGGAATCATCAACTCGTCGTCGACGTCGTCAACTGCCATCGGATCAAAAATGTTCGCCCCCTCCGACGATGACCACCATTAGTATACGTAGTTATGTAGGAAGAACAGTCCCATGATTTATGTTTCAGCAAGAATGCGTTCAATCCGTTCAAAATCGGTATGCAATGAAAAACAGTGTGGGTCATATTTGCGCTTTTGCTCCTGAAAACGACTTGTTGACAGATGCGGAATCATGTTGAAATTAAACCATCGTCTTCTTTTATCCCAGGGGCGCGTTTTATACCATCGACAACCAACGACAAAGCTGTGGATCAATCGGCTGAGATGAATTGGAATGAACGAAATTTTGCGTGGCGTTTCGCTCGTCTTCGTGCAATTTGCTCTATTGCAAGGCAAACACGTGTGCTGGTGATAAGCACACGCGATTGCTGAATAGATGTTTTTGCACGAGATAAAATTGCTAACATGCAGTGTTTAGTAATACACCTAAAAATAATGCAACTTATGCTACACCTAAAAATAATGCTACTTATGCTACTTACTTACACGAACAATGCAACATACTTACAGCCCGAACAATGCAACAGCATGTCACATTTATTTGATTACTGGAGTGTATGGTTTGGAAAAATTTGAGTTGCGGTGCTCTGCAGTTTTTGATAATTAAAATCCATCACTATTTCACCCTTTGAGACTAAAATTGCATTGCATGCGAATGATACACCGTTACTACAGAATCAAGAATAGTCAGGATGGTCTGAAAGCTTTTTTTAAGGCATTGCTATATGTTTCAAGATTCCTTAAACGCAAAAATTGGGAGAGTGGTATCTGGGAAACCAACGCATTTTGACGTAGGACTACGTTAGTAAGGACTCTATCGAAAACAAACTTGCAACATATTTTTTTCATAGCATGAAATAAAAAATAAACAAGAAAAAATTAAAAACAACTGTATCATTTAAATCAAGTCTTGCTCTCTTAGTTTAAACAAAAAAAAATGAAAGAAAGCGACTTTATTTCCAGATTATTTCCAAGTTTTGGACAGTAGTTTGTTGCGTTTTCTAGAAGTCGCAAACCAATTCTTTTTGAACTCTTCCATGGTCTTGCACTCATTACCACTCTTCTTGAAGTTGCGCTTGGCGATTGCCCAGTAGCGTTCAATTGGCCGAAGCTGTGGTCAATTGTGAGGATTGATGTCGAAATTTCCATTTCCTTGAATCCAATATATTGTGGTTTTGTAATGGGCGCTATGGGCTGACGCCAAATCAGGCCAAAACAAAGGAAGGAACCTTGTGCTGCTTGTATAATGGAAGCATCCTTTTCTGCAAACACTCAGTACGGTAAACTTCGGCGTCTATCGTACCTTTAGTGTAGAAAATAGATGA
Organism: Aedes koreicus; assembly: GCA_024533555.2. Taxonomy (NCBI): domain Eukaryota; kingdom Metazoa; phylum Arthropoda; class Insecta; order Diptera; family Culicidae; genus Aedes; species Aedes koreicus. The sequence continues at coordinate 66,117 of JAHHFK020002941.1, read as the reverse complement.
CTTGAAGTCGCAGGAACAAATTGCCTGCCATACGAGAACCTTCTGGCCAAATTTCCACCTCGAACGACTTTTCAGAAATACTCACATTTTCGCCGATGACCTTGGTGTAAAATTGCGGTCCTGGAAGCATTCTAAAGTCATCTTTTACATATGTTTCTATTTATTTAATTTTTTTATTTGTTCATTTGTCGTTAATCGAGTTTGTAGACCGGTTTGTTACATGGATTATCTTATACGCTAAGTTGTTTTAACTCAAAATTGTTTTAATACAATATAGTATGCATGGGCAAATCTTACTAAATATAAAGTCCTCCTAGCTATTACTGCGCGCGGAAATATTGCCTTAATTTTGTTTTGGACATTGTAAAATCAAAACTTTTGCAATGTTTATTGTAAGTGGTCATCATTTGATCCATGGGTCTAATTTTCCGTAGTTCGTACGATGGTAATTAGTTGCAAATAACTGTGCGTGCCTTAAATAACGTGTTGGTGTGTAGAAATTTAATTTTGATAATAGTTCCATCGAGTCAATCCTATGTGAGACAATGTTATTTATAAATGAAACCATCGCAAATTCTCGACGCTCTTTCAGTGTTTGAATGTTGATAATCATACATCGAGCTTCATACGATGGTATAGAAAATAGAGTCCAACCTAACTTGCGAAGTGCGTATAATAAGAACTGTTTTTGCACAAATTCCCTTTTATTTTCACCAAACTATGCTACAATATTCAAGTTCTGATCTGACATAAGCAACGTACAGTGTTTTTATTGTGCATGGATCACGGAAGTTATAGCAAAATCGTTTTATAAAGCCTAGCATATTACTGGCTCTGTTTATGATTGCGTTATGATGAACAATTAATGAAAGTTGAGAATCTAACATAATACCTAAGTCCCCGACTCTATCACACCTTTCAAAATTCTGATTTCCTAAAGTAATTACTTAGTTATGTACATCTCGTTTTAGTGTAAAGGTAATCAAATTACTTTTTTTTTAAATTTAGTTGTAGGAGGCTTTTGTTACAACATGTGTGGAATATTTGTATCTCATTTTTGAATACGTCACAGTCTTCACCATTATTAATTTCCAAAAAAAAATTTCATGTCGTCAGCATAAATTAAAAATTTAAGTTTCTTAAGTATGAAGAATAAGTCATTCACAAATAAAATAAATACAAGCGGTCCTAAATGAGAGCCTTGTGGAGCTCCCGAACTAGCATGAATAATTTGATTGTCTACCATTAAATCTTACAATTTGTTCACGGTTGGTCAGGTATGATTCAAGCCATTTGATGAGTTTAGACTGTATTCCCAACTTTTGTAATTTAAAAAAATCTCGTCATCAATCAAAACGCAGGCAGACGGTCGTTGCAAAAGTCGGCTGTATAACTTTCTGGCACCGGTTTTTGCCCTGGATTTTTGCTAACCCCTTTGTTTCGCTTCTTGATTCTTTGCACCATTCCGACGTAGGTACCAGCCATTTTGGCCAAATCACGATCTGTTCGGGAGGATGAGGTTGACTACCTTACGATTCAAATTTGGGTCAGCTTGACCTGGCTTTTTTCCTCTTCTTGGCAGCTCATCGAAGAGGTGTTCCCCGAACTTGTTGATGATCAATTTTACGCTGTCGTGATAAATTCCGAATCCTTCTCACGAAACCATGTGTCCACCACTTAAATTTTAACAATCTTTTCGATTCGCGGCAACTAGAAAACGATCACTGTTTGCTGAAAGTCAGCTAAATTTAAGTCTTCAAGTACGTATGTTTTGTCGTCCATTATGGTACAAGAAAATATTTGCAAAAAAATGGTGTAAGTCTCCTTAGCACGACTTTTTACAGTGAAATTTTGGTTGTCATCACGGTTGGGCACCTTTTTCACTTTTCAGTCTTTGCCTCTGCTTCACTGTTTGTACGTATGGTTTTGACTTTCCAGCTTTGCGAGCCACATTTTGCACAGAAAGATTAGGATTTTTTCTCAATAATGGCTACCACGTTCGTGTCCATTTCTCGCATGTTTTTTGAGCATACTTTTCCGCGGACGTTGTTTCCGGTAGTTTTTCACCTTTCTGCGAGAATTTCTTGGCAAGATTTTTCGCGGACTTTTCGGTAGTTTCCGTTTCTTGGCAAGATTGCGCACTGATAAATTCGGATTTTGCTTCCGTTCGTACAAAATGCATTTGCGCACTTCCATTTGATTCGACGCCATTTTACTAAATGTAACAAGAATGTAAACATGTTGTACCACGAAATAAATTGAAACGTTTCAGCGATCCGTGAAATAATTCAAAATCTACCCTGAAAGAAAAGTGTCCGAAATTTAACGTGGACAGGCTTTAAGTAAAATACGTTGGCAAATATTCCATCCGGTAGATCTCGAAAAATCCGTATCCCCCAACTGAATCTTAGCAGAAAAGTTGGGCGTTGCTACTTCTTTTGACGTAGGACTCCGTCTTTGTTTTCTATACTGGGGTACAATTAAAAAAACATCGAATTGTAACCGTCACAAAAAGTGGTCAGGTTTTGAGCGTTAATATCTCAAACGTTTCTCCAAAGATTTTCAAAAGTTTGCACCAATTGATAGGACATATTTTTACGCTTCAATTGCAGTATATAAAACTATTTTCTGTTAACCTTGAACTATTGAAAATTACGCAAATATAAGGTGATGTCTAATAATTACGATTTGCATAGTAAATATACTAAATGTTCAGTATTTTTCCTATCACAGACTTCAAATGTAAGAAAAGGAAGTCTCATATGCAGCAATGACAATTTATAACGGGTACTTCTTTGCCAATTACTTCATTCGTTCAGCAGTAACGAAGCTATGCGGAGCGGCAATAAGCCAGTATTGAATTGGCAGCAGGCGGTGACAAGCACCCTGGAGGGTGCAATGGCGAGCAACCATGGGCCAGGTAGATGATGCCTCTATCGTCTTTGGCAAGGCAACCATTGCTAGGCAGTCATTGGTTATGCAGTCGTGTGATTGGCAGTCGGTTTACCAAGCCAGTGGTGAATTTGTTGCCAGCCGGTTGGGGCAACCTCGAGGTCCTTGTATTTGTTCTATTTGGCAGCCATCGTTCGGTAAGGCGGTTGAGTAGTATGAACGGTATAAGCCAGCCACCATCATCATCGTCAATGTGTTCAGAAAGTGCATTAACTTTCAAAATTAGCATGACCAGTTAACAGTAATTAGCAGATAATTGATTTCAATTATCTGCTATCTACTGCTACAAATATGATGCTAGTATTGCTGGTTAATGAACTGTTGCACAATATTAATAAAGATGTGAATGGTCCATACGACAGGTCCAAGAAAGATCGATCAAACATGGATCATTGAAAAGACGACCAATTTGATTTTCCCAGCTGAAGAGTTTTTTTGATTGGAATTTATCTACCATACCGTTCCAAATTCTTGTCAATTGGCAGCCAGCCGTGGCCGGAATAGTTGCAGCTTTCTCTTCGTCGCAATCCTTAAATCTTGTGTAAAATTTCAAACACAGCTTGGAAATTTAAACAGGTCTCTCTTTTATTCCGAAGCGCAAGCTTATGGCAAGTGTAGCATACCAAATAGAAATTTTACAAATGGTGACCGTCACGAAATATTGAAACAAATTTCAGATATTCGATATCAGATCGATGTTTCAGGTATGTCGAGTTGTGAATCCCAGTCACATTTACTCATATATGAGTGACTCCACTTTTGACGAAAGTGAGTCAAGAACGATTCAAAATTGAGTTAAATTGTCCCGCCGTGTAGTGATAGATGAAGGGAAGCTTGTCTGAGAAATCACAAAGGTTATTCATCACGATTTTTTTTTTGTATTTTTTTCTTGAAAAGGGAGAATTTTCTTTGCCAGATTTGATAAACAGTTCTGTATCCTGATATAATAAAGTATCGAACTTAGTAGAAACCTAGGAAGTTTTATAGTACTTTTACAACGTTAGAAAATATTGTAACCTATGTCCACCTCAAAGACACCACCGTGTTACGATGACACATTAGTTCTAGTTAGAACATCATACACACAAAATGTCCAACAGCTTATCAACAAGTTACTTTTGCTTGTATCCCTACAAACATTTGTTTGTTAGCTGATTTGGCAAAATTTACATTTGTTAGCTAATTCTCGGCTATATATATACGCTGAATCGCAGTAAATTGAAATGCCGAAATGAGATTTTTGATGATAAAACTAAGTAGGTAAGTCTAGAAGAAGATAGTTTAGCTTTGCTTAGCTTGACTGACTGCACGTATCAATGGTTGCTACGCCGTGATTGATAAGAAGTGAAATTGCACAATGAATCAACTGAATGGGGCTTGGAGTAGCCAACCATTCTCACTGTACACGTTTCAGTAACTCAATTTCTTAAAAATCAATAACGCCGCCGGCCACGTCCTTGCAATCAGGTAGGAATAGGGAAGGAAAGTTAGTGTGAGCTTTGCTGTTCAGGGACCGTGTTTACTTCTGCATCCCCACAAAGGTCACAGAAAGGAGGTTTTTCTATGTTAGTAGAATAAGGCTCGATGGATCAGGATTCACCTTGATAAGTGATGTGATCATATATACTATTATTTTTCCGGTGAAGCCATTTTCCATGTTCGCTCTTTTCCTGATTTCCACATCACCTCACATTAAACACTTTGAAACAGGCGCTCTTTCATGCCTTCTTATTAGGAATCATGCCTTATTGTCACTTCTTCACATCTAATCTGCAGTTTTATATCACGCCACCGGGCAATAGGTAATCAAAACACTGTGAGCCTAGAAGAAGATATTAAATAAACTAAAAAATCTTTGGATTAAATCCTTCTTCTTAGGTTTTTTACGCTACTGTAACGAGCGTTCTGTCGTCTCTCAACTTCTCTCAACACCAACAGTACATTGAAACACTGTTTACCATAATTATCAAATAGATGATCACATCATCTCAGAAAATAAAAACAGCAACATACATTTCTCCTTCAGCTAAAACGCATATTATCTCACTACTCATGAGAAACTATCTCTACTGCCACCAGCAGTCAAACATGTGCCGTTTGTGCCAATAAGTAGTTCCTTGAGAAATTATATTCAGTGCTCTGCGACAATTATGACGTTAAACAAATATATGATGTCACCTACCTGTAATTACGGTGCCATTGCATCACATTTTTATAAAGATGAATAGCTGTATTTCTATATAATTGCACCAATGAACCTGCCAGTTGCAAGCACCAGTTCCCATTCCGTAAGTAAACAAACATACGAAAGTTAAATCACATGTTATACCACTTTGCTTTTATTCGCAAACGAGAAAAGGAATCTAGTGTAGACCTACGAAAAATAGCTTTAAAACGGACAAAATATAACACAGGTAATTTAACCAAAAGTGGTAAGTATAACAATAAAAGCCGTCATAGCTTTTGCATAAGTCCCCCGCGCATACATTCTTTCTTCTTTTTCTTCTTACCTACTTTCATTTGCCTCCCAGTAGATTAATTTCTTTCTTCCTCTTTTAGCGCCTCACATAATAGGGCAGCTCTTTCGCCGCGCTTAATGAGCATAAAAGAAAACCTTACCGATCCAGCCACCAAACGATTTTGTTGCCATCACGTGCCATTGGGTCGACGATGGCGGTCGTAGAAGAAAACTGCCAGACTCAAATAAGGCACCCGATGGCACACTCCAAAACAAAAATGTGCCGCCGCGGACAGCATATTTTCGCGATTATAAGCACACCATACGCGCATTTGCGTGCATTATGAACGGCGGAACGGTCTGTGGAGAAGAAACAGTGTTGTCGGAGAGGAAAAACCATTGCCCACGGTGGTGATCTAACATTGAAAACTGTATCAAACTTAATTAAAATATGTAAAATGTAAAGGAAACTCTCCGTAGCCAAAATCATTCACATAATGGCTTTACAATGGTGAATTATAAGGCCTAACAAGAAACGAAACTGTATGAAATTTGCTGGCACTTGGTTGCGTTGGGCACGAAGTAGCCGGTAGTGACAGCAAATAATGGCCTAATGTTGGCTTTTGTACCTCCGATCCGATGATCGCTGGCTGGCAAACGTGAATACTTTGCTGTATAGGCGTATCACAACACAACAGCAATGGCAAACGGGCGCTTAGGAGAAAGCGTCGATTCAGTTTAATCGATCAGCCCACGACGGTGACAAGCGAACGTCGACAATCATGATTAGAATGTTTTATGGAAAAGCATTGATTGATCGATCGATTAAAAAAAGCCCGTCGAGAAGTTTGAGCTACTCTGGTTCGTAATAATTACATTACAGTGCATTTGACTAATAGGCATGTAAGATCAGAAATTTGTGAAAGGGTTTTCATTGACTGTGTTCCAGTTTGATTTACTGTGCTGATGTATTTGGCACACTGCGCAGGCAACAGGTAAAGCAAGATTACAATTTTATATGTTTTGATATTTTGTTCCTGCTATAAATACTTACTTAATATTCTCTCCTGCTAGTATCGTTTTTCTAGTATTTGGATACTTTTGTTTAAGGTTGTTGTGATTAGTTATTCCATTTGTTTCGGAAATCATCAGGCCGGGCATTTCGATGACTCAAGTTTTTACCTTTTGAGTGTGACTGGAGCGGCGTAGGCTGGGCTTTCCGGAACATGTCTTGTAGAGTAATCTGTTGATTTACAACATCAATCAAATAATAAGGTTTTGTCTTTGTTGATTGGACTGATATTCTTTGTTTTTCAGCTTTTCCATGACTATTGAGATATTGTTGGCCCAAGCAGCATCACTACTGTTGGTTGAAATCCTCAAACTCGATGTTTTAACGTATTTTTGAATTATACTGAAATAAACCACCCACACTTGTGAGGCGGTCCTCAAATTCAATGTTTCAATGTATTCTTGTATTGTCTTCTTGCTAAGATTGTCTTCTCGTGAGCCTCTTTCCTTTATGTATTTTGAATACAAAAAATATTTATGACAAGCCCAATCCTACTAGCTTCAGCCTTATGTCTGATGTACGTTTCCGCCCTATCTCCGCTTTTCGAATCACACCCTCCAATACAATATTAAATACCAAACACGACAACCCATCATCTTACCGTAACCCTCTCCGTGATTCAAAGGGTCTCGCGAGCGTCCCTGAGACTCGGACGGCACACAACATTCGACCCATCGTTACTTTGACCAGCCACGTCAGTTTTTGTAAAAATCCATATTCGTGCATGATCTGCCATAGCTGGTCTCGATCGAGACACCAGCTTCGCCAGGTGGGCACGTTATATTCGCGACATTTTAGCAGCACTGGCCGACTCGTGAAAATCTGGTCCGTAGTAGCGCGGACACTCATGAATTCTGCTCGGTAATGCCTCACGAACTTCTTTCCAATTGGTGACAGACAGTGGTATATGATTTGGAAGAGCAACTTGTAGGTGGTGCTCAGTAACGTGATTGCCTCCTCCGGTAAATACTCTTTCACACAAATCTTGGTAGTTACCCAGTGCAGCGCCCTTGCTTGTACTTCATCACTGTGTGTTAATAGCTCCCTTGAGAGCTCGTCAACACCAGCAGCTTTGTTGTTTTTAACCGACCAATTTCTTCCTCAACTTCCTAGGTAGTTGGGGTCGAAATCTTGTCATCTTCTGCATGTTCCTAGAAATATTACCGTACCACCTTCATTTGCTGTTCAAGTTTCAAGCAACACAAAACCGTAATAACAGGTTGCAGCAACTTGATTGTAACATAGTTGAGTCACATTGAAGTCTGACCGATTTACAACAAGTGTGCTACTAGGGGTGCTCGTCAAAGTACTGCTTGCACCTTTCGATCACCTCATACTCATCTGTGAGAAGATTACCTTCCAAGTCTCTGCACATATCGGCTTGCGGTACATAGCCTTTGCGCGTGTGTCGTTTGCACGGTTTTGCCTCGCGATTTTTTTCCTCTATTTGGCGCTTTTTCCCTCGAAGAATATAATTTTACCTTTCCCATGCCTGTTTAAACATTCGCTTTCGTATTCGCGTTCGGTTCTTCTCTTCTAATAACTACTCGCATTTTGACCCGTTACGCTGGCAGATCACCTTTTCGAGGTGCGTTACGGGGTATCAGATCTACCGAACCCTAGTCTGAATTAATTCAAACTAGGGAACATATTTGTTTTTGTAGAATAAGGAACATATATTAGTCCTTATTACATTTTATGTCTTGTAAAAAGTGACAATATTCGGATTGAGCCACCGTGGATGAGCTTGGAATAAGGAAAACATGGTTAGTATTCATTTATGTGAATTCTCATTTTCTATTTGATGTTCTATAGTTTGAATTGATTATGACTTGGGTTCTGATGCATGGTCAGTATCGGAGTCATTGTTTGTTTTGTTTGCAATGAACCCGGTTTTGACCGATAAAGGGGCGCTCCTTTGAAGGGCTTCAAATGGTGAGTTGACAACTTCGAAGGAGGGTGCGACCGACCTCTCGTCCCCACAAGTTCCTACCTCACGCCTCCACGAGTCATATGATCACAAAAGACTGCCAGCTGAAACATGGAAAGCCATGGAATAGCGAGGTGAGGGGGTGCGACCGAAGATCTTATACCTTTAAATCATATTCTATATTTTCTATTCTCATTTTACTAATAATTTCAGCACGCTTTGGAATCATCTTTGCATTCCAAAACTATGTAAGAGCCGGGAGCAACATGCCAGGCATCAAAGGCGGAATTTGTATCTCAGCATATCAGCATACCATTTTATTTAAAATTGCACTTCTGAACTTCAACTATTATATTCATAAAAGGCAGGCATGTGCTTATACGTAATGTAGGATTATATTTTAATGTTGTGTTTGTGGTATTATGGTAAGATAAGCCATTTCTTTCAGAAATTATCCCACCGGACTCTTCGTTCACTCTATCTTTGAAATGTTGCAAGAACAGTATAAAGAAAAATATTACAAATATTACTATGTTTTATAAAATAATATTGTTTAAATAATAATTATTGAAATTTTATCTTTTATATTTCGAATGATCTATTCTGTTTTCAGCTTTCCCAGGACTAGTAGGATATTGATACATATCTAACTTTTATTTATTTTTCAGTAACAATCCATTCAAGTTAGAAATTTGAATAAATTAGCATTTTTGTCTATAATGGTGTCTTAATTTGTTGTGTACAAAATATATTATATATTAAATAACATATAACGGGGAAAGGGAGGGACCATCAGGGCACCCAAGTAAAACGATTTGGATAAGGAGCATGGGACTGCCTCCTCCCTATTGTTAACATTTCGTGGAACGAGGGCGGGCTCTTCGACCCCATCTATTGGGTTTATTCTGTCAATCGAGGGCTCGATTCTAGTGCTGTGAGTGTGAACTTGCTTTTGGAAGGAGATTCTCTTCCCTATATTCGCGGGTTTCGCGTAAGTGTCTCTGCTTACGGGCCCGCCCAAACGTTTTTGGCCCTTCATACAGGAGCTTGATGATCACAAACAATAATAGAATCCTGATCAAATCGTTTTTCAGATTATTCCTCTGCTATGGAAAGTTTCCTTGCTGCAATAGATGGTAGTATTACATCATCATCATCATAAAGGGGCGCTCCTTTGAAGAGTGCTCTCACTCCTCATAGGGTTTAAATAGCAGAAACTTTCAATAAAACTCGATTCATTGCTAACAAAACAAACAATGACAACTGTAACAACACCGAATACTTCATCATTTCCGAATAGTGATGAAGTAACTCGACATGCACTAAACAAACGATACGGGATATACTCAAAGATCAAATAATTGGTTGGGGGGTTTTTTTTGTCGAACGGGGGAAAAAACTGCTCGCATTCGCCACCAAACCAGTCATTATTTTTATTCGGTGCAGAAGTACCAAGTATCGCTGTTGCAGTGCTACCAATGGCGGTTCGAATATCTCTTCAGCCATCTTCAAGAGTAGCAGCGCCAAGCTGCTCCTCCGTTGGTATGGCTGCTTCTAGCTTATAAGACCTACTTTTCGACCCTGGAATCTCTTGGCCTAGTTCCAGACGGGAACCGCGGGAAAAACCCAGGCTGCTGGTCTTGAGCCAACGGCAGCCTCCGGGGTGTGTACTCAAGACCTCTTCTGGATTCCAGGTCTCAGGGCGTACGGACGTGGGGGAGCTTTCGGAGTACGGGAACCTATACTTTATCGAATACTCACGGTTGGCTTTACAAATTTATTTATTCGTCGAACTGGTCAATGGTGGCTACGACGGTGTAAGTGGTGGTGATGTGGATACGCTGGTCACTGACGGCGCCGGTATGGGCTTCAGCTCTTAGCAACGGTGACCGTTCGGAAGGGAGTGAAGGATGGACTCGATGACGCGCAGCTGGCTATGTGCCCCGCACGTGAGGTTGGTGCCGGTGTTGGTAGACGGTATTACGGCAAACGATATCGGTGACGTCAGGTGGGCGTAAGTGAGGTCTACGGCTTGATCTGACAAAAAATTTAACGATGACGACCATGCGGCAATCGGACGTGGCACGTGACACGTGGCAAGATTGCGACGAGTGGACCACCGTCGGTGACCCCTCGGTGTGTGCTGGCTTTTTCGGCGATGTCCCCAACAACCAGGTGTGATGAACATCGCCGTATCTTTTGGTCATACGGTGGCTCGGCGGCTTGAAAACTCAGCAACAGTCGTGAGGGTCAAGTTCCGCCAAAACGATTTGACCACGACCTAACTCGGCTGTTCTTTTCTCCGTTCGTATTTTTGTTTTCTTTTAGCGACCTCTTAAAACCTGTTGATAGGTTGGATTCTCGAACTCCACTGACTCGCATTCGTTTTCACCATCACCATCATCCCGAAGACACGAACTTTCTCCCTCTAGCGTTTTTCCATTTCCACCCCGTTCGGATTCAGTGCATCCAGCCACCCACTAGATACACAACCATTTAAGCTGCTCGTCATCTACCATATGTCGACTGCCCAACGCATTGATCCAAAATGACCGTTGGAAATAGATCAAACTATATAATGTTTACCCTCCTTTCCCGTACTCAATTACGAATCATTTTAAACAAATGTTACCCGCCGGTAACATCCCCCCCCCCCCCCCCCACCAAACACAAACATATATATTTTTTTTTTTTTTTTTTATATTTATTTTTTTTTTTATAAAAAAAAAATATACACAAAAAAAAAAACTCCACCAGGAAAAACCGGGCCCCCATATTTTTTTGCCAAAACCCTTTTGTTTTAAACAAGACGATGTTTTATTTGGGACCCCGGCCCCCCCAGGGGGGGAATATAAAAAAAAATCGGGGCATCGATCGTCAGTTTCCTTGCAAACAATCATCCGGCTCGGGGTTCATTCTGTGGAGGCTCTAACAAATATAACAATCATATCACTTTTTCTTCACACCTAACACTCGACCGTTGGTCCAAGCGGATTACAACACCTATTCGCGTCGGAGGCTTAATGCAAACTGACAAAATACCAGGGATGCCAGATACATTTTTCAAAAGTCTGTATCAATCTCATTGAAATGTCTGTATTTGTCTGTATCAGAGTTATGGTTTTGTTTTTAAGATGCTTCGATGGGAAAACATGTTGAAAATCGCTATTTATCGATGCTGACAAACGAGTAGAGGTGAGATTATGTTTTGTAAACATCGCATGAACAAAAATCTAACGCAAAAGCGATTGTAATTTCAAGTTTTATATTTAAATGTCAACTTTCCTTTCACTTCCATACATATGATTAAATCATTGTCATTTTTCAATCACTAAATATGACCAAAGCAAAATATTTTGATCTTTTACATATGATGTTTTGAAAAATTCTAGGCAAATCGTTTAATAACATCATTCATAAATTTAAAGAAACAACTCACCTTCACTTCCCTACTACAAAATTCATTAATTCCAAAGACTTGATCAAAATAAATTTTGCTGTACATATCGCTTGTCAACAGACATTTCAAATTAGATGAAATTTCAACCACTCCGTTTTGCTTTTTGTGCGATCTATCGTACTCTTTGGCCGATAAAATCCTTTCGTGGTTTATGTGGCAGTGCAATTGTGAGCATTGGTTTTATTGATATCGTAAATCGAAATAATTCGCTCGACAGTGGCCGTCAAATATGGTATAGCCAATAGAGCTGGAATGAACTGTCGTAGACTCGGGAAAGTTCAGTCCGCCACTGAAAATCTCAGTTCCCGGAACTCGTCGTTGTTGGTTGAACTGATGCATCATCAATAATGTTATCAAATTGATTGATAAGGTGAAAACATGTTGGAGGGGCTTTTACTCTGATAATGTACGGATCAATTAACTAAATCGTTGAGGTTACCGTCGGTAAGGTCAATTCTTTTTTTTTCTGAGGGTATCGTCGGTGAGGTCAATTACTTTTAATGTTTAGGGAGACCTGTTAAGACTTCCCCAACCCCTGTTTCGCCAAAGTCCATCGTGCACGGCACTGTGTAGAGTCCCACGCTGACACAAGGACGATGATCAGCCGCTCCTAACATGGAGAACAGACGCTGTTTTCAGCCGCTCTTCACACTGAGAACAGACGCTGAGTTAGACTGTACCCTTCGAAAAGAGCAGCCCCCCTTCCCGGTGAGTATATGACCAAGGTCTTGGTTACAGTTAGCACAACGTTGCGGTAGTGATAGGAGTAACTTGACAAGAGGCTAGGCATCACAGTATAATCTATTTAATACCTGCAGGTATGCGAAGTACCGGTGGTACGGATTGTTCAGTCATTTACCAACCAAATTACAGCATCCTCACTGTTGTTTTATATTTGGTCGAAATCGGCTCTCAAGCGTTACTAAAAATTTACTTAATGAAAATTAATGAATTAATTAATTAATGAAAGCCACTATCACATTTTGTTTTTGGCCCCAACATCATCCTTATTGTTGGTTTAAATCAGTCCAAATCGGCTCTCAAGTGCTACCACAAAATTTACTCTGTTTTTCACATGAAAAACCATTAAATATCAAACTTTGTGAGTGGCTCCAAAAGCATCCTTACTGCTTGTTTAAATCAATCCAAATCGGTTTTCCAGCGTTACTTAAAATTTACCTTGTTTTCCCTATGAAAAACTATCATCAGACTTGGTGAGTCGCCCCAATAGCACCCTTACTGTTGGTTTAAATCCGTAGATATATTCAAAAATCTCTATAGTATATCTACGAAAAATCTCAAAATGGAAATTAATATTTAAATCACCATGGTGGTGCATATCGAACTAACATTCCTGCCCTTCCCAAATTGATCAAAATGGACGTGACCAGTGCAGTTATTGATCCAATAGATGAGGACTCCAGAAGTTGCACATTAAGAATGTTTCACTACTCCCAAGTGACATTTTGTTGATTCCCTGTGCAACTTAAGCCGACTTCGATCAATCACAAGGTAGCAAACACCGGGTGGTCAATATGCTAATGTTCATGCTCATGTTCATGCATTTGTTGCGTCAAAAAAATAATTAGGATCCTCAAAAGTCAGTCTTGACCTGAATGGTTATGTAAACTTTAAACATTTTTTTTTTCATTAAACGCAACTAGACTTTCCAAGTAATAACAAACATTATTGCACATATTTAACCCAATATTATTGCACATATTTAACCCAAAATCAACATTATTGGTGCGAAATCGCAGTAATTCATCAGTTGTCAAGTAACGAAGCGTAAGATTAGCTTTAAGAATATATTGATGCATTACCAATACAATAATGCTACTTTAGCAATGTCTTATGGCATTAAAAAAGATATTGCATTAGTTCGAGCTTAGTAGGGCCTTTTTCAGCTTTAATGATGCACTAGATGTAATACATATGCCCTATATATGCATGCTAGTATAGCTTCGTAGTTTCTTGGGATAGAACTTCACAGCATTATATTTTAGAATCTATACTAAGATGAGCATGAAAATAAATATGAGGCTCAAGAAAATTACAACCCCGTTATTTCAAATATTCAATTGAACGGATTCAAGGGGTGTATTCGATAAAAATGGCACACACATATTTGTACAACTCCAACATTGAGTATCTGAGGCGAAAATGTCAGCAAAGGATCAACTTTCTTCGAACAATTACCGGAACCTGGTGGGGAGCGCATCCGCAAGATCTTCTAACGTCGTACCGGACAACGATTTTGCCGGTTATAGAATACGGTAGTTTTTGTTTTGAGTCAGCGACTCGGTCGCACATCATCCAACTGGAACGTATTCAGTATCGTAGTCTTCGTATCGCGTTAGGTTGCATGCACTTGACTCATACCATGAGTTTTGAAGTGCTGGCTGAAGAGTGGCTGTTGCCACTCTCGGGTTGGTTTTCAGAATTATCTCTCCGGCTCCTCACCAGGTGTGAAGTTATGAAGCTTCTCGAGTTGAATCCTCAAACTCGCTTCATGACTTTGTACCATTTGTACATAACACAGGACGTCAGCCCTTCGCCGAATATTCAAAATCGTGTTTGCTTCTCCGACCTCGACAATTCGGTTCGTTTTGATTTATCCATGAAGCAGGAGCTTCATGGAATCCCAAAGCATCATCGTCCTATGATTGCTCCGGTAATATTTGCTGCAAAGTTTGGCCAAGTTGATTCCACTAAATCGTTCTGCCGGATTTTTGAGGAGTCAGCAGGCTTTGGAATATTTAATGAAATTTAAAGCGCCAATCATAAACTTCAAGCTCCTTGTTTCGTATATGTCGCAGAATTAGCGGCAATACACTTTGCGCTCGAAATTGTTGCCTCACTTACACCGGATCAGTATTTCATTTTCACTGATAGTCTCAGTTCAATAGAGGCTATTCGGGCCACGAGGCTGGTAAAGAACTCCTCGTATTTTCTTATGAAATACAGAAGCTTCTAAGTGCTTTATCTTCGCGTTATTTTATCATCACCTTTGTGTGGGTCCCATCTCTTAGTTCAATTCTGGGCAATGAGAGAGCGGACTCGCTTGCAAAGCTGGGCACTATAGAAGGCGATATTTACGATCGACAAATCGCCTTTAACGATTTTTTCCTATGTTTCGTCAACAGTCACGCGTCAGCTGGCAGCATAAATGAAGTAAAGGAGATTTGGGGCGATAGCAATATTCTATCATCCCCTAAGGTGTCAAAGAAATCTTGGTTTGGGGGGATGGATGTGAGTCTAGACTTCATTCGTGTGATGTCTCACCTTATGTCCAATCATTAGTCTTTGAACGCTCATTTACACCGAGTTGAGCTGAGCGACAGCAATATCTGTGAATGTGGACAAGGTAACGGACGCAGATCACATTGTTTGGCCATGTGCTGAGCATCGTGGAGTCAGATATGAGCTTTATGATTTCCTTCGGGCTCGAGGTAGACAACCCAATATGCCAGTTCGAGATATTTTGGCTGTACGTGATTTGGAGTATATGAAACTCATTTATGTGCTTTTAACTAACATTAGCCTTAGATTGTAGTTTGTTTAACCTGTATGTTTAGTATTAGTTTTTTTTTCTACTTGTGTTTGTTTTTTTTCTCTTTCTCGAAAATGTTCTAGCCAAAAAAAATCCAAAAATTGTATAGTTATAAGTTATGATTGGACAATTCAGAATTTAAAATAAATGTGTTATTTAAACCATACTTCAAATATTCGCCCATCTTCCCATCCGTTAAATTGTTATTTTTATTAACCTCGAGACGGCCGCGAAGAAATCGGTTCTATCCCCCTAACTTTAGTTTTAGGATAAATGATGTATTATTTATTTATTTAAATGAAGATAAATGATATATATAAAAATGAAAACTTGGCTCTGTAAAGTTGATTCAATTGAGCGTTTTTGTTGTTTTGACACAAATTTTCTTCAGTTCCATCTTCATAATTGCCCAGAATTTGTCAATTGGGCGAAGTTCCGATGAATTTGGGGGATGCATATCTTTTGGCACAAGATTGACACCGTTCGCTTGGTACCACTCCAACACGTTTCGCGCGTAGTGGCAGGATGCTAGATCAGGCCAAAACAGAGTTGATCCTTTGTGCTTCTTTATGAATGGCAAGAGGCACTTCTTAAGGCACTTTTCCATGTAAATCGCACCATTGATTGTCCCGAAAGTGATGAAAGGAACACTTATTTCACCACATCCGCCAATCGCCTACCATATCAAGAACTTCTTTGCAAACTTCCATAATTTCTTCTTTCGAACATCCTCCGGAACATTGAACTTAGACTTGGCATCGAAATATTCTTGCCCAGGAAGTTGACGGAAGTCGGCTTTGACGTAAGATTCGTCATTCATCACGATTTGCAACACGATTTGGTGAGCAACTTCGTGTAAAGTTTCCGTGGGTTTTCGCAGTGATTTTTTGTTTTTCATGCCGGTTTGGGGCTTTTTGTACCTTGCAAACATATAACCCAGCACGCTTCATGGTTTTCTGTACAAACCCGACTGACACCTTGGACTTTACATCTCGAAATAACATGTTTGAGCGGATTTTGAACTGTGCTTTCATTGTGCTGTTCATTAGGCCACTTTTACGACCACTCCCTCTCTACCTTCGGGCACTCGGACACTCTTTGAAGGTTTTTGTTACACGAGACACAGTTGTATTAGCAATTCCAGGCTTTTTATCGATCCATCAATGAGACGCCTCTGGATTTCGATAGTAATTGCACAAAATTTTCTCACCGACAATTCTTAGTTCGACGACATAGCTGGAACTACTGTATGAATAACTATGAAACTTGGCACATGTTTACAATACACTATGAATAAAATATGCTCAAATCTTCAGGTTTTTTACTCATACGGTTTAAAAGTTACAGAAGATTACACTACATACACTCTCTAGTTTATGCAGTCTGAAGTCCATTCAAATTCAATTATAATAATAAATGCCAGTCTAATGTTATTCTACCGTTTAAAAAAAAAATACCCGAAAAACTAAAGATGCGGTGGGGAAATTCCTATTCAAAACAAGTTAAAAGACAAGCAAAGTTTTGCAAGCATTTGATCGACATGTATTCAAAGCTTATCATGGTTCGTCAAGCGGTAAGCGGCGTCACCCGTCATTCAGGCGATTGCTACGAAGTGAGGATTCGATTCCCACTCCAGCGAGCCTGTGGAATTTTTCGCAATCCGAAAACATCCACTCTAGTCAACAGGTTGTAAGAATAAGTTGCCCGTTCTAATTTGCGCTGTACAACCTCGAGTTGAAGGTGGATTAATTGTGTTTATTTTCTATAGTGATATTTTGAAGACAGCTGAATTGTGTTTATTTTCCATAAATAGTGATAAATTGTGACAAGCTATGAAATGATTTTTGAAAAGCGGATTGAAGTGTGTATACAGTATACGTACTGTTTATGTTCGCATAATTGAACGTTAACTACCTGCGTACAGCCTGTCACAACATTAATTAGAAGTTTGATACGAAGAAGCTTACATAAAAATCCATACAAATCACGTAGACAATCAGCATCATGTACTGTACAGAGAAGCATACAATGTACATCCCATCGACCTACACCTGAACAGTTGCCCTGTTCGACATCTATTCATTACGTCACATTTTCCAAAATTATACAATAGAAACAGAAACCCAGAATTGACAGCCGATGCCTCTCACTTTGCTTCAACATACAAGAGAGAACATAAAATTATGAAATGCTTCTCTGATCACATGACCATTGCTCCGCCATTTATTGTGTGTCATGTCCAGCTGCAGTCCAGTTTTCCTGCGCAGCTCAGTCTATAACATTTTTTACTGAAATTTCATAACTCCAAAGCATATAATAATGAACAATTGACGACGACATAAAATCTAACATAAAGAAAGCAAGATCGTCCACCTCAACTCACCTCTTGTATTCACCTCTATTGCTGGTGATGTTATAAACGATAATAAATGACATCGCAATGCTCAGCTTCAGCATGAATAGAAGAAAAAGTGCTCTACCCCCTCAGAAGCAACATCAAAGAAACCTCAACATGTGATCATGACAATCGCCGTCGAGTGCGGCAGCATAGATGTCCACTGAATAACTTTTTTTTTTTTTGGTTTGAAGCCATTTCAAGGAAACATGGAACAATATCCACAGAAGCAACCGGACCTATCTATGGGAGCCTATTCACCGAAACCCTATCATTGTGGCATTCACTGTTAGGCAAAATGTTACTTATGTTTCCACTAAGAGACCTAAAACAAAACCATAAGGTTGGTTTTGTTGTTCCTAATTGAGATATCAAATACCAAAGCAGCCACAGTTAATTGCACAGCCTGGTGACCGTTGCTAACATTTCCACAACTGGCTAATGTGGTACCTTTCCGAACGGACTGCTGTTGATCGTGTACAGTCAGGTTACCTATTGCGCGGTGGGTGTTGCCATGCACCAAAATTTTTTTTGGCTGTCCTCCAGACATCACAGATAAGTTTCGGTAAGTGACAAGCTTATCGCAGGTTCTGAACCCATACTCGAAAGCAACTTCATTGGATGCAAGAAAACGGACTACAACCCACCTTACAGTAGGAACTCGGACTGTACAGGTTTATCGTTCGACATCTTCAACAACAAAGTGCAATCCAAGAAGATTGCGATGAAGAATTTCGTTGCAATGTGGTTATATGGGATTGATGTCACCACTCAATGGTAATTAAAACCGAACGCAATTTTGGCAAGATGGTCTACTTCCGATGATAGCATGTTGACGTTATATGTCTTGAAATGGTTTTTACATAATGCTTATTTGGAGGACTCAATATTTTTAAGTTCATAATAAAAGTTTTCATTCAACAAAAAGCTTTTATTTCATGCGTTGGCATTAGGGTTTTAGGGGTAGTTTTGTTCATGGCCCCCATATTGCCTTAGGCAGCAATAAATTCTTCATACAATTTAAATAAAGCCCAACTATTTGGACGTATTATTGACATTTAAAAGAGTTCTACAAGTCTTAAGCATGCTCTACTTAAAATGCTCCAAAAAATCAAAATCATTACACAGAAATGAATCAGTAGCCTTTACCCCTTACAGGATGACGACAAGTTGAATGCCATCATGGACGTTTCACCGGTTCGGCTGATCGTGTCAAACAATGCTGGCCTGATAATTCCATTAAAGACAGTGCAGTACTCGGTCAGAGGTTTGCAGCAAACCCACTGTCATCTTGGATGGACTACTCACGGTGAAATCAAGTATATTTCTTAACTGTGTTCGGCCTGAAAGCTGTCTTCAAGTACCGACAGAAACAACTTTACGGTTACCGGATATTGGAAGATTCTCAGACTACCATCGGCTCATCAGAACAATTGCATACTATTTGATGATGAGAAAAATATTAGCCTCACCTGAAAAAGAAAAACCTGGAAAATTGAAGACTGAAGTTCATGACATGGATGAAGCTCGAAAAGCATAGTACAAGAAAGTTTAACATGAAGCATTCGCAGATGATTCCCTGGCCGCCTCTTGACATTTTGGTCCTTCACTTCCGGCAGCTACGACCGTCAAGCCCAGTAAAATATCCCTGATTTCCTCCTGATGCTGGCATTTTGGTCCTTCATGCCCGGCAGGTACGACCATCAAGCCCAGTGCAATATTCCTGGTTGCCTCCTGATCCTGACATTTTGGAAGATGTTGACGTGACGCTTTATTGGAAGCTGAGAAGAACTCTGCACTTTCACGAGAAATTACTGGGATGTAGAATAAAAGGGCTAGGCTGGCAGCAGCGTTCGTTTTTGTAAACGATACGCTGAATTCTTCTTTTTCTTTATTCTCAAATTATTCTCCATTCAGCTGGTTTTAAGGAGCCATAGTAGCACACTTGCAGCAAGCGAATCAATCGTGTGAGCTGGGGTTGGACCTCAAAAAAAGTTGAGAGCGAACCTCATCGATGTTGGGTCGGATCCAGAGCGGATTCAGATCCGACTCGACTGAATAAAAAAAAGTTTTGACAGCTGTTAGGGCGGACCCTGTTCCTCACTGGCAATAACCGAAAACGACATTATTCAGCCGCTGCCGCTGCGTCATTGCCTGCAGCTCCGAAACCAGTGGACGCGACTTCCGCTTCCTGACATGTATGCTCATGTTTGCCAGGTACTTTTTCACTGTTTGGCCGGTTGAACCGACCTCGTGGTCAAGCGCACGCAGCGATGTTGCCACTTTTCCCTCGATCTTCCTCTTCAGCATCCTTTGGAGCTTCTT
This sequence comes from Aedes koreicus, assembly GCA_024533555.2. Classification (NCBI taxonomy): domain Eukaryota; kingdom Metazoa; phylum Arthropoda; class Insecta; order Diptera; family Culicidae; genus Aedes; species Aedes koreicus. The sequence continues at coordinate 45,972 of JAHHFK020002941.1, read as the reverse complement.
GTCGCTCAGGGTCGTCGGCCGTCCGGACCCGGACTTTCTTTCGATGCTCTGATTGTTGTCTAATAGTGCCAAGATGTTGTAGATGCCGGAACGGGCGTATCCGGCGTCCACAAAGTGCCGCACGATATCCGTTTTCGACGCGGCGGGGTGCCGTTCCTTGAACGCGCACACTTCTGAACGGAGTTGCTTCACTGTTTTTGCTATCACGGTTAGAGTTCGACTGATAGAGCTGTCAAATTTTGTCTGCTGACTCATGGGTTACTATGATTGATGCTGCATGGGTAGTTTTGTAAGTGCGGGTGAAGGTAAACCCATGAAAAACCGGAATTTTTGTCCATTTTTTTTAATGCAGACGTTAATGGACGACGAGACGTACATTAAAGTGAACGCCAAGCAGATCCCCGGCCTGGAGTTTTCTAGATGTTCCGCAGAAGTTCCGGAAGAAGAAGGTCGACAAATTTGCCAAGAACTACTTGGTGTGCAGATGAACTGTGGGTGCGGAATATTCAACAAGCCGAACATAACTACCCGGCACCAACAACGGCCAAATATATGAAGAAGAATGCCTCCAGAAGCGCCTGCTGTCCTTCCTCCGGTCCCACGAAAATTCACGGCGATTATGAAGGGCAAGCTCCGGAAAACAGGGAAGGTCATCAAAAACGACAAGGACAAGGAAGAAAGAGTGCATGAAAGTATGTAAGGAAGATGGTGAAGGTGTTGCCTAGGATTTTATGGGTAGCGTTAAGTTCAAGGTGTGGTATTTAGCCTAGGAGATGAGGTTTAATAAACCAACTTTGCAAAAACATAGCTAATATGTGTTTATTTATTCCCTGAAAGTTTAAGTGTATCCAACATAAAATAAATTTTTGGTGATCGTTTTTTACTGTTGATTTTTTTCGAGTACAATCTTTAAAGTTCAGCAGTTCTACGTATTTGGTATTTTTTTATGTTGATTGTTAACTTAACGCAATTGCGCAAAATTCCACGAAATACATTTAAATTCAGTTATTATGGATGTTATAAGAAACGAAATTTAAATCTTATCAAAACGAAACGAAAAGAAACAAGACAAATATGTGCAACATAAAAATGTTCCGTAAAATTAAGCGACGTTTCGTTTTGAAAGGAAGCAAATGTAATTATTCGACATACCGCATACCCTTATCGAGACCCTTATCCGTCAAAAATGGCGTGAACTGAGCCAGACATTTAGACCCCAAGGAACAAGATATTGGAAATGGATGGCACTTGAGCAGTTGGAAACAATCAGCTCTCAACCAAAATTCTTGGCGAAATATTGTCACGTTGGAGGGGAGCACTTGATTTTATTATGTCAAAAACAGAAATGCAGCTACTGGCTGCAAAATGTTAGAACATGGTAAAAATTAAGATAAATCTCCAGGAAATCTCCAGTTTACTTGAGTAAACTTGATTGTTCTACTTTGTAAGGGCAGAGAAAAAATTAATCGTTGCCACTTGAAACTTGAAATTATTGAGGAAAAGCAAACTAAGAAATAATTTTACTTCTTACTGTGACTCAAATGAGTTAGATTCCAACCCTTGTTTTCAGCAGCATAGGAATGTGAACTATTAAAACCTGTTCAACAATTCTTATAAGTGGCTCAGTTAAAAACTACTGCAATCGGAACCAAATAAAAAAATGGTCAATAAACTTAATTATTCCTGTGATACATATTCAAAAACAAATGGCCAAATTTATTTTCAAACTAAAATTTTTCTAATCTCAGTCTCCCAAAACCTTACAATGAATATTTGATAACCAAGCTATGTTAAAACTGCAGTTCATTGCTTTCAAATGGTCAAGGTAAAGATACTGTTACTATTAAATAAAAAAAGACACTTAACAAATCGCCAACCCACACAAACAGCAAGTTCACACGACCTCGACCAGATTTCATGCGTCAGATATGAATTAATTTTGCAATAGTCAACATCGGGTATTGTTCATTGAAGCAGCCTCGAAAACAAAACAAAAACTTACGAAAAAAAATTCCAACAAAACACAATTAATGTTAAACAATTCCCAGCCTACGTTTTGACAAATCATCTACTATGGCCTAGCGTTGGCGTTCATGAACGAAATGATACAGATCATCTAAACAGAATCCGAAACCAACGTATTCAGTTACCCTCACTTTTGCTCTCGATGTGCAATGTGTGCGCTGTGTTATACGCTTTGATGTGAACAACAAGAACGCGACTGTTGGTAAGATGTCCATCTTCCCATCAGCAGCGGCTGCTGTTACTGCAGTGTACACCGTCTATCTGTGCAGCTCGCCTATGTGAATAACCTACAATAATTCAACAAACGGCTGACTGTCGAGCCAGCTAGCGGAAAGTCTTACTGCTTCGACCTTCACTGTGGCATTTGATGTTGCGCGGTGTTTTCTCACTTTCAGTTTTTGGTGCATATTAAACCGGCTAGTGTCAACTGAGAAAATAAATCTATAATTATTTCCCTCAATTGCGAAGTGTTATTTTGATCAATTTCAGTATTGTGCGGAAATATTGCGGATTAATGAAAGTGGCAAACTGATTTTATTCCAAAGGAGGTTAGCTGGATAATATTATAGAGAAAAGTTTATCTTTTTCGTTTGTTCAATTTTAAATATTCCTGCCTGCTTAATGAGAAATTGTATAAATCCCAATTGATGGTGTGGAAAGACACGATAGAATGAATGTTACTTTTATTACTACAGTGTGTCTCACAATAGGTGTCACCTTTTTTCAGTGTTGGTTTATTTCAGCTGGGTAATTTTTACAGCGGAATTGATTATACCCGTTTTGAGTGTATTCTTTTGACAGCTTATCGCTGAAGATAAATAAGTGATTCCGTTTGTTTATATTTATCAACTACCATGGAAGCCATACGGGAGCAAGTTTTAAAATTACACATGCAAAAGCTTAGACCATGTCAGATATTCAATAGCCTTAAGCAGTTCGGAGTGAGTAAGCGTTTTGTTTTTCGTACCTTGGAACGGTTCAAGGAAACGGGAAATATCCAGATTCAACACAAAGGAGGTGCCAGACTAACTGCCAGAACGAAGAAAAATATCAAATGTGTGAGGGAGCAAATAAGACGTAATCCGGCCGTATCTGGCCGTAAATTGAGCAAACAATTTCAAATGTCCCCTGCTTCAATAAACAGGCTCATCAAACATGATCTGGAATGTAAGCTGTACAAGAAACAACGGGTTCATGGGTTGACGGAGCGTCAAAAGCAAGCCAGGGTCTAAAGATGCAGAAATATTTTGGTTCGGCACGGTGACTCCGAGATTTTATTTTCGGATGAAAAGCTCTTCCTCCTTCAGGACAGTCATAATAAACAAAATGATCGTGTGTATCACAAAAGTCTTCCCAACAAACATCAGTGTCGAATAACTGCTTGTTCAAACAAATTTGGAGAAGTTATTCAGCTTTTTCTTTTAGAAAGCTGAATAACTTCTCCAAATTTGTTTGAACAAGCAGTTATTCGACACTGATGTTTGTTGGGTTGTCAATATTCCAAGAGATAAACTAGTTGTAGAACTCTATCAGAATGTATCGAAAATCATGGTATGGGGAGCAGTTTCACGAAAAGGAAAACTTCCTTTTTTCATAGAACCTAACGTAAAAATCAACACTGAATATTACATCGAGCAGGTTTTGAAGAACGATCTGCTTCCTCATGCTTCAACGCTGTATGGGAATACACCATATTGTTTCCAACGGGACTCAGCTCCAGCTCACAAGGCAAAGAAGACACAATCGTGGTGCGCGGAAAATTTGCCCGATTTCATCACAAGCGAAGAATGGCCTGCATCTTCACCGGATCTCAACCCACTTGACTACTTTGTTTGGGGTTATATGCTTCAACATATAGGCCCTACGAAAAGGCTTACTTTAGATCGATTTAAGTAGAAATTCCTCAGGAAATCTTGCCAGCTGTGATGGGTTTACAAAGCGTTTGTGCAATGTTATCAAGGAAAAGGGCGAGTGATTCGAATTGAATTAACATGTATCTTTCAAATGAAAAAATAAATGCTATGATTTTGTTGATTTGTTTTGCTTTTAATCCCATTTTGTTTTAGTGACATCTATTGTGAGACACCCTGTAGTTGTTGGAAGTATTTGTCTATACCACAAAAGTTCAATTCAGTGGACGCAGTGGTTCGACGCCCCAACAAAAAAAAAATTGTCGAATGATTCCAGAGAGTATGTGCTGCAGAGTACAGGCCTGAATGAAAAAACCAATTTCAAGAAAACTGTGATGCACTTGAGAGGTTCTGTAACTTTTTACAGAGTTAGGGTTTTCTTTGATAGCTTCTTAATAGTGTTTGTATGCTATTGATGTATGATATATATTACCTCTCATTGTAGCACGTAAACTAAATCTGACACCAACGGGTCCTCCCATCTGTTTGATTAGATCAAGTTTTATTAACCTCTGAATGTCCTTCCTACATTAAGATTGGTCAAAAATGCGAGCTAAGGAATGTTCATTAAGAACGTAACGAAAAAATTCCCATTTATAACCACGACACCACCCTCCCCCCTCAAGTTTTTCATATAGATATTAAATATGTTTACTATGGATCGCAATTTCCAAATCCACCCCTTCCTTTAAAAGCATGACAAACGTAATGGATCTTCCTTTATCTAACAAAGAGGATGCCCTAATGAGAAGAGAGAAGCACCCATCCTTTATCGACAAACTGCAACGGAGATTCGCATTCCCGAACAAATGTTCATACCAAGATGATAACTAATTCTGATATCAGATTTGCTCTTTGAACATGTTGTCAGCTAGGCTGAATTAACGAGAGAAAAAAAAAAACAAACAGCATTATAATTATGTTATCATTATGATTTTAAATTCATATACCTACTGAAATAATACTTCTGGTGAAAAGCATAATTTCATATCCAAAATGCGTGGAACTAAAATAGTCTTTTAAAAATGACAGCAGATGAAAACCAAATCAGTCAATGTTGATAACTTTATATGTTGATATTTTATATACGACAACAGCTGAGTCCAAAACGATATCGGGAATAACATAACTTGTAAGTTACGTGATATTAGTTTGTTATTTTGCTTTGCTAGTGTTCCCATTATTCCTATCGAATTCACCTCAATCGGGTGCCCTGATGGTCCCTCCCATATCCCGATTAAGGACCGTATCGAAAATAAGTTGTCCACATATTATTATTTCAAATCATACAAAAAATGATGTTTTATTCAAACAAATGGATGATTCTTTATTGTGCGGGATTGAACTCGAACATTGTGAAGACCGGATGAAATTAATATTATTCCTTCACGAATATGCGAATTTTTGATCAAACACTTTTCATCAAGTTCCGGTTACGCGTTTCATCGCGTTGAATTAAGTTTTGTCCGTCCAGACGCGGATATTCAGAGGTCCAGACCTCAGCCTTTGATCACTGACCTTTCTCTACAAAAAAAAAACGCCTTCTACTTAACTATCGGAACGAATTTAAGTTTTATTTTTAAGCATCTAAAGTAAATTGATAGATGTTTTCTGCCTAATCACTGGTATCGAAATAATATATTTGGTCACGATCGTGTAGTTATATTACCAACATACGAGATGTTTTCGCCAAGCGAGAAATTGAAATTATCAGGAGATAGAGGATACGATCGAATCTGATCTAAAGAGATCCGAATCAGAGGTTCTTGATTGGTATTAGACCGAAATGCCAGCCGCCTTGAGACCCGAAGTTTTTCAACGAATGCTTGTTACAATTTCGTACAAATTTGATTCATCTCTCTGCTATTAATTCTTTTGCTTATTTCTAACATGATTATACTAGGATTTTAGTTCATTTTTTCTGCTAAGTTACTATTGCTGCGGACTTCGTTGCTGGACTTTACCGACCCTTGTCGGCGGGAACGACACCACACTTGCGCGTATGGTTGGGAACTTGATGGATCTGCTTTCAATGCGCCTCACTGGGCTCACATGTGTTGCTTTCTACTTCTTCGGGACTTCTTGGTGAGATGACATCAATGACTTCTTTACGGTGCTTTGACTGGTATGGACGAGTGCACTTCTTTGCATCGGATGAAGCTTCCTTCCTCATCGGGCTTCTCTTCGGGGTGCGTTTGCAGGTGTATGTGGGGATGGTTTCCTCGAAAAGAATTGGATGTAGTTGACCGAATATAAATTTATGAAACCGGAACAAGCAAGAACAGGGCCTGACGATCAACCGTTGAGTGTGAACCTGGGTGGTAGCATTAATTGTGCGTAATTTCTTCAATAGTAGGATGACTAGCGTTTCGTAAGACTTGTAGCTTCGTGCCATCGGTTTTTTTTATTGACGGGATGAGCTGGCCAGGCACAATGCCAACCAGTTGACGACGGCTGTAAGGAGGTATTACCATAGCTTCCTCCGAACGAACGACAATAGTTAGAGCGCGCAGTGGTGCTGCCGACGAATTGTAATAATTAGAATGATTCTTAACTTGCGATGACCCTGTGGCCAACGCCGACCACTTGTGCGTCGAGACCTTTACCAGACGAAACGACGTTTACATACATGCACAGACCATACCAATTGACCTTCTACCAATTTGGTTACCCTTGAAATTGTGGAATGATGACATCGAAAATCTTGAATGATGCCGTGGCACCGGGGTGCAATCTTTGAGTTTGAGGCATTAGAGAATTGCTAATTTTCTTCATTGTTCCGGATAGGAAGTGGACAGATTTTCGAGATTCCTCGATCAAAGCATCCGTCCTTTGTGCGGACCGTGATGACACGGATATTGCCGTCTGACCCTTCGAAGACTTTGGTAACCCTACCCTAGTGCCACTTCTGTGGAGGGGCATTCTCATCCTTGAGTAGGGCCATTGTACCGATGCGAATATTGTTCCGCTGTTTGGTCCACTTCGTGCGGTTATGCAGATCCGTAAGATATTGCGTGGCCCACCTAGTCCATACTTGCTGAAACACTGGCTGCATGTTCTCCCACTTCGTCAGACGGTTGATGGGAACGTTCTGCAAATCTGTCTCCAGGATGGCGACTAGTTTTTTGTTTATGACAATTGTGAGACATACATTATGTTTTGAAAGCTCTACCATCTGCGCTATTTTTATTCTGAAGTAGTACCGGAAAAGGTTCATTCGTCGCATTGTAGCAAAAATGAATGCAATCAAACATTTTGTGTTACTTGGAGAATACTTTTACGAAAAACGACGATACACCGTTTTCTTTTCTATCTTCGTTTTGATACCGTTTTCCAGTATGGTGGAAGATATACTCGTCAGTAGCCTGTCTGATGTCAAGCGAGCTTCGCTGACGTTTGAGCGGGTAATGTGACCAGAGCTAAAAAGCTCTAGTTGAAACACACAATGCAACCCATCAGCAATAAAGTATATCTTAGCCAATAAAAATAAACACAAACTCAATCCTCTTCGCTGCGGTGTATTAGCTATAAGATATAAATCAAACATCACAACCCCTCGAAAGTGAAGGACGCAATCATTGGAGAGTCATTGACTATAGTTCAAATGAAAATTCAAGTGATTATTTTCAAACTGCTATTGCTAACATTTTGCGGAATGTTTACTGTCTCAACTTCTTATTGCATTATACGAAACGTGAGGTATTGGTTTCCAGATTACACAGTCACATTTCGGTTTTCCAAATTGAGACCAATAGATTCAAGTTGCAGCAAGATGAACCTATGGTAATAGCGTTTTCCAAGCGGCTATTATTCGAAACCAGCTTCACAGTGGCCTAGATCAGCCTTTTCTTCAAGAAGCCACAGATCGAATCGGCGAAAAATCGAATCTGTTTACGCGTGCCAATTATCTCCGAAAGGCGTGCTCGCGAACACTAATTTGCCATCAAATTGCCATACATTGGCATCTGCCGATAAATTGATTTTCCTCTTAGTAAAGCACGTCGTCACCGTGGATCTACAGCACGCACCAATAGCGCACGAAATTTGGCAAACCGTTTCGCCCCGTGACAAAAATGAAGTTCAATTGATTTGATGTATTCGGAAAAGTTAAATAAATGCGTGAATGATGAAAGGGGCGTCTGTGAAGTATGTTCCATAGGAAACGACTTAAATTTACTTCACTTCATTACCATCACGATTTGCGAAAATAAATATTACATGTATGAAATAGAACTCGTGAAAATTCGTTTTTCCGAAATAAAAAAAAAGTCCTTTTTAAAATCAATTGATGTGATTATTGATGTTTACGAACGCATTGGTAAAATGAGTTTCAAACAGTTTTATTTTGGACCACTGTGCGTGTGGCAATCTCCCACGGTAATCCGCCACAATTCAATTGGAGAAAATATGTGTGTATGAACTTTGGCGAAAGAAGACGAATGCGAAATAAAAACGCTGTGGTCGTTGGTTACATGTGGTAGGTCTGCTTATGTGCTTGCTTTCTGCTAGTGCATCCATTCGGGGTTTAATGGAATCGAAAGTGAAATTGATCTGTAAAACGGTCCTATGATGTAAAGTAAATGAAGCATGATGATCGAAAGTAAAACAAAAAGTAAAGTAAATGTGTCCAACAAATGGTCTGCAACATTACCCAATGGCGATCACTTCCCATTTCACGGGTCTGGTTTTCGCTTCTCTCAAGGTGTACCGGAGGAATAATATGTGTGGGCTTATACCACTAGATCGAGAAAACAAACTGTTGGACAGATTTCTACGATACCCTACGTAAACATCCCGGTAATACCCTTTTGCATAAGCAACAACATTGTAAAGTGTCCAAATACGTTAAAACTAAAACTAAAACTTCTTTATTCAAACCCCTAATTATGATGGTTTCAACAATATAAAATTTGGAGTTTTTTTCAATGATTAAATATTCTCATTTGTAAGTCCCGATTATTTAACAAATAACAAAACAAATATAAAATAAGGGTGAAATATCTTACTAAGGAGGAGTAGAAGGGTTTTCTTTCTTAAGTTTATCTCCTTAAATGCGTTTGTTCTTCAGAATGTCCAAAAGCCAAGAGAACTATCCCTTACGTTTATTATAACTCGAAACCTCTGATCACAGTCACTCACGTTATGTCTACTGTCTCTACACTGTATAGTACTAAGACCATTCATTTTGAACGGATACTACAAATGGTATAACTCGCTGTTTCGGAGATGCAAATCTAAATTTCTCAGTTAACAATTTCTCAATACTTGTGGGCACTTATTAGCATTCCAATTTATTTTCATCAAATAAATTCCACTGAACGCCGAATTTTACATTATCAAAATGCATAGACAAAAAAATACCGGATATGCGTAAGACTACATTACACGGTTGTTAGTTCAAATGAATTAAAAAATGACTCCAGGTTTTTCATCTTGAAACTTGAAAGTATTTCATATTTTACTAATTAAACTGAACTACTGTATCAAACACTGAAATGATTTGTACACGATGAAAACACAGCTATATTTTGGCAAATACTACGTTGCAGCAGCTAACGTATGCATGAACAAAACTAGACCGATTTTGTCGATTTTTCATGCGATTACTCTGCCGCCTGATAGTGAATCCACCTATGTATCGCCAATCTTAGCAACCCTGTTGTGGACATAAAAAATTGACAACGTTATAAAAAAAAATTCAGGGATATAACCGCAAGGTTAACGTACGACCGCGTTGGTTTATTTTTTTTTTAATCAGTTCGTTTATTTGTTAGGCTCAGGCGTGTGTAACACTTTACGGAGCCGATATTCAATATTGTTATTTACAATGTATAATTTTTCAATTTTAGTAAAGTGGGGTGCCAATTACTCGTGGCTAGCTCGAGGTTAATGGGTCACATTATTGTTTGGAAGGGGCTAGGCAGGTAACTTATTTCAGGTATTTGTTGCTGCTCATGGTTGCGACATCTTCCAAATCCTCGGTCTCTGTAGTCCCTTACAGGAACTAAGCTGCAGATGGGTGACCACAGCTTGCTGGGCAGGTACAAGTAGCACGGAAACAAAAGGATAATATAACTGGGACACAATGGCAGGGAATTTACTAGAGTGAAAGGGAGGGGGTGATGACATTACACTCTTAGATCAGACAAACAAAGGAATTCGTAAATCGCTTGCATGTAGGGAAGATCACGCATTCCCAAAACATCTCTTACTTCGCGGAAGGGTTGTCTACCTCGGGCCACAAGGGTATCCAATAGTCGTGCTCTGGAGGCATCATTACCCGGGCAATGCCAAACTGCGTGATCGATGTCATCATAACCGGTTCCGCACCTACATATGTTGCTATCGACGAGGTTAATTCTGTAGAGATGTGCGTCTAGCGAGTAGTGGTTGGACATAAGTCTTGACATCACACGAATGAAACCGCGACTTACATCCAGACCTTTGAACCACGATCTCGACGAAACATTTGGAATAATGGAATGTAACCACCGCCCAAGAGAATTACTTGTCCAAGCGTTTTGCCAACTTTGAAGAGAACTCTGACGTACTAATGGGAAAAATTCATCATGTGAAATTCTTCTTTCAAAAATCTCGCCTTCTTGTGCGCCCACCTTTGCTAGAGAGTCCGCCTTCTCATTGCCTGGAATTGAGCAATGTGAGGGGACCCATACAAAGGTAATTCTAAATGATCTTTCGACCAACGCACACATCTGCTCCCTTATTTTTGAAAGAAAGTAAGATGAGTGCTTAACTGTTTTCATCGACTGGAGAGCCTCAATAGAACTGAGACTATCCGAGAAGATGAAATAATGGTCTACGGGCATGTCGGAAATTATCCCCAATGCGAAATTGATTGCTGCCAGCTCAGCAACATATACGGAACAAGGTTCCTGAAGTTTCCGGAAGGCAGATGAGTATTCATTGTAAACACCGAAACCAGTGGATCCATCAATGCGCGACCCATCAGTGAAAATTCTTCTATTGCAATTGACATGTTGGTACTTTTCGATGAAAATATGGGGAATTAAAATAGGTCGAAGTTGATCTGGAACTCCTTGAATAGCCTGTTTCATGGAGAGATCATAAGCAATGGAGGAACTGTGATAAGGAAAGCGTACACTAGGAGGGATATAGCATGGAAGACTAATATCAGATGACATATAGTTAATATAGATTCGTAAGAATCTAGACTGGGTTCTCAATTCGAGCATTTCTTCGAAGTTTTCAATCACAAGGTTGTTACTGATTCCACACTTGATCAGTATTCTAGATGAGAGCTCCCAGAAGCGGTACTGTAAGGGTTTTACTCCTGCCAGAACCTCCAGGCTCATATTATGCGTTGAATGCATACAGCCAAGGGCAATACGTAGACAACGATATTGAATGCGTTCCAATTTGATGAGGTGGCTATTTCTTGCCGAGAGGAAACAAAAAGAGCCATATTCGAGAACTGAAAGAATAGTTGTTTTATAGAGTTTAATAAGGTCTTCCGGGTGAGCACCCCAACATGTCCCGGATATTGATCTTAGAAAATTGATCCTTTGTTGACATTTCTGTTTTAAATACGCAAAGTGATTACTCCAAGTGCATTTTGAATCAAACATGACTCCAAGGTATTTGAAGGTCAAAGATTGGGTAATGTCTCTTCCCAACAGCTTGAGACGCAGTTGGGCTGGGAACCGCTTTCTAGTAAACACTACCAATTCGGTTTTATGCGGTGAAAACTCGATCCCCAAATTTCTGGCCCAGATGGACAGATTATCTAGGGAATTTTGCAATGGTCTTTGCAAGATTTCCGCACGTGGACCTCTAAAGGAGATCACAGCATCGTCTGCAAGTTGTCTTAGCGTGCATCTATTTTCCAAGCAGTTATCAATATCTTTAACATAAAAATTATAAAGCAAGGGACTTAAACATGAGCCTTGGGGTAAGCCCATGTAGCTAATTCTGGAAGTTGTCAGTTGACCTAGATTGAAGGTCATTTGTTTTTCTGACAGTAAATTATACAAAAAGTTATTTAAAATTCCTGGTAATCCACTACTGTGCAGACTATCTGCCAGTATATCTATGGAAACTGAATCAAATGCGCCCTTAATATCCAGAAATACTGAAGCCAATTGCTCCTTGTGTGCAAAGGCCAGTTGTATATCAGATGAAAGCAACGCTAAACAATCGTTTGTTCCTTTGCTCTTTCGGAAACCAAATTGCGTATTTGATAGCAGGTTGTTTGATTCAACCCAACGGTCAAGTCTTGATAGGATCATTTTTTCTAACAATTTCCTTAAACATGATAGCATAGAGATCGGACGGTAAGAATTGTAATCAGACGCTGGTTTCCCAGGCTTTTGAATAGCTATTACTTTAACCCACCTCGATGACGGTGGAACTATGTTTAATTCCATGAGAGTGTTATACAGGTTAAGTAATCGTCTTTTAGCGATTACGGGAGATTTTTTAGAAGGTTAAATTTAATCATATCCCTTCCCGGAGCAGAGTTATTCGATGAAAGAAGTGCCATTGAAAATTCCAACATTGTGAATGGTTCGTCCAGAGAACCGTTACTTCGGGTAGTATCCCGTAAATTCGGTTGTGTTGGGACAGAGTCTGGACAAACCTTTTTAGCGAAGTCGAATATCCACTGCATGGAGTATTCTTCACTCTCATTGGAGGATGAGCGGTTTCGCATGTAACGAGCCTTTCTCCAAAGCGTTGTCATCGAGGTTTCTCTAGATAGTCCCTCTACAAACGAACGCCAGTAATTGCGTTTCTTTGCTTTGAGTAAGTTTTTAAGCTTTTTTTCAAGCTTGAGGTACTTATCAAAAAGCTCACATGTTTCATGTCTACGATAATCTTTAAACGCATCGGATTTCTCAAGATACAACTTAGTGCATTCGTCATCCCATCCAGGGGTGGCGGGTCTTCTTTTGAGGGATGCACTTGGAACACGTCGTTTCTGAGCTTCTAATGCACTTTTGTACATCAGTTCGGAAAGGAAACGATACTCTTCTAATGGTGGAAGAGGATCGGTAGAATCAATACCAAGGGTTACCGCCGATGCAAAATGTTGCCAATCAATATGCCTCGTGAGGTCATAAGGAACATGGATTGACTGGTCTGTTTTTTGAAAACTATTTGTGATTGAGATAATAATTGGTAAGTGATCACTACCATGGGGATCATTGATTACCTTCCACAGACAATCTAATGATAGTGAATTAGAGCACAAAGATATGTCAAGTCGACTCTCCCTGGCAGGAGGTTTTGCTATTCGTGTCGCTTCCCCAGTGTTCAAGATGGTCAAGTTGAAATCGTCGCATAAGTCATAGAAAATACCCGCTCTGTTGTCATCGTATTGTTCGCCCCAAGCAGTACCGTGGGAGTTCAGATCGCCCAGAATAAGAACTGGAGATGGAAGTAATGTAATTGAACTCCAAAGTTGACGGCGGTTTATTGATGCCCTCGGAGGGACATAGACGGAAGCTATGCAAAGATCTTTATTCTTTACATTTATTTGGCAAGCGACGATTTCAATGCCTGAGATTATTGGGAGTGAGATTTTATAGAAGGGGTAGCACTTTTTGATCCCCAAAAGTACGCCACCATATGAATCATCTCGGTCCAGGCGAATAATGTTAAAATCGTGGAAGTTTAATTCATCTTCAGATGAAAGCCATGTTTCACAGAGAGCAAATATATCACAATCAGAATTGTGAATCAAATACTTGAACGAGTCTAATTTAGGTATTAGACTACGACAGTTCCATTGTAATACGGTGATCATATCTTGATCCTCACTCGACGAATTATTCATCGAAAGATATGAATTCACCAATAAGGGGCCATGATACAGTCAATTGCTTGAAGTAGTTTCCAACTATAGGAATAAGCAGGTCAATAATTCCTCGGAGCGGTGAAGCATCCGAAAGGCCAAGAGCATTTAAAATGTTATCCACAATGTCCCTAAAATTAATCTTACCTCGCTTGGACGGGATATTCTTAGAATTGCGAGAAGACGTAGTTTTTGGTTTTGGCAACCTCTTACGGTTACTGTTATTAGGTAGCGGCGGGTTGGTATAGCTACAGCTAGGAACGGATGCATCAGCTATTACCGGTTTATTCGGTTTTTTTAATTGACCCCCGCTACCTCCAATTTTTTGCAAGCTTTTGAGAGTAGGTTTTATTTGTTTCCGGCGCACACCCGGAGAACTAGTAGGCTTTCTTTTACCGGGGGCGTGTACCTCCGGAAATCCACTCTCATCGGCTTCGTCAGAGTCCAGTTCATCGGAAGACAAAATCAAAAAAGGATTTTCATTTTGAGCGGCTGATACAGACGATGCAGACGCTCCGTTTTGCGACTTTAACATTTCTGCATACGTCTGCTTGGAGCGTTCTTGTATGGAACGTCTCACATTACCAGTGCGCTTCTTGTACACGGGGCAGTTCCAAATCGTGGGAGGGTTTTTGCCACAGTAAGCACACTTTGTTGCTTCCTGTTGGCAAGCATCCTCTAGATGCCTTTGGCCGCATTTGCCACAACGGGGCTTGTTGTCGCAAAAAGTAGCCGTATGACCCAACTGTTTGCACTTGGTACAATTAAATACCCTTGGTACAAAAAGGCGCACTGGGAAAAAAAAACTTTATCAATTTCAACAAATTTTGGGAGAATTGATCCGGCGAAGGTCACTTGTAGCGAGTCCGATGGTGAATACGTCTTTTTTCCATCTACCATTGATCCTGCATGCAATTGTTTGCATTCCAGAATCTCAATGGTAGACGAAGCAGAATCTGGAAGTCGCCCCTTACCTTCCATAACGTCTTCACACGTCAGGCTCGCTGCAGAAACCACACCATCTATCTCCACATCTCGAGATGGGATGTAGACGTAGTACTCGACATTATAACCTTCTTTATTAGAATTTCATTTGCAATTTTCCCACCCCCCCCCCCCCCCCCCCCCCCCCCCCCCCCCCCCCCCATACCTAGGGTCCCCCAGGCCCCCCCCCCCCCCCCCTCAACCGAAACAAACCGCGTGTTACTGCACCTACATATAAAATTGCAAATGAATTATAATGTCGAGTACTACGTCTACATCCCATCTCGAGATGTGGAGATAGATGGTGTGGTTTCTGCAGCGAGCCTGACGTGTGAAGACGTTATGGAAGGTAAGGGGCGACTTCCAGATTCTGCTTCGTCTACCATTGAGATTCTGGAATGCAAACAATTGCATGCAGGATCAATGGTAGATGGAAAAAAGACGTATTCACCGTCGGACTCGCTACAAGTGACCTTCGCCGGATCAATTCTCCCAAAATTTGTTGAAATTGATAAAGTTTTTTTCCCAGTGCGCCTTTTTGTACCAAGGGTATTTAATTGTACCAAGTGCAAACAGTTGGGTCATACGGCTACTTTTTGCGACAACAAGCCCCGTTGTGGCAAATGCGGCCAAAGGCATCTAGAGGATGCTTGCCAACAGGAAGCAACAAAGTGTGCTTACTGTGGCAAAGAGCCTCTCCACGATCTGCAGAACTGCCCCGTGTACAAGAAGCGCACTGGTAATGTGAGACGTTCCATACAAGAACGCTCCAAGCAGACGTATGCAGAAATGTTAAAGTCGCAAAACGGAGCGTCTGCATCGTCTGTATCAGCCGCTCAAAATGAAAATCCTTTTTTGATTTTGTCTTCCGATGAACTGGACTCTGACGAAGCCGATGAGAGTGGATTTCCGGAGGTACACGCCCCCGGTAAAAGAAAGCCTACTAGTTCTCCGGGTGTGCGCCGGAAACAAATAAAACCTACTCTCAAAAGCTTGCAAAAAATTGGAGGTAGAGGGGGTCAATTTAAAAAACCGAATAAACCGGTAATAGCTGATGCATCCGTTCCTAGCTGTAGCTATACCAACCCGCCGCTACCTAATAACAGTAACCGTAAGAGGTTACCAAAAACTACGTCTTCTCGCAATTCTAAGAATATCCCGTCCAAGCGAGGTAAGATTAATTTTAGGGACATTGTGGATAACATTTTAAATGCTCTTGGCCTTTCGGATGCTTCACCGCTCCGAGGAATTATTGACCTGCTTATTCCTATAGTTGGAAACTACTTCAAGCAATTGACTGTATCATGGCCCCTTATTGGTGAATTCATATCTTTCGATGAATAATTCGTCGAGTGAGGATCAAGATATGATCACGGTATTACAATGGAACTGTCGTAGTCTAATACCTAAATTAGACTCGTTCAAGTATTTGATTCACAATTCTGATTGTGATATATTTGCTCTCTGTGAAACATGGCTTTCATCCGAAGATGAATTAAACTTCCACGATTTTAACATTATTCGCCTGGACCGAGATGATTCATATGGTGGCGTACTTCTGGGGATCAAAAAGTGCTACCCCTTCTATAAAATCTCACTCCCAATAATCTCAGGCATTGAAATCGTCGCTTGCCAAATAAATGTAAAGAATAAAGATCTTTGCATAGCTTCCGTCTATGTCCCTCCGAGGGCATCAATAAACCGCCGTCAACTTTGGAGTTCAATTACATTACTTCCATCTCCAGTTCTTATTCTGGGCGATCTGAACTCCCACGGTACTTCTTGGGGCGAACAATACGATGACAATAGAGCGGGTATTTTCTATGACTTATGCGACGATTTCAACTTGACCATCTTGAACACTGGGGAAGCGACACGAATAGCAAAACCTCCTGCCAGGGAGAGTCGACTTGACATATCTTTGTGTTCTAATTCACTATCATTAGATTGTCTGTGGAAGGTAATCAATGATCCCCATGGTAGTGATCACTTACCAATAATTATCTCAATCACAAATAGTTTTCACAAAACAGACCAGCCAATCCATGTTCCTTATGACCTCACGAGGCATATCGATTGGCAACATTTTGCATCGGCGGTAACCCTTGGTATTGATTCTACCGATCCTCTTCCACCATTAGAAGAGTATCGTTTCCTTTCCGACCTGATGTACAAAAGTGCATTAGAAGCTCAGAAACGACGTGTTCCAAGTGCATCCCTCAAAAGAAGACCCGCCACCCCTGGATGGGATGACGAATGCACTAAGTTGTATCTTGAGAAATCCGATGCGTTTAAAGATTATCGTAGACATGAAACATGCGAGCTTTTTGACAAGTACCTCAAGCTTGAAAAAAAGCTTAAAAACTTACTCAAAGCAAAGAAACGCAATTACTGGCGTTCGTTTGTAGAGGGACTATCTAGAGAAACCTCGATGACAACGCTTTGGAGAAAGGCTCGTTACATGCGAAACCGCTCATCCTCCAATGAGAGTGAAGAATACTCCATGCAATGGATATTCGACTTCGCTAAAAAGGTTTGTCCAGACTCTGTCCCAACACAACCGAATTTACGGGATACTACCCGAAATAACGGTTCTCTGGCCGAACCATTCACAATGTTGGAATTTTCAATGGCACTTCTTTCATCGAATAACTCTGCTCCGGGAAGCGATATGATTAAATTCAACCTTCTAAAAAAATCTTCCTGATATCGCTAAAAGACGATTACTTAACCTGTATAACACTCTCATGGAATTAAATATAGTTCCACCCGCATGGAGGCAGGTTAAAGTAATAGCTATTCAAAAGCCTGGGAAACCAGCGTCTGATTACAATTCTTACCGTCCGATCTCTATGCTATCATGTTTAAGGAAATTGTTAGAAAAAATGATCCTATCAAGACTTGACCGTTGGGTTGAATCAAACAACCTACTATCAAATACGCAATTTGGTTTCCGAAAGAGCAAAGGAACAAACGATTGTTTAGCGTTGCTTTCATCTGATATACAACTGGCCTTTGCACACAAGGAGCAATTGGCTTCAGTATTTCTGGATATTAAGGGCGCATTTGATTCAGTTTCCATAGATATACTTGCAGATAGTCTGCACAGTAGTGGTTTGCCAGGAATTTTAAATAACTTTTTGTATAATTTACTGTCAGAAAAACAAATGACCTTTAATCTAGGTCAACTGACAACTTCCAGAATTAGCTACATGGGCTTACCCCAAGGCTCATGTTTAAGTCCCTTGCTTTATAATTTTTATGTTAAAGATATTGATAACTGCTTGGAAAATAGATGCACGCTAAGACAACTTGCAGACGATGCTGTGATCTCCTTTAGAGGTCCACGTGCGGAAATCTTGCAAAGACCATTGCAAAATTCCCTAGATAATCTGTCCATCTGGGCCAGAAATTTGGGGATCGAGTTTTCACCGCATAAAACCGAATTGGTAGTGTTTACTAGAAAGCGGTTCCCTGCCCAACTGCGTCTCAAGCTTTTGGGAAGAGACATTACCCAATCTTTGACCTTCAAATACCTTGGAGTCATGTTTGATTCAAAATGCACTTGGAGTAATCACTTTGCGTATTTAAAACAGAAATGTCAACAAAGGATCAATTTTCTAAGATCAATATCCGGGACATGTTGGGGTGCTCACCCGGAAGACCTTATTAAACTCTATAAAACAACTATTCTTTCAGTTCTCGAATATGGCTCTTTTTGTTTCCTCTCGGCAAGAAATAGCCACCTCATCAAATTGGAACGCATTCAATATCGTTGTCTACGTATTGCCCTTGGCTGTATGCATTCAACGCATAATATGAGCCTGGAGGTTCTGGCAGGAGTAAAACCCTTACAGTACCGCTTCTGGGAGCTCTCATCTAGAATACTGATCAAGTGTGGAATCAGTAACAACCTTGTGATTGAAAACTTCGAAGAAATGCTCGAATTGAGTACCCAGTCAAGATTCTTACGAATCTATATTAACTATATGTCATCCGATATTAGTCTTCCATGCTATAACCCTCCTAGTGTACGCTTTCCTTATCACAGTTCCTCCATTGATTATGATCTCTCCATGAAACAGGCTATTCAAGGAGTTCCAGATCAACTTCGACCTATTTTAATTCCCCATATTTTCATCGAAAAGTACCAACATGTCAGTTGCAATAGAAGAATTTTCACTGATGGGTCACGCATTGATGGATCCACTGGTTTCGGTGTTTACAATGAATACTCATCTGCCTTCCGGAAACTTCAGGAACCTTGTTCCGTATATGTTGCTGAGCTGGCAGCAATCAATTTCGCATTGGGGATAATTTCCGACATGCCCATAGACCATTATTTCATCTTCTCGGATAGTCTCAGTTCTATTGAGGCCCTCCAGTCGATGAAAACAGTTAAGCACTCATCTTACTTTCTTTCAAAAATAAGGGAGCAGATGTGTGCGTTGGTCGAAAGATCATTTAGAATTACCTTTGCATGGGTCCCCTCACATTGCTCAATTCCAGGCAATGAGAAGGCGGACTCTCTAGCAAAGGTGGGCGCACAAGAAGGCGAGATTTTTGAAAGAAGAATTTCACATGATGAATTTTTCCCATTAGTACGTCAGAGTTCTCTTCAAAGTTGGCAAAACGATTGGACAAGTAATTCTCTTGGGCGGTGGTTACATTCCATTATTCCAAATGTTTCGTCGAGATCGTGGTTCAAAGGTCTGGATGTAAGTCGCGGTTTCATTCGTGTGATGTCAAGACTTATGTCCAACCACTACTCGCTAGACGCACATCTCTACAGAATTAACCTCGTCGATAGCAACATGTGTAGGTGCGGAACCGGTTATGATGACATCGATCACGCAGTTTGGCATTGCCCGGGTAATGATGCCTCCAGAGCACGACTATTGGATACCCTTGTGGCCCGAGGTAGACAACCCTTCCGCGAAGTAAGAGATGTTTTGGGAATGCGTGATCTTCCCTACATGCAAGCGATTTACGAATTCCTTTGTTTGTCTGATCTAAGAGTGTAATGTCATCACCCCCTCCCTTTCACTCTAGTAAATTCCCTGCCATTGTGTCCCAGTTATATTATCCTTTTGTTTCCGTGCTACTTGTACCTGCCCAGCAAGCTGTGGTCACCCATCTGCAGCTTAGTTCCTGTAAGGGACTACAGAGACCGAGGATTTGGAAGATGTCGCAACCATGAGCAGCAACAAATACCTGAAATAAGTTACCTGCCTAGCCCCTTCCAAACAATAATGTGACCCATTAACCTCGAGCTAGCCACGAGTAATTGGCACCCCTCTTTACTAAAATCGAAATAGAAAAATTGTTAATTACAATATTGAATATCGGCTCCGCAAAGTGTTACACACGCCTGAGCCTAATAAATAAACGAACTGATTAAAAAAAAATCCTCACACAAGCATCTCTTCAAAATGTGCTTACCTATCATACACACACATTGTTTATGTGTGAACAATGTTCTGTCAGATTTATTTCACGTGAAAACTTCAAAAGTCGAGGAAAACGCAGAAAAAACTATTTTGTGTTCGGTACTGTAACATAATCGGAAAATTACAGTTTCACAGTTTTCTTAGTTTTCTCAGGAAATAAAATTCATAGGTAAGTAGTTTAAATGTACTACTTTGCGTTAAACATAAAGTTTTGTTGTGAAATTTACTGTAATATATTGTATTTTGGTGGAACGTGTAAGCCGCCTTTAGGCTGGGTTGGGCATTTGGGCGAACTAAAAATCGTTTTTGCAGTAAATAAAAAACATTCAAAAGTTCGTCATTTGGGCCTATTTTTATAATGTTCTATAGGTTTTGGTTTCGCGTCTCACAATAAAAACACCATCGAGAGGAAATTTGTCCCTGTTGAGCGACCAGCAGGTCAAGGAGGCACTTGAATCGCAGGAAGACGAGTTCGAAACTGATGAGGAACCTGATGCGGGAGACGACTTTGGTGATAGTGATGACAATTGTTTTCGCGACTCTGAAGTGGTTGAATAGTTTATATCACCACCTTCATCCAAAAAAACGAGGAGGGACATTGATAAGGATTCCAGGATCAGCAAAGGGAAGTCGAACCCAATTGTGGGACCTGGAACATTCACTGGACGACTGCGGACGAAATCGATGCTATGTCTTCAGTATTTAAGAACATCAAGTGGCGTAAAGGAAATCTGGTCGTCCCGGAATCAGACCTCCTTGTTGATGAACCTGACCTGGAACAGTTTAATGAAATGAACAAACTGTTCAAATGCTTCTCATACTTTCTCGATGGCATCCTGGAGCACAAAGGAGCTCAGACAAACCTTTTTGCGAAGCAAAAAAACATCACGACCAATTTTTCTACAACATTCTTATTTGCATGTCTGTTTACCGATTCCATAGTGTGAGATCCTATTGGAGTGAATATGCATTCCTGCCCATCCAAAATACAAGGCCACGAAACAGATTCGATTAAACTCGCCAACACCTACACTTTAACGACAATGACACCATACCTGATAAGACTTCAGTGGATTTTGACATATTAAATAAAAGGCAGCCCTAAGTTTGCACCTTTAAACTAAAGGAATGATCCATGAAAAATTGAAATTCGTTCCATAAAAAACGTATTTCTGACCCATAAAGCTCTGATGTAAATCCATAACAAAATTAAAATGATCCATAAAATACAGCAATGTGATCCATACTTTATGTAAGTTTTAGCAATAAAATGTCAAAAATGTACCGTTTTATATCTAGGCTATGATCCATAAAATTGTACCGATTACCCATAAACATATTGCAAATTATCCATAAAAGGTTCAATAACTTTCCTTAAACTTGTAAAATTGATCCATAGAATTTAACGTTTGTAAACTAAAATATATGTACATGATCAATAAATTATTGAAAATATTCTATAAATAAATCACCAATGATCTATAAAAGGTTTGAAAATGAACCATAAACTTCTATATATGGTCCATAGCAAATCAATTTTGTGCATTTATAATAATATAAATGATCCATTAATTATGCCGGAATTATTCCAATTTTGGGTTTAAATTTTTTTAAATTTAACAACGGGAAAAAATCGATCCCTGACTGTGCTACTACTCAAAGTTATTAAAATGTCCGTTCCTTTATATATGAGGCTTAAATATTGCTGTAAAAGAAGGATCACTTTGGAGAAGATTTTTAATTTTCAGAACGCAGACTTACTTTTGCGATCTCACGTTCTTTTACGACCGCAACTGTGACAATTGTTTCCCAATAAATTTGGTAAAGAGCACTCGTGCACGTAAAGAACTACGGCAGCCCTATGTTTGCACCTTTAAAACTGAAGAAATGATCCATGAAAAATTGCAAATCGTTCTATAAAAAACGAATTCTTGACCCATAAGACTCTGGTGAAAACCCACAAAAAAATAAAAAATAAATTATCCGTAAAATTCATCAATTTGATCCATACTTTTAACAAAATTTTGCAATAAAATATCAAAAATTAACCGTTTTTTATCAAGGGAAGAATATATAATTTTTTTCGGATTTCCCATTAACACATTGCAAATGATACTTAAAAGGTTCAATATTTTTCCTTAAGCTTGCAAAATTGATCCACAGAATGTAACATATGTGCGTATCATCTATTAATTAATGTAAATGTTCCATAAATAAATTGCCAGGGACCCCTGATAGTTTGTATAACAAATCATAGTCTTCAAAAAATGATTCATAACAAACAACTTTGTGAACTTAAAAATTATTTGATCTCCCCGCAACTGCGACACATGCTTGTCAAGAAATTTGGTAAAGAGCTCTCCTGCACATAAAGAACTGCAGGGCAAATTTATGACTTGATTTAAGTTTCAGAAAATTTGATTTAAATTATGCCGGGCAGACGCTTGCTGTTCAACTCGCTGTCGCTCGTCGGACCAAACTAAAAAAAAAACATCCTCTGTTTGCATTATACCGGGCAAATGCTTGAATCAGCCGTTTGCCTGGAATCTAATCTACGCTATGTTAACACTTCGGATGTCGGAAACATCGACCGTTTAGTTCTTCAATCCTCAACACGGCTACGCAAAAACTCCGCAATCCTTCTTTAGCAGTAATACTATATCCGGATACCTGAAAGAATGGACATGTAACTAAATTTGAGTAGTAACGCAGTTGGAGATCAATTTTACAATCTTTAAGGATCAAAATTTTAAAAAAAAAGTGCCCCAACCTGGAAAAATGCAGGCATAATTTATGGATCATACCATACGGTTTAGCGAACAAAACTGATTTACTATGTATCATTATTATAAGCTTATGGTTCATTATTCATCATTCTATGGATCATTGGCAATTTATTTATGAAAAAATTCAAAAAATATATGGAACATGCAAATACATTTTATTGCACAAAGGATACATTCTATGAATCAATTTTACAAGTTTAAGGAAAGTTATTGAACCTTTTATGGATAATATGCAATATGTTTATGGGTAATCCGTACACTTTTAACGACCATGCCCTAGATATAAAACGGTACATTTTTGATATTTTATTGCTAAATTTGTAATAAAGTATGGATCAGAGTGATGAATTTTATGGATCATTTCAATTTTTTTTATGGATATTCACCAGAATCTTATGGGTAAAAAATGCGTTTTTCGTGGCACGATTTTCAATTTTTTATGGATCGTTTATTACTTTTTATATGCAAAAGTACGTTTGCCTAAATAAAATGCCGGGTCTGTCATTGAACATTGTAATGATACATTCAAATCGGTTCCACTCACTCAACATCTTTGCGTAGATTAGCAGATGTTTTCCACCAACAAAAAGGCACTTATTCGGCAGTACTTGGCAAACAAACCCCACAAATGAGGTTTTACCAAGGGGTGGATCGCTCAGCACACTTTTCTCCTGTGCTATTTTTTTTTGAGTGTGTCTTCAAGCGTTGTAATTTTTCTGGGAGTGCCCGTAATGTGCTGAAGGTGCTAATGTTTTGACAGCACAAATTGTTATTTTCTGCTGAGCCTGGCAACCAGGCAATGCATATTGGCAAGGTTGCTAGTTTCTTATTTTTATAAGCTCAACTGTCAAGAGTGTGCTTTAGGGTGCCACACATGTGGTATGGATTGAAAATCAAAGTGCTGCAGTTATGAAACATATTCGTCTAGTATGTAAGACATCGTGGATGGCACACTGTTCTAAGCGACATATCCTTGGGCTTTAAGCTTTCTGTTTTGTCCGATTCGTATGGATTTTCGTACAGTTTTGAGGTTTACCGCGGAGCTGGTGAAAACTTGGTGTTACCAGGAACTCCCGATTTGGGGGCAGCAGCAAATGTAGTGGTGCGGCTATCAAAAATACTTCCAGATTTCAGAAATCACATAATGTATTTCAATAATTTCTACACATCACTAACCTTGCTGGCTTACCTACGCTCCAGAGGTATGTGTTTTAATGTTAAAAATGTCGTCATATGGGAGGTGTTGGCATGGCAGCTGAGCTCATTGGTCGATATCGTATCCGGGTCAAAACAAACAAGTATACAAACCGTTTGATGTGTCATCTGCTAGGTTTGGCTATGGTAAATGCGAAAGTGCTGTTTTAACGAGTGCTCAGAATTGATTCATCGTGTGAATTGTACCAGCTACCGAATTTTCAAGCTGAGGTCGCAAAAGCAATGTGCACTTACAGTGTTCCAGCCCCCAGGCCACGTGGTCCACCAAGTATGATCACTACAAAGAAGAAATCTATTCCAAGGCGAGAGTACCTTCTACCAGCTGATACAAGATTTGACGGATTTGATCACTACCCAGAAATTCTACCTCGTCCAGAAAAAAGAAAATGCCAATATCAGGAGTGCAAATTGGGAACGCAAATCAAATGTCGCAAATACGGCATACATTTGTGCCTACAGGCAAAACAAAACTATTTTTACGCTTTTCATCATAAGGAATGAACAGTACGAGCGGTTTTGCAGAAATGTTTTTTTTACTCAACTGCCCAACGCTATCATGGAATCCCAGTAGTGAACAGCAGTTTCTGCTAGAACCAAAGATGTGAAGAGAAAGTATTGATAGGTCCGATAGAGCTCAGCAGGGTATAAAATTGAATAGAAGTAGTTTGAATTTGAGCGTAAGGCTTTGTTTTTGCAGTATTTCGAAGCAAACATAGACATCTTTGCCAAACATCCCACTGCGGGGTAGCTCAAGGCAGGGACGGATTCGCCACCTTGACTGGCAAAAATGTCTACATCTGATCGCGCTCAAACACTGCCAAAGGCACAGAATGGTTCTAGCGATGTTTTTACACTCCCTAAAGACCGCATGTGATGGGAATCAATTTCCAATTAGAGGTTTTGAAAACACAACTTCTTATTTTTATTTTACACGATTTATAAATTCAGAAATTCACATTTATTTTTCGAGCTGTGTTTCCCGAAACAGGTTCGGATGTAACCTATGTGGTGCTGGATACTAGATATAACCGCCATTGTACTTCTTGTGAGTTCTCATGTGATTTGAGGTGTTGCACGATGGGTTCTGGTTTAAATCAGAAATTAGGCACTTCCCGTGGGGTAACTGGGTGTGACCAATTTGATCGCGGACAGTTATTATACCTGCTCTTGATTTAATCATTGAATTCTTGTATGATTTGAGGTGCCGCATGATAGTTCCAACGAGATAAAGGCCATTTATACATAAGCAAGCGTTTCTGAGATATTTCCAAAGCCGATAAACCAATTCCAAAATCATTCAATAACGATCAATGGGACCACGATGCAATCCGTAGAAGGGGCCAAAAGCGAGTAAGGATTGTTTTAAGTGGTTAGGCAAGAAAGCGAATCAAATTACCGCTTGAGTGAATCCCACACCGTGCTATCAACACAACAGGCCAGGCATTTTAAGCTTTTTGAACCGTACTATAGGTTAAATGGAATTTGTTTTTGTCTTGAAGACAAAATTTTCTAGATTGAAGCATGCTATAGAATTTTTTAATATTCAGTATTTTTTACTGTGACGATACCAAAAATTGGAACGAAAATCATATTTGGTTAGTTTTGACCTATTTTAGTGCCACCTTGCTCCCTGGGGATTTTTATTCGAAAAATAGGCTTGAGGTAGTTTATAAAAATGTATAATGTTACTTAGGTTCGTTATCTGTAAACATTTTACAACAGTAAGGTGGTTCTAATTACCGAGCTTGCTCCACTTTATATTCGATTTTTTGACCCACCCTAATCCATAGTTTGCATATACATACCCTTGCCAGTCTGAGTACTGGTATCTTACATTCACGAAGGGTAACAATCATCATTAGTAGATAATTGCTTGAGAGGTTTATAATTGTGCGTGCAAATGAGCAGACTCAATTTTCAGCTGAGATTTCGGTTTCTGTTTTTTTTATTTCTCGTTTCGTTGCGCTCACGTAAAGTACGGTGATTTGATTGAAGCTAACCCGATCAGGGTGTGATCATTTTGAGTTTTATGTTTGGAGAAAAAATTGCTCGATCATAAGGGTTTATTATCGACGTTGTTTTTCGAGCTTTTCGTGCGTTTTTGCGCACTTGAGTAGATTTTTTTCTTTTGCTGGATAATTGCTATGAATTATAATTGCTTGAAAGGATCGTGTAGCCTATTGGAAAACCGATTTTGTAGGTGCATGAATTGAAAGGTGATTAATAACCCTCTGCGAATCGGTCGGCGGGAAAATGGATTTTCTCTGCTTATATAAAAACAAATCACAAATCGTTCAACACTTTGAAACCTTCCGAAGGTAACATCTGCTATTTATGAGATGTGTGCGCATGAGCTTATGGCCAATTTATGAAACATTCAATTGAGCCTGCAATTAACATTTAGGAGGCAGCATTACCTTCCATGCTTGGGTTCCAGCCATTTTTAAGCATCATGCTGTGAAAATCATAAAACAGCATGTTACGAATCTCACATCCATTGACCGCCTACAGACGCTTGTTTCAAGTCTGTTTAATTTGTATGCATGTAATCACGTGGGCCAGTCTCTTACCGGTATTCGCATTGGCAAAGGCGAAAGTGTCTTGTAACGTTTCATTTCATAAGAGCTGAGGTGCCTCCATCGGTCCTAACACATACTTAGTTGAAGCTCTGAGTATATGCTCCTATCATTCATTGTATATTGAATCACCACTATCATCCCAACACAATTCCTACGAAATTGACGACAGAATTCCTGAAGCCTTGTGCTGGAACGCATTTTTACACCAAAACATATCACGCTTGCAGTTCTCCTTTATTGTCATCCCGAACATGAAAAAAAATAGACAATCAAATTTGATTTATATATTTTATGCAATTTTTGATGAAGTTCCATTCTTCCGTGCAGCATCGTTCCACACAATAGTTTATCTTCGCAGTACACCACCGCCGGGACTGGCTGATCCATGCGACACGTTCGATGCAAGCTAGATTTTTACAATGTTAAATCCAATTTGTCCCTTCTGATCGGAAATCAGCGCTGCACAACTATGCTCTTCTTGTGGAAACATTTTCCGCAACGTTCAATCCACTTCTGCTTTTGTTTCACAGGAGGGAGTAATCAGAATCGTTCGCTCTTCATGGCAGGAAAAAAAAATGCACACACTTTTCAATTCAAAAGTCATCAAAACGCTCACGAGGACGTTTGATGTAGAAGTGAATCATAATACGCATAATTTTCCCGCTGTTATCAGCAGGAATTCCAACATCTGTCTAATTTTTGCACAGCGCCGTGATTGTGTTTGCTCGCGTGCCCGGGTCCGAAAAATTAATCTGCTACATTTACAAATAACATTTAGGTACAACCATCGCGGCATGAACTCCGACTCCGAATCACGACCGCGCGCGATGTCAAAACTTAATTACAGGTTAACATTTGATCAACTCATAATTCGATACTGGGTAGTTCGCTCATCAGAGATGCCGAATTCGCATTTGTGCTCAGCGCTCTAGCGAACTGCGTTGTTGGCAGGGTGGCAGTTGATTTAGAGGAGTGTATAATGTGTTATCGGATGCGAATTCGTATCGAAACGTAAGGAGGGTCGTTCCACATGTCGACCGACCGACCGACCGCCGCAGGATAGAAAACGAAAATTATTCAATCAAGTAAACGCGGGTAACAAAGTTGCTGAAGAGATTTTGATAAAATTATTCAATTTTCGGGCCAGCTGTATGTTCCGATCGGTGGCAACGGTGTGGAAGGACGGTGAGTGACGGAACGGAGGATGGAACGAACCGAGCGAATTTCGGGTTTAACTGAAAGATCGTTAACTTGCTTCGGTTGGGCGATTGTGGGTGTGGACGCCAAATGGTGTGGTTGAGAGGAATAATGGAAAATATTACAAGGAAAATAGCGTAGATTATGGGGAGATGATTGAGGTAAAATCTTCAAGTGGAAGTTAATTGTTATGTTGATGTATGTATAATGCAGATTTTCAAAAGTTCATTAGGAACAATCAAAAAAACATTATAGAACCAAATTATGCTCATAATAAAAATTCTAACTTTGAGTCTTATGATTTAGAGGATTTTTTTCCTACAAAATTGTTGAAAATTTAATTTAAAGAAACTTTGCTGGAGAAACTTAACTTCTAACGCATCTACGTATCGTTCTATAGCTTAAAAACAGTTTTTTTGCCCTTTTTTTATTTTTTTAAATTTAAATTTGAATTTGAAAACATTGCTGATTAGACTTTTGGGGCATAAAATGACGCAAGTTTTGAAGATACAAGATAATTGCTAGCTATTGTAAAAAAAAGTTATAGAGGTTGAAGTGTCGAAAAAAGGTTTTTCAAGATATACTACCCCTTCTTCTTTTTTCTTAGCGTTTCAAGCTTATTGCTTTGCCAATAAGCTTATTACTTGTTCTCAACTTAGTGTTCGAAATGCTCTTCCAGAGATATTAATTGGGAGCTTTCGATGCCAGGTACCATTTTCGCATTAGTATGGTCGTGTGGCAAGTACAATCATACCCTCCCAAGTAGCATAACTTGTTTCAATAAAGCATAAAAATCTCTCTTGAAATAAATTAGGGATAGTTTTGTTTGGCTATGTACCTCAAAATCATACACAACAGCAACGGAAAAAGTACAAGGGTGGAGCCAATTTGCATCGTGACATTGTTTCTACTGAGTTCCAATAGCATTTTGTCAAACATTCAAATATTGTAAATCGAGTTGCAAAAAAGTGAAATGATACCGATGTTTAAAAGAATGCGAGGATAGTTTTTCTTGAAATGGATGTCATTATCAACCAAACATTAGTGATCAAAATATACAGAAGTTAAATGATCTCAAATTCGTGTTGGAATAAATCTATTTTTAAAAGACTTTCAGATTTATGGATCAATATTCAGTTGTACTACGAAAAATATAAACGCCATTGAATAAAGCCTCGAAAATAGAGCATTGATTCAGAACTTGAAAAAGAAAAATTTGTGTAAAATTATGTTTATATTTGGAAGCATCAGATTTCAGATTCATTAAAAGAATAATAAACCGTACCAGGTCCATGTTAGATTCAAACTGTGCAGGAATGAGTGAAATTTTAAAATCTCATTTGAATTGCAAAATTTTGGCATATGGCGTCTACGAACATACCAAATACACAACCGGCTGAAATAAATATGAATCAATTATTAACACGTGAAGTGCTTCTATCAGTTTTATCTCTGGAGATATCTTTAAATTAAATATATCTGGATAAAATGGACAGTAGTAGTTTGAAAGTGGGTTTCTTTGTTTATGTTTAACTGATTGATTTAGAATTTAAAACTACTAAATTCCACAAAATTGAATATTAATGAATTTAAGCTGCTTATTTTTTCCAAGGATATACATAACTTACTGAAAAGAGGATGCTTGATTGGCAAGTAAAACAACAATGCCCCATACGCCTTCAACAAAAGTGATCAATGTATTGGAACAAACATTTAGAATGAATCAGAAACTACACCATGTTTTTTTAATTGAAAAAACTGAAAGACAATTGCCTCCTAGCACAAGTTCATATCGACGGTGATGAAATCGAGGTAGTAGACGAATTCGTGTATCTGGGCTTATTGGTGACCGCCGATAACGACACCAGCAAAGAAATACAAAGGTGCATTATGGCTGGCATTCGTGCCTACATTGGACTCCGAAGGACGCTAAGATCGAACAAAGTTCGCCGAACCATAAAGACATTACAAGACATTAATTAGACCGGTAGTTCTCTACGGCCATGAAACATGGACATTGCTAGTGGAGGACCAACGCGCCCTTGGAGTCTTTGCCGGCGGCTCAAGGATGCCAACTGTTCAGACCATACCTGATGTACCTGATTCGCAAAGCTATGAAAGTTTGGTCACGATACATCAGCGTCAACGCTAAGCACAATTCAATCAAATGAAGACTTCACGATGCCTGTAGACGTCGAAATATTCAACCGAGGAATAGCAGCTATTCGTGTTTCGCCTATAGATTTAGGTAAGGATAAAAATGTTCACTATCCTGAAAAAAAAGTGCGCTGAAATCGTCGAAGGTGTACGAAGAAATCTTTTTAAATTAGACGCTAAAACAGAAAAAGCAAACGAGTTTGATGAAGTCATAGAAAATATGAAAATTAAATTTTTAAATTCAGCCACAAGGCAAGAAAAACTATCAATTTTATCATTGTTACCAAAATCATGGTCAGTACAAAAAAATGTAGACGAATTTAAAACCAGTAGAAATATGGCCTCAGATGCAAGAAAGGAAAGAGATAATGTATTTGATTCATCTCAAGGTTCAAGCTCTGGAAAAGCTTTGAGTAATGAAACAAAAGAACTGGTTTTGAATTTTTTTGAGGACGATGATATAAGCCGTGCAATGCCAGGCCAAAGAGATTTTGTTAGCGTAAAGACAGGAAATAAGAGATTAGCTGTTCAGAAAAGATTGTTAATGATGACATTGAGAGAAGCTTTTAATCGCTTTAATGAAATGTACGTCAATGTAAAAATAAGGTTTTCATCATTTGCAAGCCTCCGGCCAAGGCAATGTAAACTATTGACTATCACAGGAACACATAATGTTTGCGTTTACACTACGCATGAAAATGTCAATTTAATTCTACATAGCTTAAAAAAATACAATGTCTTGAATGATCTGAAAACATTAACGAATAGATTACTTTGCGAAAATAAGACAACTCATTGCCATCTACGAAGATGTAAAAACTGCCCAGATACCTCAGTTTTAGAAGACAGTTTATTGAAACAACTGGAAGAAAACTTTGTTGAAAAGCTTTCATTCGAACAATGGGTTACCACTGACGGATGTGATTTAGAAACTATTGTAAAGCAAACCGATGAGTTTGTTTCATTTTTCAGCTCAAAATTAGAAAGTTTGATTCCGCATGATTTTGTAAAAACCGAGCAATCAAATTTTTCGAACACTACAAAACAAAACTTGCAAGATGGTGAATTTTAAGCTATTTGTGACTTTTCTGAAAATTACAGCTTCATTTTGCAGGATGAAGTTCAATCACACCATTGGAACGTGCAACAGGCCACAATCCATCCTTTCGTAATATATTATACTGAAAATATGCAAATTAAACATTTTAGCTTCATTATAATTTCTGAAGAACTAAGACATGATTCAGTCGCTGTTAATTTGTTTATTGATAAAATGATAAACTTTTTACAAATTGATCAAAATAAAAACATTAAAAAAATTTATTTTATGTCACATACTGTGAATAAAAACCGAAAAAACTTTTCTAGCCTTTGTAAATTTAAGTCAAAGTATGGTATTGACGCTGAATGGCATTTCTTCGCAACATCGCACGGAAAAGGTCCATGCGATGCTATTGGAGGTGCGATAAAACGCATGGCTACCAGAGCAAGTTTAGCCAAAGAACGCGAACACCCGATAAAGACTGCAAGAGAGTTGTTTAATTGGGCAAACAAACGAAAAGAAGAAGAACTTACAAAGTTGTCATTTTGTTATTCTACTACAGAAGAATACGAAAATATGTCTTTGCAGCTAAAAAATCAATATAATAATGCAAAAACAATTCAAGGAACTCAAAAATTCCACTCATTTCTTCCTCTATTAGAAAATACAATAAAGGCAAAGCTTTATTCAAACTGTCCTGACAATGATGCCAAAATATTCGATATTGTTAAGAAAGTTGTGTAAACAATAATTTTATAAAAATACAGGAATAAAAATAAACTGATGATATCCAACATATAATGTTATTTTCTATTGCGCACAATCACCATCCCTGAAAAATAAGCTTAATTCGCTCTTTTGAATCTTGCTAATCGAGGAGCTTGCATTTTCAACACAATACACCAAAAATAACTGGAAGAAATCATTGTTCCTGATAGTGGGATTTTGTAACTTGTTTTTCAAAATACTTTTAAGGCAGAGAATTTCACTCGAATCTTTAAGCTATCAGTAACATTTTAACTCAAAATTTTCCAATCTTTCCGAAAAAAATACTTTTGAAACTGGAAAAAACACGGAGCATATCAGAAAAGGGCCAAAACTTATTAAGTTATCAAAAAAATCAATATTAAATCAGTAATATCTTCTAAACGGTGCATCTTAGAAAAATGTTACCCAAGTATTTTTTGCTTGCAAATTTGATGTTCTTTCATAAAATTAGGGTGACAAACTTTTTTGACTTTTCTTAATAGCTTTTTTGAAAATTGTAATTTTTTTTAAATTTTTTTTTTTCATTGTAACCTATTTTTCTCCAGAACAACCTACTGTGCACTAGATAGCATTTTCAGTCAGCTACAACATAAGGATAATTAAAATATTATTGACATGTAACTTTTAAGGGAAAATCTATATTTTAGTTCAAAACACAAAAACCAAACTTTTTTTTACCGTGCAAATTTTCTCCATATAGCACCAACAATTGTCTAAAACTTCGGCGAAGACACCAAACCAATCGGACAAACCGTTTCCGAGATACAATTTTTTGAAGATATCATGTGCATTTTTCATAGGCCCTTCTCATAAGTAAGGCTAGATTCAAAATGGCGAACCAAGTATGCAAAACGGCGTTTTTCTTCCCCAAAAACTTGTATGCAAGGTTTCATGCAAATAAAAAAATATGAAAATTACTCGTTGCTGAAATGATATGGAACCGCTCATTTGCTTGTCTCGTCTAGCGGACGTGCCAGCCACGTCAGCCGCCACATCAGCGTCTACTCGATTTCCAGCATCAGGGCCAAAAAACATCTCGAAAAGCGCTTTTTTATCACGAGAGCGGGATACACACGTCTGAACGTGTCGATGATCCAATAACGAATGATTACTATTCTTCTTCTTTATTGTTTTAACAGGAATGCCAGGCCTGTTTTATATAATGTGCTTATATCATAACATGACGCATGTGTTAGAAGTGTCTACCATGCGGGCTGCAAATCAAATTTTAAGCAAAAGGGACGGCCTCAGTTGTTACGCCAGACAGCAGTGGGTTTTTGAGGTTAAATTCGCATCTTTTTCTACTCAGGCAACAGAAAAACGTCTTGTCAGGGCCTCAGAACCCTATCCCAAGAGAGTTGAGATTTAGACACACTTGCTTCTGAAACTGCATAACAATAGTAACAATACAAACAATAGTTTGTAAATATTGGCCAGAAAAAAATTATAACTCACATTTTAAAACTACCTGCAACTAACCTAATCTATTATCTGCACCTAATCCACTATGAACCTATGTACAAAAAGAACTACAATGAAGCTAACCTACCCCCTACACTGAATATGTGAAACACATAATTGGTCTGCCGTGCTGCAGTTCGGCTCAAATAACTGTTAATATTTGTTTGTTGAATGTACAACGTGCTTGCTAGTTTTAAAATGGCAAATAGAGATTTATATACGGATAATAATAAAATATATTGCTCATTTTCTCCAGAACGTGGCTTTTCAAGCAACGCCATGTTGAGCCGGTGCGTGGTAATGAACATTTCAATGAGCTCAAGAGAAATTTCAACAAACATACTCTTTAGTTGGCAAATTTTATTTGTTCGTCCTGAAAATACAGGGTTTTAGTTGTTAACGGAGGGAACATGGTTCGGCGATTGAAATTTTTCTCGGTCTTCCTGGGCAGCAGGATGGCCTGGGTGTTTGGCAGCACGTAATACTACGATACAAATTGACATTTGCAACGTCTTTCACTCGAGATTGTACAATGAAAACTAAATTTTTTTTTTTTTCGAGGGTTTCTAGCTGGAGCTGCGTGACAGATTGGTTGTCAAGACTAGACCCTTTCCCAACGTCACCTCTACTACGACCAATACTTTAGAAGCAATAGCCTATGTTGGCCGCTTGAGCACTAGTTGAAGTAATTAGTATTGGACCTTAGTATTTTTCTAAATTTCAGTTTCAATTTTCCCACGATGATGTTTTGTTATGCAGTCGTTAAATGGAAGCTCAAATTAATACCCTATCCTAGATGTCACGAGCTTTGTTTGATGTTTCCTAAAGATGATAATCCGGGGCAAAGTTCCGTCTAAGTTAATAGCCCCCAGTCCTGAAGTCATCTCCAGGCCGTATGCAGTAGTAACTAGATTTCAAAAGGACATGTAAATTGTCAAACAATAATGCTTAGGGACGACATTCAGGCCTTTGATGTAGTCAATGTTGACAACTAGTAGTACTGAAGTCAACCCCAAGAAGTATTGCGACTGTTTTTAAGAGTATTCATAATATTTATTATTCATACAGCGAATGATATTTCTAGACAACCCTCAATTGCAATGGTGTGCCTATGTTGGCCACTTACAGCACTGCGGATATCTTTTTTTTCTCTTGTTTTTTCTAGGATTGCAATGATCGGGGTTGGTTTATGAAAATTTTCTAGTGATTATGCCTGAAGGATTAGTCTATGGTGACCAAATAAACACCAGGCTTTCAAAATCAGCTCACATAGTCTTCTTGAATTTTTTGGGATTCAGTATTAGTCAGTATACGTGTTTTGTTGTCCAGGTATTTGAGAAAGTCCGTGTCACTATATTGTTAGTGATAATCTTGTCAGTGCAATTTTTGGTATCTGCGCACTTTTATACAGTGCAGGTGTGACAATGTAACAGCTGGCTCCCTTATTCTACGCTCCCAAATGGAACAAAGTATTTGATGTTAAATTCATCGGGAAAATAAACTACTCTGATGGACATGGATATTTGTGGACGGTCTTTTAATATATATGTTATGTTTGTATGTATTATGTGTATGTAGTTTTGGAAATGTTAAATCATTTACTTACCCACACTGTTGTTATTATTATTAGCTTTTGATTTGTTGGGAACATACCGCTTTAGATGATACTTGCATGCATGTGATTCGTAAACGTAGGTCTTTCTTGGGCGGCTATTCGGTCTTGTTCCAACCAGAGGCCGAGATGTCTGACTATCCAGGATGCGTCGCCATGAGACTCGGATTTGCTTCCACTGTGACCCTACCAGGCTCCAAGCCTAGCCTTCCTTATTCTTGTATTGTTTCTTTTTTCGTTCTACAAGGCAAACGTACTTTTGCATATAAAAAGTAATAAACGATCCATAAAAAATTGAAAATCGTGCCACGAAAAAGCGCATTTTTTACCCATAAGACTCTGGTGAATATCCATAACAAAATTAAAATGATCCATAAAATACAGCAATGTGATCCATACTTTATGTAAGTTTTAGCAATAAAATGTCAAATTGTACCGTTATATATCTAGGCTATGATCCATAAAATTGTACCGATTACCCATAAACATATTGCAAATTATCCGTAAAAAGGTTCAATAACTTTCCTTAAACTTGCTAAAATTGATCCATAGAATGTAACCTTTGTGCAATAAAATATATTCGCATGTTCCATAAATTATTTGAAATTTTTCATAAATAAATTTAGCCAATGATCCATAGAATGATGAATAATGA
Organism: Aedes koreicus; assembly: GCA_024533555.2. NCBI lineage: Eukaryota > Metazoa > Arthropoda > Insecta > Diptera > Culicidae > Aedes > Aedes koreicus. The sequence continues at coordinate 10,299 of JAHHFK020002941.1, read as the reverse complement.
AACACAAGCTTATAATAATGATACATAGTAAATCAGTTTTTGTTCGCTAAACCATATGGTATGATCCATAAATTATGCCTGCATTTTTCCAGGTTGGGGCACTTTTTTTTAATTTTGATCCTTAAAGATTGTAAAATTGATCTCCAACTGCGTTACTATTCAAATTTTAGTTACATATCCGTTCTTTCAGGTATCCGGATATAGTATTACTGCTAAAGAAGGATTGCGGAGTTTTTGCGTAGCCGTGTTGAGGATTGAAGAACTAAACGGTCGATGTTTCCGACATCCGAAGTGTTAACATTTAGCGTAGATTAGATTCCAGGTAAACGGCTGATTCAAGCATTTGCCCGGGTATAATGCAAACAGAGGATGTTTTTTTTAGTTTGGTCCGACGAGCGACAGCGAGTTGGACAGCAAGCGTCTTCCTGCATAATTTAAATCAAATTTTCTGAAACAACAATAATCATAAGTCATAAATTTGACCTGAAGTTCTTTATGTGCAGGAGAGCTCTTTACCAAATTTCTTGACAAACATGTGTCGCACTTGCGGGGAGATCAAATAATGTTAAGTTCACAAAGTTGATTTGTTATGAATCATTTTTTGAAGACTCTGATTTGTTATACAAACTATCAGGGGTCCCTTGCAATTTATTTATGGAACATTTACAAAATTAATAGATGATACGCACATATTTACATTCTGTGGATCAATTTTGCAAGTTTAAGGAAAAATATTGAACCTTTTAAGTATCATTGGCAATTTGTTAATGGGAAATCCGAAAAAATTGATATATTCTTCCCTTGATATAAAACGGTTAATTTTTGATATTTTATTGCTAAATTTTGTTAAAAGTATGGATCAAATTGATGAATTTTACGGATCATTTCTATTTAATTTTTTTGTGGAGCTACACCAGAGTCTTATGGGTCAAGAATGCGTTTTTTATAGAACGATTTTCAATTGTTCATGGGTCATTTCTTCAGCCTAAAGGTACAAAAATAGGGCTGGAGTATGCCATAACAATCCCAGAAAACCGACGCTAAAATCTTTCCGACGCTCTAAGCCTCATCCTGTTCGCTGGTGTGTAAAAGTGGTAGGTTTCATCAACAGTTACCAATCGACGCCAAAAGTCCTTCCGATTCCGCATCAGCAAGTCTAAACACTGCTTCGAAGTGCTCTCGCGTTCGTGTTTTTTGGTCAGGAGTGAGCATGCGTGGCACCCAGCGGCAGGATAACTTTTGCATATGCAGAATCTCGCCCAAAATATGGCATGTGCGCTCAATACAAATTTTTGTGGCATCTGCTAGCCCTAGCACCTTCACTTTCCGGTCAGCCAACATCATTTCATCAACTTTTTTGACATTGTCTTCTGTAACCGCATCGGAGGGCCTGCCGCTACGGACTTGATCGGTTTGGAGTTGCGGTCATATATAACGGTGTAGTCTGACGGAGCATTTACCCCATAATACTTATCCAACTTTTCTTTTGTTTCCTTCGCCATTTTGCCTTTCAACAAATAATGTTTTGTGAGAGAACAAAAATCGGTTTTTATCCATATTCAACATTATGCCAAACACGTCAACAACAATCAACTATCAAAACAAAACTAAGGGCAGTATCGCACTGAAATTTGGCGTGTATGCCTAACCATAAACGGACTACAAGGCACTATAGTTGATTTAGCAGTAGCATCGCATTTTGGCGGTCAAGGTGATTACTTTTCACCCCACCTAGTATATCCAGCCCAACGAATTGCCTCGCATTATTCATTATATCATAGATGTAACTTAACCTTCCTTGGGTGTTAACATTTTGTGACGAATAAGGTGTTTCGGGTCATATTGACCCGGATTTCAAATTCACATTGTGGAAAATTTATATAACCAAATTTAAAGTCTTTGCAATCAAAATGCTTATTAGAGTCCCAATTTTTAGTTTCTGGTGAGTACTGCCCTTTTTGACCCGATTGGCCACAAGGAATCTGTGCCGGAAGAGGGCATGTTTTGTCACGATCCGTGAGGCGGCGACAGATACAAATTTTCATCAAATCATGCTTTTCGACGGCTCAAACTTCATGATTTTTCATGAATAGTCTACTTCTAGCCTTGAAATGGACCAATAACCATATTGGCCATTCCGGGTAAATCCGGATGCCCCGGGGGAACCCTTCAGGAGGAGACAAATACGGATTTTCGCCGAAACATGCCTTTCGACTGCTCAAAATTCATGATTTTTTATAAGTAGTCTATTTCTAGCCTAGAAATGGCCCAATGAATATTGGCTATTCCGGTACAACCTGAATGCCCCGGGGGACCCGTTTAGGAGGGGACAAATACAGATTTTCGCCGATACATGCCTTTCGACGGCTCAAACTTCATGATATTTGTTGAGTAGTCTACTACTAGCCTTGAAATGGAGCAATGACCATATTGGAAATTCTGAGACAACCTGGATACCCCGGAAGAACCTCTCCTAAGGGGACAAAAATGGATTTTCGCCGAAATATGCCTTTCGACGGCTCAAACTTCATGATTTTTCATGAATAGTCTACTTCGAGCCTTGAAATGGACCAATAACCATATTGGCCATTCCGGGACAATCCGGATGCCCCGGAAGAACCCTTTAGGAGGAGACCAATGACAGTTGCCTTTATTTACATACGAACTAGGATTGGGTGATCTTGGATTTATCTTTACGAGATCGATCCTTTTGATGTCGATTTTCGATTTTTTAAATTGATTTAAAATCAGAAAGATCATCTTTTGTTTTGATCGTTTCGATCTTCGGAAAATGAACCACAATTAAAACGTTGATTGTTCATGCTAAACTAATGAACCTGATCCAAAAAGTAAAAAATGGGAGAAAGAGTGGTAAATTTGGCAAAAATATCGTAGTAAACAAATGTAGTGTAAAATGAGGCGGAAGATGCCAAGTTTTTTTTAACCGTTGTAGTGGCTATATTTGTGGAGTGAACGCAAAAATGTAAATATGCTGTGAAAACTTGAAGCCTTGGCGACAGCTTCATATTTCATGTCGTCAGCATAGGGTGCGGGGCCAACTCGGCAGTGGGCCAATTCCTGTCGCCAATCGCTATTGCTCAGCTGTATTGAAACCGAATGATTTGATTTTTTTTACATGACTAGTGTCTATGTGAAACTATTCATGAACAGAATTTGAAGTCATTTGGTTCTTGTACGGCTGAGTAATAGCGATTGGTGATGAGAATTAGTCCCGCACTCAATATAGGTTCAATCAGATGATTAAAAAACAGCAGTATAATAAATAGTAAAGGGCCAAGATGAGAACCTTGTGGCACCCAGGGCTGATTACTGGTAAAATTGATTGCTTTTCTTTTGTTGTTCTCAAATCACATTGAAATATTCTAAAACGTCCCAAGGTGCTTATAAATAAATGAGTAAAAATAGTAGACAAAGAGAGCAATGTCAATTGGATCCATTTTGCTGATTCTGGAAGCTCACGAACTTGATTACCGACATGGTTACCGAAATTACCGAAATCTGGTAAATTCGGTAAACAGGTAATAGAATTCGTGAGTTTTCAAAATCAAAGAATAACTGATCCAATTGACATAGCTTTCTTAGTTTATCATTTTTACTCATTTATGAGCAGTGGCGTAACGTGGACGGGCGAGGGGGCGGTCCACCCCAGTTGTTATCCAGACAGTTGAGGAAGTGAATGCTTATTTACTTTGCCGGCTTCATGAATATATTTCACTGAATATGTTTAATTTTGTTACCAACTTAGCGAATAATGAAAACAGCACATGTTGGGCATTGACAAGATAGTAAATGTGAAATAGACATGGCTTCCTTTGACAATGACTCTAAGCTTGACTGAGTGACCATAGCTGCTATGTCAATATCTTCATGCATGGTCGAAATTTACTAACATCGACATGTTTCAGGTGAAAAACTGTATTTGTCTCCTCCTGAAGGGTTCCCCCGAAGTATCCGGGTTGTCCCGGAATGGTCAATATGGTTATTCGTCCATTTAATAACTAGAAGTAGATTGTTTACAAAAAGTCATGAAGTTTGAGCCGTCAAAAGGCAGAAAAGATTCTCTCTGGCCATTTGGATTATCCCAGAATGGCGAATATAGTCATTGGTCCATTTCAAGGTCTCACGTATACTTCTCATGAAAAATCATGAAGTTTGAGCCGTCGAAAGGCATGTTTCGGCGAAAATCCGTATTTGTCTCCTCCTAAGTGGTTCCCCCGGTATATCCGGATTGTCCCGGAATGGTCAATATAGTCTTTAAGCAATTTCTAGGCTAGAAGTAGACTACATATAAAAAATCATGAAGTTTGAGCCGTCGAAAGGCATGTTTCCCATCTCCTGTATTTGTCCCTCCTTTTAATGAGGGGCATCCGGATTGTCCCGGAATGGCCAATGTATATATATGGCCATTTCTAGGTTAGAAGTAGCTATTTTTAAAAAATCATGAAGTTTGAGTCGTCGAAAGGCATGTTTTGGCGAAAATTCATATTTGTCCCCTCCTAAAGGGTTCCCCCGGGGCATCCGGATTGTCCCGGAATGGTTAACATGGTTATTGGTGCATTTCAAGGCTAGAAGTAGACTATTCATGAAAAATCATGAAGTTTGAGCCGTCGAAAAGCATGATTTGATGAAAATTTGTATCTGTCGCCGCCTCACGGATCGTGGCAAAACATGCCCTCTTCCGGCACAGATTCCTTGTGGCCAATTGGGTCAAAAAGGGCAGTACTCACCAGAAACTAAAATTTGGGACTCTAATAAGCATTTTGATTGCAAAGACTTTAAAAATTGGTAATATATAGTTTCCACAATGTGAGTTTGAAATCCGGGTCAATATGACCCGAAACACCTTATTCGTAACTTTTTTTTTAACAGCCCTTCAGAAATGTCAAAAAAATGTGGGTTCAATGCAGAAACGTAACTTTCTATGATTTAGGAAAAGTCAAGAAAATTCAAACGAATAAATGCTTATTTAACCTTCCTTGTGCATAAGGAATAAGTTACACATAGTGCATTCAGGGTCAAAAAAGACCCAAGACTTTGCTTCGCTCCCAAACGTTTATTTTTGAACCGATTTTTGATATCTTGGTCTCAAATGAAAAGTATAGATTCTTAAAACAACATGCTGACCTGTTTTGTTTTTTGATTGGCCATTCTGGGCACATAGGTACCCAGAACCGGTTGCGATATGCATCCGAAGTGGACAATTTTGGAACCTCAAGTATTTGTATCGTTAGACGGTTCAAAATTCACGATTTTGAACACCGAGCTTCAAAAACAGCATACTATAGATCAACCAGAGTATTTGGCCACATCCGGATATTCTGGTACTGGTGAGCTGTAGTTCAAAGCACTTGATGGAAATAGTTCAAATTTTATCCACATTATTTCCTGTTGTACTGGTTCCGGTAGGGTCCAAAGTGGACAATTTTGAACCCCCAGTATTTGTAAGGTTCAACGGTTTAAAATGTATGGTTTTGAATACTGATATCCGAAAACATCGTGCCATAGACCTACCAGTGAATTTGGCCACATCCGGATACTCTGAATCCGTTTCCGGTTGGGTCCAAAGAGGCCAATTTTGAAACCTCAAGTAGTTGTACCGTTCGACGGTTCGAAATTCATGATTTTGAATTCTTATATCCAAAACATAATACCATACATCAACCAGGACATTTGGTCACATCCGGATACTCTGGAACCGAATCCGGTAGGGCCCAAAGAGGACAATTTTGAACCCCAAGTATTTTTACCGTTCGACGGTTCAAAATTTATGGTTTTGGTTTCTATTTGTTCTGTCTCACGTCGGTAGCGTCAATGGTAAACGCCTGTAAGCCTACGTCGCTAGTAAGCCAGAAAATCACCACAGTCGGCGTGCTGCAGAACTACCAAACAGTTGTCACATCACCAAACAACCACCATATCACCAAATAACTTTCTCATTCACAGCACTCGGAGCGCTGCATCTATTTAAGCGGCATGTAGTAGCTTGTAATCAAATAGTTTTTTTCCAACCGCGCACCCATCAGCAACAGAGGCAAAAGCAAATTTATAGATAGACGTAGAGAAATAAAGAAGTGCTTAGTGTAGCCGGCAGTTTTCATCAGCCTCGATCACCTTTCGTCTGTGTCTGGGAACAACGTCAGTCAGCTCTTTTCAGAGCAGAGTTGGTTTGAATTGACGGTTGCTTCCTCTGCCCGCTCCTGCCGAATACAGTCCACTCCACCTGCCAGACCGTTCCTGTGCGAACACTATTGTTACTTCTAATTCTGACGGTGACAGTTGTGTGTAGCAACAAGACCTAAATTTTGAGTATTACGTTTTACTTTAGTAGTACAACTAGTTGTACTTCTCATCGAAAAGTATAACCACTTATAGCTAACTCGATTGCAAACTGGAATTCAAGAGCTACATTTAAAAAAAGACATACACCATGACCAAGCCCTTGACTCTACAGAGAAGAAAAGCCAGATATCATTAACTTCTACAATCGGCACAAGGGTGCGTTTGATACCGTTGATCGCCGCATTGCCTCATGTTCCGTGAAAGGCGCAACGAAAAATTGTAAAAATGTAGCCGTGTGCAATGGTATCGATCTATCACTGAATAATGCGTTTGTTTTGTACGATAAGATTTTCAAAGATTGGAATACGCTCTGAACCGGAAACGGTTATTTCTGGAACGCTTGGGAACAGCGCTGGTATCCCAACAGATAGCACGACGGGAAACGATCCCGAGAGCTGCCTTTTCTGCCCAAATAGTACGCGCCTCAAGAGCAGACATTGGAACTTCAATTGTTGCCGATCCACCTATCCAGCCTGATAAAATAAATATGAATCCACCAAAGAATAGAGGACGGTGCACTTTTTGGGAAGGTTCCGACAATAAGTATTCAACAACGTGCTGCCAATGCGATAATTATACATGTAAAATTCATACCGCAACATTTTGTCCAGCGTGTGGAATTTTAAAACCGTAATTGCCTGTCAATTTGACCACCGTATGACTTTTATAAACTCGCATCTACCCTGAAGTGAACAATAAGTATATTAAAAATGTATTAATTAGTTTTTTAGGTTTTGTGGTCCCTACAGGTACCAGGATATCCGGATGTGGTCTCCTGGTAGATCTATGGTATGATGTTTTGGATATCAGTATTCAAAATCATGAATTTCGAACCGTCGAACGGTACAACTACTTGAGGTTTCAAAATTGGCCTCTTTGGACCCAACCGGAAACGGTTCCAGAGTATCCGGATGTGGCCAAATTCACTGGTAGGTCAATGGCACGATGTTTTCGGATATCAGTATTCAAAACCATAAATTTTGAACCGTCAGACGGTAAAAATACTTTGGGGTCTAAAATTGTCCTCTTTGGACCCTACCGGATTCAGTTCCAGAGTATCCGGATGTGACCAAATGTCCTGGTTGATCTATGGTCATGAATTTTGAACCATCGAACGGAACAAATAGTTGAGTTTTCAAAATTGTCCACGTTGGACCCTACCGGAACCAGTACCAGAGTATCCGGATGTGGTCAAATTCACTGGTAGGTCTATGGCACGATGTTTTCGGATATCAGTATTCAAAACCATAAATTTTGAACCGTTGAACGGTACAAATACTTGGGGTCCAAAATGGTCCTCTGTGGGCCCTACCGGATTCGGCTCCAGAGTATTCGGATGTGACCAAATGTCCTGGTTGATCTATGGTATGATGTTTTTGGATATCAGTATTCAAAATTATGAATTTTGAACGGTCGAACGGTACAAACAGCTGAATTTTCAAAGTTTTCCACTTTGGAACCGACCGGAACCGGTACCAGAGTATCCGGATGTGGCCAAATACTCCGGTTGATCAATAGTATGATGTTTTTGAAGCTCGGTGTTCAAAATCGTGAATTTTGAACCGTCTAACGATACAAATACTTGAGGTTCCAAAATTGTCCACTTCGGATGCATACCGCAACATAGGTACCCAGAACCGCCAATTAAAAAACAAATCAGGTCAGCATGTTGTTCTAAGAATCTTTACCTTTCATTTGAGACCAAGGTATCAAAAATCGGTTCAAAAATAAATATTTGGGAGCGAAGCAAAGTCTTGGGTCTTTTTTGACCCTGAATGCACTATGTGTAACTTTTTTTGTAGTATCACTTCTAGAGGTCGCTGAAAATTGTAACTGCCCAAAATATATCCCTTTTCATAAATTAGGAAAAGTCAGAAAATTTCAGATTCCTAGTTTATTCCGTTTAGACATAAGAGCTTTTTTGAGATGTTGATCGATCAAAAACGACCCCAATGCACAAGGAAGGTTAAGAAAGTTATAGCATTTTTAAATTCCATTCCGGGTCACATTGACCCCGACACCTAAAGAAGGTTAATAAAAAATACTGAATTCGTTGAAAAAAAATTTGTTTTTTACTGTGTGACTGAACAAATTCTCATTTTTTATTGAACACCCGTTACGTTGTTGTCGTGAACACCGGGGACATTCTTCGGAGGTACTTCGGAATGCATTTTTTGCACGTGAAGACGGAATGGCACCAGCTACCAGTTATAAAAATTCATTGTTTGCGTGACATAATTAATGGACGTTCCCTAAAATCTTCGATAATGTTAATTTTTTTATAAAACTGTCGCCCCTCCCCCCTTCTTTTTTTTTTTTTTTTCCCCACGAAAGGAAGAAAAAAAGAAAAAAGGAAAAAGATTTTTCTAAAAAAAAACTTATATCCCTCCCCTTTCAAAAAAGTTTAAGCCCCCCGCAAAAATACCACAATTTCCCCAAAACAACCACATAAAATTACTTAAAATTCACAAAAATAATAACAAAAAAAAAAAAAAAAAATAATATCTCCGCGCCCCTTTTTAAGCAAAAACGTTAAAGGCACAATTTCCTCGTTTCCCTGGATTAACACAAACATAATTTTCAAACTTACGACCGAATTGCAACAATTGGCAGCGCAGGAGTTCGTTTCGAAAAGTATACTGAATTAAAACCAAAACAATAATAACATCTTGAACATATGCTCTAACGTTTGCATAAAAAAATGGACAAAAATTGCCGATCTTTCATGGGTTTACCTTCACCTGCACTGACAAAACTACCCATGCAGCATCAATCATAGTAACCCATTAGTCAGCAGACAAAATTTTACTGCTCTATCAGTCGAACTCTAACCGTGATGGCAAAAACAGTAAAGCAACTCCGTTTAGAAGTGTGCGCGTTCAAAGAACGGCACCCCGTCCTGTCGAAAACGGACATCGTGTGGCACTTTGTGGACGCCGGATACGCCTGTTCCGGCATCTACAACATCTTGACACTATTAGACAACAATCAGAGCATCGAAAGAAATCCCGGTTCCGGACGGCCGACGAGCCTGAGCGATAACAAGCTCCAAAGGATGCTGAAGAGGAAGACCGAGGGAAAAGTGGCTATATCGCGGCGTGCGCTTGGCCTGGGAGGTCGGTTTAAGTACCTGGCAAACATGAACATACATGCCAGGAAGCGGAAGTCGTGTCCACTGGTTTCGGAGCCGCAGGCAATGACGCAGCGGCAGCGGCTGAATAAGATGGTCAACTCAATTTTCCCGGTGAATCGCGACGTGGCGGTTGTGACCGACGACGAGACCTATCTCACCCTGGATGGCAATGACTGGCAGGGCACTTCGTATTTTACTTCCCCCACGAAGCAAGTGAGCTCCGAGGTGAAATTCATTTCACACACCAAGCTCCCCAAGAAGGTGCTGCTGTGGCTGACAATCAGCGAGAAGCCGCTCTTCTTTCGCTCCGGACTGGCCGTGAACGGGGAAATTTATAGCACAAAATGTTGCGTCGTTCATCAAGAAATACCAGAAGGCCAAGACGCGGTATTTTGGCCGGATCTGGCATCCGCCCACTACTCGAAGCGATCGTTGGAGGAGATGGAGTGGCTGAATATCGATGTGGTACCTAAGTCGGCGAACCCACCCAACGTCCCCCAGCTGCGTCCCATCGAGAATTTCTGGGCCAACCTGAAGCGTAAGATCTACTCCAACAATTTTGTCGCGAAAACTGAGGAGGAATTGATAAATAAAACGAAGAAAGAACACAAAAACACGCATGTTTTCGTCAGCCATGGCGAATGTTCCGGTTAACTGCCGGAAGGCCGCTCGCAAGGGCGTAGAATTTTTTAACAAGTAAGCTTTAGTAACTACCTTTCATGAGAAATTTAGCAAAAGCAATTATCTGTCTTAGCTTTTTTTTTATCACCATCCCATTAAAGTCCATTTTTTTAATGCAAACGTTA